>JAESUZ010004046.1:0-88874 GCA_017311185.1 Proteles cristata cristata
TCCGACTTTCGCTTAGGTCATGATCTCACGGTTCGTGGGTTCAAGCCCAGCGTCGGGCTCTGTGCTGACTGCCAGCTCAGAGCCTGGAGCCTCTTTCAGTCTGTGACTCCCTCTCTCTCTCTGACCCGCCCCTGCTCACGCTGTCTCTCTCTCTCTCTCTCCTAGAAATAAATAAAACATTAAAATAAAATAAAATAAAAATACCTTGAGACTAAAAATTGGAAAGAGTATTAAAAAAAATTATTGCATGCAACAAAAGCAGTTCTAAGAAGGAAGCTTTTAACAATAAACACCTACATTAAGGAAAAAGAAATATCTCAAATAAACAACCTAACCCTATATCTCTAGGAACTATAAAAAGAACTAAGTCCAAATTAAGCAGAAGGAAGGAAATAATAAAGATTAGAACAGAAATAAATGTGGGGCACCTGAGTGATTCAGTCGGTTAAGCATTCGATTCTTGATCTCAGCTCAGTCCATGATCTCATGGTTTGTGAGTTGGAGCGCTGGCAGCACAGAACCTTTTTGGAATTCTCTCTCTCCCCCTTTCTTTCTGGTCCTTCCCTTTGCTTCCTCTCTCTCTCCCTCTCTAACTCTCTCTCCCTCTCTCTAAAAATAAATAAACTTTAAAGTATATATTTTAAAAAGCAGAAATAAATGAAATAAAGACTAGAGAAACCACAGAAAAGATCAACAAAACGAAGAGCTGTTTTTTGAAGAGATAAAATTGACAAACATTTAGCTAATACTTAGGAAAAAAAAGAAGACTCAAATAAAATCATAAATGAAAGAGGAGACATTATAACTGATAATATAGAAATGCAAAGGATCATTAAAAGACCACTATAAACAATTATATATATACCAACAAATTGGATAATCTAGAATAAAGGGATAAATTCCTAAAAATGCACAACCTACCAAGACTGAATCAGGAAGAAACAGAAACTCCAAACAGACCAATAATTAGTAAAGAGATTAAATCTGTAATCAAAAACCTCCCAACACAGAAAAGCCCTGAACCAGGTACTTTCACTCGTGAATATACCTAACACTTAAAGAATAATTAATGTCAATTCTACTTAAACTCTTCCAAAAGTTGAATAGGAAGGAACAATCCCAGACTGTTTTAGGAGCTCAGCATTCCCCTTATACCAAAGCCAGGTAAGAACATTACAAAAAAAGAAAGTTAGAGGCCAATATCTCTAATGAACATAGATGCAAAAGTCCTCAACAAAATACTAGTAAACTAAATTCAACAGCATGATAAATGGATCATTCACCATGTTCAAGTGGGATTTATCCCTGGGATGCAAGGATAGTTCAACATCTCCAAATCAATCATTGTGATACACCACACCCACACAATGAAAGATTAAAATCATGATAATCTCAATAGATGCATAAAAATAACTTGACAAAATTCAACATCCTTTCATGATGAAAAAAAACTCAACAAATTATGTATACAAGGAATGTACCTCAACATAATGAAGGTAATCTAGGACAAGCCCACAGCTAGTATCATGTTCAATGGTGAAAGGTTGAAAGCTTTTCTTTAAGATCAGAAACAAACAACAACAAGAAGACAAAAATGCCCAATCTTACCATTTCTGTTCAATATAATTCTGAAAGTCCAGAGCAATCAGACAAGAAAAAGAAACAAAAGGCATCCAAATCATAAATGGAGCAGTAAAACTATCCCCTAAAGACTCCACCCAAAACTGTTAGAACTAATTAATGAATTCAGTAATATTGCAGGATACAAAATCAACACTAAAAAATTTGTTGTTGGGGCATCTGGGTGGCTCAGTCAGTTCAGCATCCAATTTCAGCCCAGGTCACGATCTCATTTGTGGATCGTGAGTTCGAGTTCGTGAGTTGTGGATCGATCGTGTCAGGTTCTGTGCTGACAGCTCAGAGCCTGGAGCCTGCTTTGAATTCTGTGTCTCCTTCTCTCTCTCTCTGCCCCTCCCCCGCTCACGCTGTCTCTCTCTCTCACTCTCTCTCTCTCTCAAAAATAAATAAACATTGAAAAAATTTTTTGAATAAAAATTAAAAATGTGTTGCATTTCTACACACCAACAATATACCATCCAAAAACAACATACCATCCAAAAAAGAAATTAAATAAATAATCCCCACTTACAATCACATCAAAACAACAAAATACTTAGGATTAAATTTAACTGAGGAGGTAAAAGGTGTACAATGAAAACTATAGAACATTAATGAAATAAACTGAAGACCACACAAATAAACGGAAGGATAACCCTTATTCATGGATTGGAAGAATTAATATCGTTAAAATGTCCATACCATACAAAACAATGTACAGATTAAAGCAATCACTATCAAAATTCCAATGGCATTTTTTCACAGAATTAGAAAAAACAGTCTTAGGGGAGCATGCGTGGATCACTCGGTTGGGCATCCAACTTCGGCTCTGTCATGATCTTACGGATTGTGAGTCCAAGACTGATGTTAGGCTCTGTGCCGTCAGCTCAGAGCCTGGAGCCTGCTTCTGAATCTGTATCTCCCCATCTCTCTGTACCTCCCCTGCTTTCCTGTTCTCTCTCTCTCTCTCAAAAACAAAAATCAACATTAAAAAGTAATTTGAAAAAAAGAAAAAACACTCTTAAAATTCATATGAATATCAGACAAACTGGACTTAAAACAAAGACAGTAACAAGGGATGGAGAAGGGCATTATATAATAATTACAGGGTCTATCCATCAGGAAGAGCTAACAATTATAAATGTCTACGCACCAAATATGGGAGCACACAAATACATAAAACAATTGATTACAAACAGAAACACTCTTATAGATAAGAATGTGCTAATAGCAGGGGACTTTAATACTCCATTTACAGCAATGGATAGATCAACCAAACAGAAAATCACAAAGAAACAATGGACTTGAATGACACATTGGACCAGATGGATCTGACAGATATATTTAGAACTCTAAATCCTGAGGCCAAGGAACTCACTTTCTTCTCAAGTGTGCATGGCACATTCTCCAAGATAGATCACATACTAGGTCATAAAACAGCCTTCAAACAATATAAAAGAATTGAGATCATACCATGAACACTTTCAGATCACAATGCTATGAAACTCTAAATCAATCACAGGAAGAAGTCTGGAAAACCTCCAAAAACATGGAGGTTAAAGAACACCGTATTAAAGAATGAATGGACGGAGAGGAGGGGCAAGATGGCGGAGAAGTAAGGAGCTCCGTACTTGCACTCTCGCCCATACCTCACACGGAAAAGATCTGAAGCCATAGGAAACCTTACAGAACCCAAGAGATTGGGAGAAAAAAGGACGCAGAATCCACTGAGAAAGGCTTCTAACTTGAGTGCGAACTGGGGAAGATAAAATCGTGCTGGGATCGGAGACTCAAGGGACGGGGGACTCTGCAGGGAGTGAGAGGGGAAAAAGAGAGAGTCAGAAACTACTCAAGATATGGTCCCTGTGGCTGGGAAACAGAAAAACCTTCGCTGGGGGCACAGAAGGAACGTGCACACCAAATCCCTGTGTGCCTGGTCCCCACGCGCCAACTCGTCCCGGAGGGGCTGCGCGCGCACCACTCCTTTGTACTCCTGGCTCAGCTGGATCCCTGGAGGAACCGCGTGCATACCTCTGCGCTCCTGGTTGGCTGGGACTCTAGAGGGAAGGCAAAGGGCTTAAAACAGGGAGATTTGCCTGCAAGTTTGTGTTTCGGGTGACGAGACACAGAGGGACCTGGTTTCCCTCTCTCCTGCGCGCCCCCCAGGCAAACCCCCATCCTTGCTCACCAACCCAACCTGGAGGAGAAGGGAGCAGCGATTCTGGCTCCATCCCCAGGGCTAGGCAAGAGGCTTGGAATTGCCCCGAGGGGATCGCCTGTGAGGTTGTGTCTACAGCAATTTCAGTGGGGCGCACGGACTGGGACTCGGAAACTAGGCCTGGCCTGGGCTAAAGAGCGCGACCCACTTTGGCTGCGCCCCCAGCACGGGGAGTTTACACACCCAAAAAAGCGAGGTGCAGCGCTTGGTTCAAGAAGGGACTGAAGCGCTGCCACTCTCCTCCCCACAACCGCCAAGACAGAGCTCCCGCCTGACGCATTGGATCACACCACGCCCATCCCTGCTAGAGAGCTGCCCTCCTCCTTTTTTTTTTTCTTTTTTCTTTTTCTTTTTCTCTTTTTCCCGGAACACTGACCTGATTAACTCTGGTCACCGGCTTGCTTAAACAGTCACATCTAGTCCATTCTGTAGATGTAAATTCTACACCTACCTACCTTATCATCTCCCTCTCTCAGGAGTAATTAGACTATATAGTTTCTCTGGATAACACCAGCGTCCTTCTCTCATCTGTCCAACCATATTCCACCCTTTAGCTCTTTGAGAAAAGCTTCTTATCCCTTCTGCCTGTTCATTCTATTTCCAATTTTGCCTCATCCCCGCCCTGTCTTCTCTCTTTCTCTATGCTCTTAAACCAGCACTGCATACACACGGCTATTTAACTGTAGCTGGGAAATCCGGTTATATGCTTTAAACCGTTCTTTGTCCATTGGTTTTCTTCATTTTTCCTTTTCTTGTCTTCTTTTTGACCTTTTTATATATTTTTTATTCTCTATTATTCGCCTTTCCTCCTCCATCTTTTCTCAACTTTTTCGTTTTCCCTCTCGGTTTGCATGTTAGTTGAATTTGTCTGTGTGTTTGTGGGCTCCTGCTCCCTGTGTGTTTGTCTGTCTGTTTTCTTCTCCAGGGCTACCTCAAGAAACAAGCCAGAGTACACAAGGTGGAGAGTCCCAAATATCACTATGAATAGGAAAATAAAATAACCAAGGTCCCAACAAGAGAGACCAAGAGATGCCATTCAAAAAACACTCTCTGAAAGGATAGGCCCTGGACAGTCAAAGAGTCTTCTTGGATACAGCAGTGCTCATAGATACACAGAGCATAACAGGTCTTTAAAACCAACAAGAGGGGTGCCTGGGTAGCTTAGTCAGTTAAGCAACTGACTTTCACTTAGGTCACGATCTCGCGGTTCATGGGTTCGAGACCCTTGTCAGACTCTGTGTTGACTGCCAGCTTAGAGCCTAGAGACTGTTTTGGTCTGTGACTCCCTCTCTCTCTGACCCTCCCCTGCTCATGCTGTCTCTCTCTCTCTCCAAGAAATAAATAAAACATTTTAAAAAAATAAAATAAAACCAACAAGAGTCGGAAAGTTAACTAAAATGATGAAACGAAAGAGCTCTCCTCCAAAGAAACTCCAAGAAGAAATGACACCTAATGAACTTCTCAAAACAGATATAAGCTGCATAACTGAAAAAGATTTTAGAATGATAATGGTAAAATTAATAGCTGGGCTTGAAAAAAACATAGGGGACATCAAAGAAACTATGGCTACAGACAGAATGGAAAATAAAAATAGGCATGATGAATTTAAAAATGCGATAAATGAGATCCATAATAAATTAGAGGCCTCCAATGCACGGATTGAAGAGGCAGAAAGGAGAATAAGTGATTTAGAAGAAACCATTATAGGAAAATAAGAAGCTGACAAAAAAAAGAGACAAACTGATCCAGGAACATGAAAGAAGAGTTCGAGAGCTCAGCGATACAGTCAAACGTAACAATATCCGTATCATAGGAATCCCAGAAGACGAAGAGAGAGGGAAAGGTGCTGAAGGAGTCCTGGAACAAATTATAGCAGAGAACGTCCCCAACCTGGGGAAGGAAGTAAACGTTGAAATACAAGAGGCTCAGAGGACTCCCCTCAGACGTAACTTGAATCGATCTTCTGCACGGCATATCATAGTGAAACTGGCAAAATACAAGGACAAAGAGAGAACTTTGAAAGCAGCTAGGGAGGAAAGGGCCCTAACATACAAAGGGAAACCTATCAGAGTGGTGACAGACCTATCTATTGAAATGTGGCAGGCCAGAAAGGAATGGCAGGAGATCTTCAATGTGATGAACAGTAATAATATGCAGCCAAGAATCCTCTATCCAGCAAGCCTGTCATTCAAAATAGAAGGAGAGATAAAAACCTTTCCAAACAAACAGAAATTGAAAGAATTTGTCACCACGAAGCCAGCCCTACAAGAAATCCTGAGGGGGATGCTCTGAAGGAAAGGTTGCAAGGAACAAAGATACCAGAGACACCACCACAAACATGAGCCCTACAAAGGACACAGACGCTAAACCCACATATTTCAATAATAACACTGAATGTAAGTGGGCTGAATGTTCCAATCAAAAGACATAGGGTAGCAGAACGGATCAAAAAACAAAATCCATCTATATGCGGTCTACAAGAAACTCATTTTAGACTGGAGTACACCTTCAGATTAAAAGTAATGGGATGGAGAAATATCTATCATGCTACAGAAAATCAAAAGAAAGCCAGAGTAGCTATACTTATATCAGACAAACTGGACTTTAAATTAAAACAATAACAAGAGATGAAGAAGGGCATTACATAATAATGACAGGGTCTATTCATCACGAAGAACTAACCATCATAAATGTTTATGCACTGAATATGGGAGCACCTAAATATTTAAAACAATCACAAACAGAAACAAGCTTATAGATAAGAATGTGTTAATAGCAGGGAACTTTAATACTCTGCTTACAGCAATGGATAGGTCAACCAGACAGAAAATCACTAAAGAAATAATGGACTTGAAGGACACATTGGACCAGATGGATCTGACAGATATATTTAGAACTCTACATCCTGCGGCCAGGGAATTCACTTTCTTCTCAAGTGTGCATGGCACATTCTCCAAGATAGATCACATACTGGGACATAAAGCAGCCCTCAATAAATATAAAAGAACTGAGGTCCTACCATGCACACTGTCAGATCATAATGCTTTGAAACATGAAATTAATCACAGGAAGAAGTCTGGAAAACCTCCAAAAACATGGAGGTTAAAGAACATCCTACTAAAGAATGAATGGGCCAATCAGGCAATTAGAGATGAAATTAAAAAATATATGGAAACAAATGAAAATGAAAACACTACAATCCAAAATCTATGGGATGCGGCAAAGGCAGTCCTGAGAGCAAAGTACATTGCGCTCCAGGCCTATTTCAAGAAATCTGAAAAAGCGCAAGTCCAAAATCTAACAGCTCACCTCAAGGAACTAGAGGCAGAGTAACAAGAACGCCTTAATCCCAGTAGAAGAAGAGAAATAGTAAAACTCAGAGAAGAAATAAACAACATAGAGACCAAAGAAACAATTGAACAGATCAATGAAACCAAGAGTTGGTTTTTTGAAAAAATAAACAAAATTGACAAACCTCTAGCCAGGCTTCTCAAAAAGAAAAGAGAGAGCATCCAAATAGACAAAATCATGAATGAAAATGGACTTATTACAACCAACCCCTCAGAAATACAAGCAACTATCAGGGAATACTATGAAAAATTATATGTCAACAAATTGGACAACTTAGAAGAAATGGACAAATTCCTAAACACACACTCACTACCAAAATTCACACGGGAAGAAATAGAAAACCTGAACAGACCCATAACGAGTGAAGAAATTGAATCAGTGATCAAAAATCTCTCAACAAATAAGAGCCCTGGACCTGATGGCTTCCCTGGGGAATTCTACCAGACGTTTAAAACAGAATTAATCCCAATTCTTCTCAAGCTATTCCAAAAAATAGAAATCGAAGAAAAACTCCCGGACACATTTTATGAAGCCAGCATCACTCTGATTCCCAAGCCAGACAGAGATCCAGCAAAAAAAAGAGAACTACAGGCCAATATCCTTGATGAATACGGATGCAAAAATCCTCAACAAGATCCTTGCAAATCGAATCCAGCAGCACATAAAAAGAATTATCCACCAAGATCAAGTGGGATTCATTCCTGGGTTACAGGGCTGGTTCAACATTAGCAAATCAATCAATGTGATACATCACATCAACAAAAGAAAAGATAAAAACCATATGATCCTGTCAATAGATGCAGAAAAAGCATTTGACAAAATACAGCATCCCTTCTTAATAAGGACTCTAGAGAAAGTCGGGATAGAAGGAACCTACTTAAACATCATCAAAGCCATCTATGAGAAGCCTTCAGCTAACATCATCCTCAACGGGGAAAACCTGAGAGCTTTCCCCCTGAGATCAGGAAGACGACAGGGATGTCCACTCTCACCACTCTTGTTTAACATAGTGCTGGAAGTCCTAGCATCAGCCATCAGACAACAAAAGGACATCAAAGGCATCAGAATTGGCAAAAAGAAAGTCAAACTTTCACTCTTCGCAGATGACATGATACTCTACATAGAAAACACGACAGACTCCACCAGAAGCCTACTAGAACTGATCCAAGAATTCAGCCAAGTTGCAGGGTACAAAATCAACGTACAGAAATCGGTTGCATTTTTATACACCAACAATGAAGCAACAGAAAGAGAAATCAAGAAACTGATCCCATTCACAATTGCAGAAAAAACCATAAAATACCTAGGAATAAACCTAACCAAGGATACAAGAGATCTGTATGATGAAAACTATAGAAAACTGATGAAGGAGATGGAAGAAGACACAAAGAAATGGAAAAACATTCCATGCTCATGGATAGGAAGAATAAATATAGTTAAGATGTCATTACTACCCAAGCACTCTACACATTCAATGCAATTCCAATCAAAATTGCACCAGCATACTTCTCAAAACTAGAACAAACGATCCTAAAATTTGTATGGAACCACAAAAGACCCCGAATAGCCAAAGTAATCCTGAAAAATAAAACCAAAACGGGAGGGATCACCATCCCAGACTTTAGCCTCTACTACAAAGCTGTCATCATCAAGACAGTATGGTATTGGCACAGAAACAGACACATAGACCAATGGAACAGAACTGACAGCTCAGAAGTGGACCCAAAAGTGTACAGCCAACTAATCTTTGACAAAGCAGGAAAGAGTATCCAATGGAAAAAAGACAGCCTCTTTAACAGATGGTGCTGGGAGAACCGGACAGCAACATGCAGGAGAATGAAACTAGATCACTTTCTCACAACACACACAAAAATAAACTCAAAATGGATCAAGGACCTGAACGTGAGACAGGAAACTATCAACACCCTAGAGGAGAAAGCAGGAAACAACCTCCTTGACCTCCACCGCAGCAACTTCTTACTTGACACATCCCCAAAAGCAAGGGAATCAAGAGCAAAAATAAACTCTTGGGACCTCATCAAGATTAAAAACTTCTACACGGCAATGGAAACAACCCAGAGAATTAATAGGCAACCAACGGAATGGGAAAAGATAATTGCAAATGACATATCAGATAAAGGGTTAATATCCAGAATCTATAAGGAACTCACCAAACTCCACACCCGAAAAACAAACAATCCAGTGAAAAAAATGGCAGAAGATATAAACAGACGCTTCTCCAACGAGACATCCAGATGGCCAACAGACACATGAAACGATGCTCAGCATCCCTCCTCATCAGGGAAATACAAATCAAAACCACACTGAGATACCACCTCACGCAAGCCAGAGTGGCTAAAATGAGCAAATCAGAGAACTCTGATGCTGGCGAGGATGTGGAGAAATGGGCACCCTCCTACACGGTTGGTGGGAATGCAAATTGGTGCATTCCCTCTGGAAAACAGTGTGGAGGTTCCTCAGGAAACTAACAATAGAACTCCCCTATGACCCAGCAATAGCACTGCTAGGAATTTACCCAAGGGATACAGAAATGCTGATGCATAGGGGCACATGGACCCCAATGTTCATGGCAGCACTCTCCACAATAGCTAAAACATGGAGAGAGCCTAAGTGTCCATCAACGGACGAATGGATCAAGAAGATGTGGTTTATCGATACCATGGAATACTACATGGCAATGAGAAAGAATGAAATCTGGCCATGTGTAGCAACGTGGATGGACCTTGAGGGTGTTATGCTGAGCGAAATAAGTCAGGCAGAGAAGGACAAATATCATATGTGTGCACGTATAGGAGGATTAGGAGGAACTTAACAGAGGACCAAGGGGGAAGAAGGGGGGAAATGGTGGGGGAAAGGGAGAGAGGCAAACCATGAGAGACTCTTGAATGCTGAGAAACAAACTGAGGCTGATGGATGTGGGGGGGAGGGGGAAGATGGGCATGGAGGAGGGCACTTGTGGGGATGAGCACTGGGTGCTATATGGAAACCAACTTGACAATAAACTATTTGTAAGAAAAAAAAGAACTCTTACAACTCAATAACTAACAAATAAATAAACCAATTTTAAAATTGGCAAAGGATCTGAATAGACATTTCTCCAAAGAAGACATACATATGGCCAATAGCAACATGAAAAGGTTCTCAACATCACTTATCATCAGGGAAATGTAAATAAAAATCATGAATAGGCTTTCTGGAGTTACAGTGAAGAGCCTAAGTAATGTCATTTCGAAATTAAGGCCTCCATTAAGAGCAACGTTGGGCTGCATGTAGCCCCAATTCCTCAGATTGCTCAAGGCTAAAGCCATCCTCGGACCGCCCTCAGATCAGCTAATCAAAAAAACATTCCTGTCGTCTGAGTCAAGGCTGGGAACTGTAGACAGTTATTCTGTAGAAACTAGCCAATTTCTCACTGCTTGCCTGAACCCCACGTGGGCCCTTTGAACTCACCTCATAATTGGTCATTTTCAAAGGATTCTCAGCAGTCATGATTGGGTCCCACCAAAAGTAATGAACACCTCACAGTTACTGAATGGTCAAAGCTGTTACCATGGGCATTGTTCCATTGTAATTGGAGCTTACGTGACGATGCTATACGTACAACATGTGCACTGTAACACCCCCGTCCCTTACCCCATAAAAACCGTACTCGCTATTGTTGGCGCTTCACCTTGCTGCCACTACACCGGTAGGCAGGTGAGCCCCTGTTCGAGCTTGTTATAAAGACCCTTTTGTACTTGCATCGGTGTTGGCTCCTTGGGGGTCTCCGGGGACTCGCGAATCGGGCACAACAACGGTAGTGTTTTATTTCTTGCCTTGAGTAAGGATTATACTAATGTTATAATAATGTATTAAGCTGTACATTTATATTTTGTGCACCTGGCTCAATGTGTGTTATATTTCACAATAAAAGGTTTAAGAGGGGTGCCTGGGTGGCTAAGTCATTTGAGTATACAACTCTTGAATGGGCTTGGGACTCTCTCCTTCTCTCTCTGCCTCTCTCTCTCTTTCTCAAAATAAATTTTAAAAACTTTAAAATAAAATTTAAAGGGTTAAGAAAGATTCAACCAACCTGGTGTGTATATCTCTAGTTCATTATTTTCACTGCTATATAATATTCCAATAAATGATAGCACAACAATATAAGCAGACAACACAACCTGATAACACAATTAGATCTGGAATAGCTGAAAATCAGACATAACTCCATTAGTTATTGTCTCCCCTCCTCTGCCCATCCCCCATTCTCAAACAGAGGCAGGCTTAAGTTTTACTTTCAGCAGGAAGTCATGGAAAGGAGGGTAAAGCCAGGAAGGAAAGAGGCACATAGCCTTGTGTCAGAGAGCAAGATGGAGGGAGAGTCTCCCCAGTGTTCCCCCAGCCCAATATCCCCAGATCAGGTAAATAAAACAAGGCTCAACTAGCTACTGCCCCTCTCCTGGAAGTCCCAGCCCCTGGGACCCAGAATCTTCATCAACGCTTATGCCAGAGCAGCCCCTCCCAGTAGATGGCACCAAACTCCAGCCAGGATCAGGACAGATCTGCATGGTCTAATAGGATTGCCTCATTCATTTCATTAATCCCACAATGACACAATTCAACAATTTACCTGATTAAATTTCTTGTAAGCTATCTATTACATTACGGTGGGGAGGGGGGGTGATGTTGCTCCAACTTACCCATTCTACTGTTGATGGGCATTTGGATGGTTTCCAGCCCTTGGATATTATAAACAAAGATGCTATTTAATTGCTTAATTAGATCACCTTTAATTTCTTTCAGCAATGTTTTGTAGTTTTCGGCACACAAGTTTGTACCTCCTTGGCTAAATGTATTCCTAAGTACTTTGCTCTGTTTGGTGCTATTTTAAATGTTTTTTAATATTTTTTGAGAGAGAAATTGCGAGCATGGGAGAGGCAGAGAGAGAGGGAGACACAGAATCTGAAGTAGGCTCCAGGCTCCATGCAGTCAACACAGAGCCCAACTTGGGGCTTGAACTCATGAACCATGAGATCATGACCTGAACCGGAGTTGGATGCTCAACCAACTGAGCCACCCAGACACCCCTATTTGGTGCTATTTTAAATAGAATTGTTTTGTTAATTTCATTTCAAATTGTTCACTGCTAGCGTGAACAATAAAAACACAACTAATTTTTGCATTTTGATCTTATATCTGCAGTTATGCTGAATTCATTTGTTACCTTTAACAGTTTTTTGTGTGGATTCCTAAGAATTTTCTAGATATAAGATCATGCCATCTACAAATAGATAGTTTCGCCTCTTTCTGTCCAGTATAGATGTCTTTTAATTCTTTTTGTTGCTTAATTGGATGTCTTTTATTTCTTTTACTTGTCTCATTGCCGTGGCTAGAACTTTCAGTACAATGCCAAAAAGAAGTGGTAAGGGGCACCTGTGTGGCTCTGTCGGTTAATAGCACATCTACTCTTGATTTTAGCTCAGGTCATGATTTCACAATTCGTCAGTTCAAGCCCCGTGTCGGGCTCTGGGCTGATGGTACAGAGCCTGCTTGGGAGTCAGTCTCTCTCTCTCTCTCTCTCTCTCTCTCTCAAAAATAAAACTTTTTTAAAAAAGAAGTGGTAAGAGCGGACATCTTTACCTTATTCTTGATCTTAGGGAGATCAAGAATACATTGAGTAGGATGTTAGGCATGGGTTTTTCATGAATGCTGTTGATCATGTTGAGAAAGTTCCCTTCCATTACCAGATTTCTGAGCATTCTATCATGAAAGGGTGTTGGACTTTGTCGAGTGCTTTTTCTGTGAAGGATTTTTGAATCCATATACATAAGGGATAGTGATCTAGTTTTTTTTATATCTTTGTCTTGCTCAGGTATCAAGGTAATGCTCATGTAATGAAGGAAAGGGAAGGCCTCACACAATGGATTGGGAAATATTTCCTCCTTTTCATTATTTTGATGAGTTTAAGAAGGATTGATGCTAATTCTTTAAATGAAGCCATCTGGTCCAGGACTTTTCTTTTGGGAATTTTTAAGTTTATTTATTTTGAGAGAGTGGATGCACGTGCAAGAGAGTTAGTGGGGGAGGGGCAGAGAGAGAGGGAGAGAGAATTCCTACACCCTAATACCATCCTTTGGGGGTTAGGATGTCGACATGGGTTTGGGGGGAACACATTCAGATCACAGCAGTGATTCAATCTCTTTACTCATGAGAGGTCTGTTGAAATTTTCTATTTCTTTGTTTCTTAATTTTTAACATTTATTTCTGAGAGAGAGACAGAGAGACAGAGCACGAGCGGGGGAGAGGCAGAGAGAGAGGGAGGGAGACACAGAATCCAAAGCAAGCTTCAGGCTCTGAGCGGTCAGCACAGAACCTGATGCGGGACTCGAACTCATGAACTCCAAGATCATGACCTGAGCTCAAGTTGGACGCTAACTGACTGAGCTACCCAGGCGCCCCCGCCCCACTGCTACCTTTTTAAAAATTTCCTGAAATTTTCTATTTCTTCTTGAATCAGTTTTGGTAGTTTGTGTTTCTAGAAATTTATCTATTTCATCTAAGTTACCTAATTTGTTGGCATTTAATTATTCATAGTATTGTCTTAGGATTCTTTTTAATGGGGGAATTCAAGCTAACCTTGTTAATAATCACATTGTTCATATCTTACCAATAAACATATTTTAACGATGACAATTTAATACCACCCCAGATGTAAACAAAAATACATATTCTCAAGGGGCACTTGTGTGGCTCAGTTGGTTGAATGTCTGACTCTTGGTTTTGGCTTAGGTCATAGTATCATGGCTTGTGAGTTGAAGGCCCACATTGGGCTCTGCGCTGACAGAACAGAGCCTGCTTAGCATTCTCTCTGTTTCTCTCTCTCAGAATGGATAAACTTTAATTTTTTTATGTTTTATTTATTTCTGAGAGAGAGAGACAACATGAACAGGGGGGGTCAGAGAGAGAGGGAGGCAGAATCTGAAACAGACTCCAGGCTCTGAGCTGTCAGCACAGAGCCTGATGCAGGACTTGAACCCACAAACCGTGAGATCATGACCTGAGCCAAAGTTGGACGCTCAACCGACTGAGCCACCCAGGCACCCCTTTTTATTTATTTTTATTTTTTATGTTTCATTTATTTCTGAGAGTCAAAATGGATAAACTTTAAAAATGCTTAAAAATACATGTTCTCAAAGGAAAGAAAAGGCTAGAGACCGAGATCAAGATATCAATAATAAAAGATGTGCAGTCTGCGATAATATTCTCACAGTGTTTCTTGTTTATTATTTTTTAATTTCTCTGAAGTTTACCCAACATGGGGCTTGAACTCATGATCCTGAGATCAAGACTCATACACACTTCTGACTGAGCTGACCCAGCGCCCCACGCATGGCTTTTCTTTATCGAGTGTAACAGGGCTGGGGCCTGCAGTGAGGTCTTCTCAGTCCTCCAACAGCTGCATCCCACTCAGGCGGCTGCACACGGTCCAGAACGAGGACTCACAGACCTTCATGTCCTCTGGGACAGAGCAGCATGTGGACCTTCATCTCCCATCATTAGGTCCCAATGTCCTAGGAACTGTGTCTCAAGTTAAGTCACCATGAAATATTTGGTAGAACAAGTCGTGGGGTAAAGCCGAGGTGCAAGCACTCCAGCAAACTGAAAAGACATGAAAAGGCATTTCACGAGTCTTGAAAATTCGCAGGCATTTAAGAAGAAAATGCACTTCACTCAATTTCAGACAAAAATCCCAGATACCCATAACCCCTGACCCAGGCATCAGCGTTCTCTCATATTTCCTTTGTTGAAAGAGGAACATTAGAGTTTAGGAGGGAACATTATGATAGGGAAAGGTTTCAAGTGCTTTCCTAGCTTTTCATTTTCTCTTTTATATATACTCCAATTAAGTGTTACTTTATTCCTAAAGCAATTTTTTTAATGTTCATTTATTTTGACGGGGAGGAGTGTGAGCAGGGGAGGGGCAGACAGGAAGATTCCCAAGTAGGCTCCATGCCGTCAGCACAGAGACCCATGTGGGCCTCGATCCCACCAACCATGAGATCATGACCTAAGCTGAAATCAAATCAGACAGAACCGACTAAGCCACCCAGGGGCCCCACCCAATTAAATTTTAAACAGTAGCTGGGGGCACCTGGGTGGCTCAGTCGGTTAAGCATCTCACTTTGGGTCAGGTCATGATCTCGCAGTGTCTAAGTTCAAGCCCCGTGCCGGGCTCTGTGCTGACAGCTGGGAGCCTGGAGCCTGCCTCAGATTCTCTCTCCCTCTCTCTCTGTCCCTCAGTACCTTGTGCTCTTTCTCTCTCTCTCTCCCTCTCAAAAATAAACATTAAAGAAAATAGTAAAAAAATATAGTCAGCAGTTCTTCATCCAGAAGCACAGACCGTTATAGCTTTCATGTTCCCTATTGCTGACTGAATCTTTTAAAAAATCTTTACTTTTGAGAGAGAGAGAGAGAGAGAGAGCGCACATGGGGGAAGGGCAGAGAGAGAGGGACACAGAGGATCTGAAGCAGGCTCTGAACTGACAACAGCAAGCCCAATGCAAGGCTTGAACTCATGAACCTTGAGATCCTACCCTGAGCCAAAGTCAGACACTTAACCGGCTGAGTCACCCAGGTGCCCCTTGTTGACTGAGTCTTTAAGCCCACAAGTAAAAATTTACTGCTGTAAAATGCAAACTCACTGGTAAAAAATTGATCTTTCAATAAACATAGATCATGGAGGGGGCACATGGGTGCCTGAGTTGGTTAAGCATCTGACTCTTGATTTCAGCCTAGGTCATGATCTTGACATTCATGAATTTGAGCCCCACATCAGGCTTTGCTCTGGCATCGTGGAAGCCTACTTGGGATTCTCTGTCTCCCTCAAAAAGAATAAAAAAAAGGAAAAGAAAAACATAGATCATGGTTGATGAGGTTTGGGGGTGATGGTTGGGGGTTCATGGGGTTTGGAGCCAACAGCCTAGAAAGAATTCTTGAGACGTCTTTGGTGCAAAAATGGTGATTTATTGAAGCACAGGGACAGGACCCAAGGGCAGGAAGCTGCCCCAGGACCCTGAGGAGAGACTGATTATATCCTTGGGAGTTGGGGGACGTAAAATTGAGAGGATGTTTCCCAAGAAATTTTTACGTGCTAAAGACTCGGGGATCTTGGAGGCCTGGCTGTTGTCAAGCTCGGGGTGTGTGCCCTCTAGCAAAGCATTAGCATGAAGACAGTAGGGAGCTCCTGGAGAAGTGTTTTGCTATACCTCCCTCAGGTATTTGCCAATGGGCTGCAGGGTACAAGGAAATTGAGTTCTGTCATTTCCTTCTGCCTTTGTTTCCCTCCACATCAATGGAAACATCGCTTCATACCTAAATGTCAACATAATAGATACTAAATAATTGTAAGCTCTACACTCCAATGTGGGGCTCAAACCTACAACCCCAAGATCAAGAGTTGTGTGCTCTACCAACTGACCCAGCCAGGTGCCCCAAGAATTAGGGTTTAAGTTTATTTATTTTGAGAGAGAGAGAGCAGAAGCAGGGGAGGGGCAGAGAGGAGAGGCCGAATCCCAAGCAGGTTCCGTGCAGTCAGTGCAGAGCCTGATGCGGGGCTTGAACTCACAAACCCTGAGATCATGACCTGAGCCAAGATCAAGAGTTGCATGATTAACCCACTGAGCCACCCAGGCACCCCAAGAATTAATTTTAAAGAAGCATTTTGAATAATCTTGTCTTAAATTTACATTTAGATCTACTTGCTTTGAATTATGAGTGAGAAGGACTACAGGCAATTTTTCTTCTCCCATAAGGACTTCCAATAAATGAAAGAGAAGGAATGAAGAGAAAGAGGAAAAGGAAAAAAAATAGAGAGTGGAACCCCGATGATGTCTGTTTAGTAAACATAATACTAAAGTATTATAGACGGAGCTCCGGAAATGCAAAGTAATTTTTTAAAAAAATAATATTGCTCGGCTCCTTCCTATCCAGCCGTTACGTCAGAGAATAATTAGCCGACCCCAGGGAAACGCATCCTCGGGTAATGTGCTTTATGGGATAAATTAACCGTGGCTTCAGAAGAGGAGCGAACACAGAGAAAGTGTGTGGGCCTCGCTGCCACCACCAAGCCCCGCGGTTCCACCCATCGGGTTTCCTCCTCTCCATCTGTCACTGTGGAAGAGGAGGTGAAGTGCAGCCCGCTCTCAGGACCTACTCAAAGGGAAGGCAGAGCTTTGATGTTCTCATTTCGTGGACGTGGTGACCGGGGCTCAGAGAGGCAAAGTCAGGGGCTCCCCATCAAGCAGCCCACAGCCAGGTCTCAGCAGAGACCTGTGGGAGAGCCTGCCTGCTGTGTCCCGACTGCTGGGGTCCTGCCGCGGGGCCTGGTCCTCGGCCAAGGAAGCCAGCTGAGCCCTGTCACCCTTCGGACCGGTCAGTGGTCAGCTAGCAACTGAAGTCTTCCTACTGATGATGCAGGCTCGGCTGCACGCTCGCCTCTCGGGCCTCCTATACAACAGGGATGCGCTGCCCACGTGCTGTGGGTTAAAATGTGTCCTCCCGCCAGAGAAGAAATGTGGCAATCCTCACCCGTAGGACCTCAGAACGTGACCTTATTTGGAGACGCAGTCTTTACAGGAAGTCACGAGGGCGGGCCCCAAGCCAGGAGGACCGTGTCATAAAAAGGGGAAATTTGGAAACGGACACGCACAGAGGGAGGGCCATGTGAAGGCACGGGAGAAGACCGCCACCTCCACACCAAGGAGACGGGCCTCGAACTGGCCCTTCCCTCACGGCCCCCAGAAGGGACCGAGCCTCCTAACCCGTGGATGTGGCACTTTTGGCTTCCAGAGCCGGGAGACGGTCCGTCTCTGTTGTTCGGGTGCCCAGCCTGCGGCGCCCGTCACGGCAGCCCCAGCAGACACACCCCAGCAGCCCCGGACCAGCCCCTGAGACAACTCACTGGCAGACGTGTAAGAGGGTGCTCTTTTCTCAGCCACCAACACAGATAAAACCTCAGTACTGCGTTAACACCAGGCAGACTTTGCAGTAACATGTATTTTCTGTGTATCAACGTAATGCATGCAAAGCAGAGGCACTTGGAAGGCCCCTAAAAACAAAAGGAAAGCTTCATCACTGGCCACCCTACCAGCCGCAGCGTGCCCCACGGCAGCTGGGTGTGCACCGGCTGCGTCTCCTTGTTTACTGGGGCCACACTTTGTACAGAATCCTGTCTACTGGCTTGTTCGCCATCAACAGGCTGCAGTGCATCCCGTGTGGCCAGAGGTTCACAACACAGCCCGGGAGCACAGTCTCACGCCACCAGCCCGTGGCAGCTACAAAGGATGGCGTGGCGAGCACCCCCACGGTGCCAGAGTCGCTGGGCGCACCTGGCTGGGGGCTGGCTGTCGCTTCCGACTGAGCGCACTGAGGACGCTTACCAAGTGCTGCTTCCATCCTGCAAATGGCCCCCAGGCCAGGCCCGGGCTCCGCCGGCAGGACACCCCAGGTCTTCATTTGTTGCCATTTGACCTTACTTGCTGTCGAGTTGGAATGTGCATTTCAGTTACCAGTGAGGGAGGCGCACACTCTTGCTGTGCTGGCTTCACCGGCCCCCAGACTGCGCACAGGCGCCCACCTGTACCCTGCGACACAGCAAGCGCGAGCAACAGGGCAGGATCCAGGTTTTGGCAGGACGTGCCTCGGGCCCGGGTCTTTATCTCCCGCACCCAGGGCTGTGAAGGTCAAGGGGCCACAGCTAATCAGGGAGGCGGGCCGCTCCCCTCACAGGAAGGATCTTACCACTTACTCTGGAAGCCAAATCTAAGGAAAGCCAGAGGAGAAAGTGGAATCCCCACCCTTCTAAGTGAACGGTGTGCTTTCACCCCCTGCGTGTGTAACGTACAGTTGGCCATATGGGGTGCTACAGGAAGGAAGGCCGCAGGGAGCACGGGCGCCCCAGGGAGGGGAGCCTCAAAAGAGCAAGGGCTCCTAGCCCACATCTGGTCCTGCACCCAGACCAGGGGGCTTGGCTGCTGCAGGGCCCAGGCAGGCAGGTCCGTAAGGCTCCACAGGGTGGTGCGGGCGCCGCTGCCAGCACCCCTGGGACGCAAACATCTGCCTCTCTCACTACTCCTGGGGCTCATCGTCTTCCTTTCAACCGCCTTTCAGAAACCGGGGCCGGGCAGAGATGCCTGTGTTCGCTGTCCCGACAGAGCGGGAAGCCCGGCCCTTTGCGATGGTAGCTGGGGCCCTGGGTGCCCCCCCTCCTTTCTCCGCCCATGTCTGCGGGCCCTGGCGCAGTGTCCCGCTGGACACAAGGCGTCTTAGGGAGCTATGCTCCCGCCTGCAAGGACCTGACCCACACCCAACCAGCCATGTGTGTCTGCAGCCATCATCAACCCAGGGAACAAGGCCCTCTGATGGAGCTGCCAGTGCTGAAGACCTCTGTCTTCGACTGCATTTGTCCTCATCTGTGCACTAGAAGACAGCCCTGTGCTGGGCTCCGTGGTGGCCCAAAGATATATGCGTGCTGTAAGCCCCAGAATTCGTGATTACGACCTTATTTAGAAAAAAGAGTCTTTGTGGGTGTGATGAAGATAAGGGTCTCGAAACACGCTCACTCTGGATGATGTAAGCAGGCCCTGCGTCCAGAGACTGGTGTCCTTGTAAGAGACAGATGACACGGCCAGAAAAAGGAAGAGGCCGTGTAACCACGGAGGCAGAGAACGGAGTGACATGTCTGCCAGCGAGAACAGAAGGGCAACCACCAGGAGCTGGGAGAGGGGCCTGGCGCCGACTTCCCCACCCTGCTGCCACCCGGATTTCAGGCTTCCGACCTCCAGAACCACGAAAGAATGAATCCCTGAAGTAAGGCCCCACTCTAGTCACCTGTCACAGTCGCCATGGGAATTTAATACATCCCCCCCCCCCAAACTAAAAGTGCTCTTAAAGAAAAATCGCAGGGCTGGGACTGAATGCAGCAGCCGGGGGTGGGGTGGGGGGCTGTCTGGGCCTTTAACATCTTCCCAAAACACAATCGCCACGATTGGACACCTGGGCTTCAGGCAGTGGGGGGAGGCCCCTGCTCCTGCACGTGCCACCCAAGCCCTGGCCCAGGCTCCCCTTCGGCAACATCCCATTCCCAGCCCGGGGAGGGCAGAGGGGGCCTGGGGAGGCCAGGCAGTCTTCCTCCACTTCTGGCGTGCCTTCCTGACAACTGCAGGGTTAATGCCCATGGCTTTCGCATCCAAGGAAATATCTAGAATCTTACAAAGCAACAATAAAAACTCTGGTGTTCCCAATCCGCCAGTCACTGCCAAGTGGCTTCCCTTCGCAAGGCCCAGGCATTCGGGGCAGGTGCGGGGCCAGCGTCCCATACTGGTGCAGCATGATGAAACCACAGCTCACATACGGTGGCCACACACTGGGGGGAGGGGGGTGGCAAAGGCTGCAGTACGAGGCAAGGGAAAGGAAGAGCACACACGTGGGAAGCAGCTCCCCCCCACCCCGCCCAGTCAGACCAGGAGCTGCTCACAAGAAGGGCAAACCCAAGGCCATGCAGGGCAGGTGGAGATGGGAGTGCAGAAAGTGACGAAGTTCAGACCCACGACAGGCCGGGGTAAGAGAAGGTCCGGGTAACACAAGATCATGGCAGAGTCTATCCCACACGAGAGCCGATCCCGCTTATGACCTAAGAGCGCCCACCAACTGAGGAACAGAAGACTAATGGCCCAGGAGAAAAGTGAGCAAAAAATACAAACGAGCCGTGAACCCCAGAAGACCTGGAAAGAATCCTTCAAGCTCCGCGAAGATGCTCGAGCTCACCCTTAATGGACATGCCCCGCCTGACAGACACAAGGCTACGAGGAAGGTGGAGCAGCACCCCGACATCCACCCCATGTGCGCATGCTCACTGCCGCCGCTAACAGCCTGCCGCAGGGGGGATGCGTAACTGATGTGCACGGCTGTCCCCTGCAGCATTCCTGGTGACGATACAAGCGTGGCCACGATCCTACCGTGGCAGCGGCATGCTGCTGGGATGGAGCGCAGTGTCACCCGCGAGGGAAGCCTGGGTGCCCGGGGAGCCAGGGCTCCTGCCCATCTCGGCGTGTTCAAGCAGTTCAAGCAGACAGAACAAACAAAAAGAGCAGAGCATTGGGCCTAACCGGGGTCGCGGGTGCCCTAAATGAGGCAAGCCGGCGGATGGGGGAGCTGAAGCGTGAGGTCTTCATGCTGGCTCTCGGTGCTCAGACAGGTGGCCACCTCCATGTCAGCCAGCCCAGAGCTGAGGACCGGGTGGGCGGGACAGCGTGCGCTGGGTGGCCTGGGCCGCTGGTCGGCAGGCGGCCCTACTCGATGCACTCCATGACGTGTATCTGCAGGGTGTCCATGTCCGGAGCCTGATACTGGCACTTGGGGCAACAGAAATCAGGCGGCTCCTCGGGGGGGCTTCTCCTCTGGCTGGGCAGGGCCATGTGGAAGGAGGGGTGAGCTGGGGAAAGAGGGGAGGCCACAGAAAGCACAGACGCCCGTCAGAACGGTTGGGTCTGACCACTGGGGTCACCACGACCAGCCCCTCCCCATTCACACCCCACGGGGTGCTGCGCTCCACACAGTAACTCTGGGGAGGTGGGCGGGGCTTTCTCTAGCACCCGCCTCTCCACCCATCCTCCAACGGCTCACTCACCTGGGGCAGGGGCTAGGGGGGCCTGGGAGACCTCCACGTGCCGCTTCCTCATATCTTCAATCCTTTGAAAAGAGAACGAGGCTGAAGGGAGCGCGGTGCAGGAGAAAAGGGCCGGGAGGAGGTGACAGGAGGGAAGAACAGGGAGGGGCCTGCCCACCCTACCCGACGGTGCGTCACACGCTCACTGCAGAGCCCGGCCCCGGGCCTGGTCCCAGTCCTCAGGGGCCCACCTGGCGGACTCCTGGCAGCTGGCCTTGAGCCGGCTGTAGTCTCGCTGCAGCTGCGCCAGCTGCTCCTGCAGGAGCTCCTTCTTCTCGGCCAGCTTCTCCCGGGCCTGCCGCTCCGCCTGGAAGTCGGCCTTGTAGATGTCCGCCTGGCAGAGCCAAGAGAGGGGCACGCCCGCTGTCGATCGGCCACTGGACACTCCACGCTGGGGGACTGGGAAGAGCCAGCTCCCGCCCACCCACAGCCCACGACACAGAGAAAGTCACCCCTGAGGGCACCGAGAGGCCGAGGAATGGCATGAGGGGCGCAGAGGGCTTCCAAGAAGCCACTGCAAAATGACACCAGGTGACGGCGCACATGGGCCACGGAGAATAGCCCTCACCTGGGCTTTTAGCACCGGGACGGTCTCCATCACAATCTTGTGCTGCTCAGCCTCCTCCTTCAGCTTGTCAATCACTTCCTGCTTGGCCACCAGGGCCTCCTCAGCCTGCTGGAGCTGCTGCTTGAGATCCTCCAGCTGCATTCCCTAGAAACGGGCAAGGGGGGACTGAGGAAGCCCCAGCCGGCCCAGGGCAGGGCAGGGCCAGGCCGCCACTAGGCCGGCCGCCACTCCAGGTGACGAGAACCAAGAGGAACGAGAGACCAGCCGTGGCTGGCCAGTGCTGCAGTGACACTGACCACAAGATGTCAGTGCACGGAGGCCACAGAAAGGCAAGAGGTCAGAGGGGGATCTCTGGGCCATCTGGTGCAACATTTGCTTCCCAGAATCCCCAGCCGGACAGCCCTCCTCCAACCCTTCAAGAGACAGAGCCAGACTCCCTCCCAGGGCCACCCCTCCACGCTGAGCTGGCCTCCTGCACTAATTCTCCACGACGCACCCTCACTAAGCCGAGACCCACCGATTCTTCCATTCTACCACCTGCTCGAAGGTCTGCTGGTCCGTCACAGAGGCCCCTACCCCTGCACGCATGCACACACACGTTACACACACACGTGCATACATACACGCAGACAGCCACACACACTACCAAGCCTTCCTTCTGGAGATCAAAAGACCAGTTTTGTAACCGACTTCTTTGCATGGTCGGTTTCAGGCTTTACCCTGACAAGTCTCCGCTGAGTACATTCACGTTTGACAACATCCTTCTTAAACTGTGCTCACTAGGAACTGTGCCCAGTACAGGTCTGGTGGGAACAAAGCAGAAAAGGCATCCTGGCCGCCTTCAACGATGGGATAGACACACTCCCAGGGCTTCCCTTGGCTCTGAGAAATGTCATGGAGACAGGCAAGTTCCAGCCCACGGAGGCCCAGTCCAGTCACCCATAGGCAGCACACAGCACGGCACATGGGACCCCGTCTCTCCACACCCTGCCCTGGACTGTCATACTGCGAGCTCAACAGCGCTCTAGGACAGGTCCAGTGTCCCTCCCAAAAGCCAATTCTGTCAAGTCTTCAGACGAGGCATTGAATTCCAATGCCCCTAAGTTTGGGGACACAGGCCCCGAGCGTAGGGCCCAGTGAGAGGAAGCAAGGCAGAGCAAGTCTTAGTCCCAGGGACGTCCCTGTCCGTACTCACTCGGTTCCTCTCGCTGCTCACCACGCTGCTCTTGACATGGCTGTCATACTCCTGGAAGAGCTGGTGGTAGGCCACCTGCAGCTGTGCCAGCTTCCGCCTGAGGAAAAGGAGCTTGTGCTGGAGACACACGGCATCCTGGCTCGGCCACAGGCTTCTCGGCCTCCAACTCCACCCGCTTCCTCGTCACGGCCACAGGCCAGAAAGGGGGCAGCCAGGGCACCTCTGGACCTGTTAGGCCGTCAGCTCAGAGACAGGCTTCACTAAGGGCTTAACGTCCCTTTTTCTTAAAGCTACCATTTTTAAAAATAAGAGAAGGAGCGTTTGCAACACGGTAGAGCTATCTTGTGCTCTTGGCAAGAGTCAGCTTCACAAAACGCCCGGAAAGGCGGGAGGACTGGCCCAGATTCAAGGAGGCTCAGAGGCCGAGAGCCGCGCAGGGTCCCAAGCTGGATGCTGCCAGCATGTGCACTCAACGGCGCCAGTGGGCTGCAGAGCAGGGTGGACTGTTTGGGTGCAGCAGCACTAGGGGACGGTCCCTAGATGGGCTCCTCGCCAGGGAGAAGGCCGCTGACGGACCCTGGCCTGCGTGGCCGGGGGGTGGGGAGGGGGGACTCACTTCTCCTCCGAGGCGGCCTGGCGCTCCATGCGCAGCGCGGCCTCCACGCTCTGGCTCTGCATGCGCAGCTGGTCCACCTGCACACTGTGCTGCTGCTGCAGCGCCTCCCGCTCGATCTCCAGCTGCCGGGCCTGCTCGCTGGCAGCCCGGGCCCTGGCATGGGGGAGGGGGAGGTCACGGCAGGGCCCGGCTGCATAGAGAAGCCCCAACGGCGGGACGGTGGAGTCCCGGGCGCACATGCGCCTGCAACATCCTGTCCACACAGAACCAATTTGGTGCAAGGAAAGAGGAGTCTGTCAGCGGCTTGGCCCGCGTCCCCGATGCAAACCCCTGGCACAGAGCCTCACCCCTGCCTGGATGGCCTCTCCTCACTGGGGACCCAGCACCCCCTCTCCTGAGCCACATCACCCCACAGCCCCCAGTCTCCTGTGTCCACACTGCGCCCTAGATCTGCAGGCCCAAGGCCCCGCACGGTCCTGTCTGCGGAGGCAACGGTGGCTCCTCCTGGGTGGGACAGGCCACCAGGGACGGTCATTGGTCCCACCGTCCCAATGCTCTCAGCACACTGCCCTGTGTGATGGGACACTGTCATCACCGGGTGGAAGTGCCACCCAGCAGGACAGGCCCAGGGCTCAAGGGGCAGCCCCATGCATCAAGAGTGAAGCTCTTGAAACGGCCATTCAGGTGACCTGAGATGCGCGCGAGGGCCTGCATCCACACTGTCCAGCTCAGCACTTCTGGGCCCAACCACATCCAGAGGGACACACAAGGACATTGCTCACGAGCCCAGAATTGCTGAAGTAAACATTCGTGCGGGGTCATTAACGGACCCAAGTTGCCTCCAGCTGTTGCTTTTATGTACCCAGGAGACAATAGGCAGAAAGGACACCAGACTGTCCTAAAAACGATACGTGTGATTTTAGAAAGCAGAAGGGAGAGAAGCATCCACCAGGGAAAATACCAGAATGTGACGAGCCAGAGGCCACCAAGCTCAGCCTTCCGGTGCCTTTCCTCACAGGCTGCTTTCTAGATGGGAGCACGCTCATGTGCTCTCTCGTCTGGCTCGCACTGGAAAGCTCCTGCCTGCCCCCCTCACTCCCTTTAGGAAGGTGTCTGTGCCACCACCCAGTGCACCCCGATCACCTCCTGCCCTGGGAGAGCTGGACCTGCTCTCAGTGGGACCCACCTTCCCTCCTTGGGGGCAGTACCTGGGGCGCATGAGAGCTGGGGAGTCACCCATACCCCCGACCCAAGGACCCCACTACGGGCACCACATCTGCAGGAAAGAGCAGCCTGGGCAGGCTGCTCACGTTAGCGGAGCCACTCGCCAAGTGAGCCCTCCAGCAGCCCCCGGGCACTGGGCCAGTGCAGGTCCCCGACAACTACACGACCCTTTCCCTACAGACAAGGTGGTCCCTGCGCCTGCGCTGTTCACACGACCGGGCGGTATATGCGGAGTGCCTGCTTCGTTGGGGGTCAGAGAGTTTGCTGAGCGCTCAGCAGAGGGGGCCATGTGACCAGTGCCCAACGAGACCCAGGCTGCTGAGTGCTGACCGGGTCCCTTGGTCTCCAGGGACGCATCTGTCACTGCTGGAGAAGGGAGAGGACTCAGCGGGCCTGTCACGGAAGGGAGGGAGGGAGGGAGGGAGCCCAAGACACGGGGTCCTTCACCCCGACCTGTGTCTTCTGTCCTCGCGGGTCCTGGGGCGTGTCCGGTCCCTGCCATAACTTCAGCGGTGAGAGCACGGAGTGCTTCTAGAGGATTGCTGTGGGTCACGGGGGGGCTCCCAGCGTCCCCCCAACATGCTAAGGAAGTCACCTAAGCTCCAGCCATAGGTCTGGGAGCCCAGAAGCCCTGCTGGTCTCCAGGTTCCCCGAGACCCTGTGTGCTCACACTCTACCACTTCCAGTCCATTCTCTCCCAGAAGAAGCCCCCAGAGGGCCCAAAGGTGCCCCGCTCTCCTCAGGCACCCCGACAGCAGCCCCGGGGGGGGGGGAGTGTCCCTCCCCACTCACCTGCCCTCCAAAGCCTGCCGCTCCTTGATGGCGGGCCTCCAAGCGACTCTGGCTCTCCTGGAGCTCTCCCAGCAAGGACGTCACCTGGGCTTTCACTGACGCCTTGTCCTCAGCCAACTGCTGTGTGAAAAAAAGCCACTTCCCATCAGCGATGCTTTCTTGCCAACTGTCCACCCCTAGGACCCCTGAGCTGCCACCTAAGGGGTTCTCTCCTGCCTCCAGAAGCTTCCCAACCCTGGCAAGGCAGCTGTGCTGGACTCCACATGCCCAAATCCCTCCTCATCCCCGCGGAGGCTCGCGCTCAGCCGCCTTGAGTCTCACAAGGCTGGCGAGCGGACAGCGAGGATGGAGCCCAGCGGGCCTCTTGGCCTCTGAGACTTGTCACCAACGGACAAGAGACCTAAAGACACAGCACCAAAATAGGCGCTCCAGCCACGGAACAAGGCTGCCAGACGAGCGCTGAGATGGACTGACGCTGTTTCCAGAAGCCTTACACCAGTGACAAAACTCAAGAGCCGTCTAGACCCCCTGACGCCCATCCTCCCTCATCCAACTGTCCCCACCAGGTCCCCTGCGACCTCAGGTCGCTCAAGCCCAGGGCCAGCCTCGGTCCTCCGCATCCCCCGCATCCCCATCCCTTTGTAGCAACCGCCACTCTTGTCATCCGCGCCCCCGCCCTGGGCTTGTCCCTTCTCCACCAGGAGTGCGGCCGAGACCCTGGCTTCCTGCGTCCTCACGCATGCCTGTCGCCAGCCCCGTTGGTTGCCACCCGCCACCTTTCCACCTGGCCTCCTGCTCCGCCCCTGGCCCTGTAGGCGTTTCCCAAGTCTTCTATAAAGAATCACAAAGCGGGGGGGCTTACGACAGCAGGAATGTACTGCCCCCCACTTCTGGAGGCCAGACGTCTGGGAGCAAGGTGTGGGCAGGGCTGCTGCATTCTGGGGGCTCTGCGGGAAAGTGTGCGCTGGGCCTCGGTCCTGGCCTCGGCCCACAGACGGTGTGCCCGTCTCTGCCTCCCCCTTCCCATGGTCGTCTTCCCGGGATGTGTGTGTCTGTTTCTCTTCCGATAAGGACAGCAATCCTTGGCTTTAGGCCCATCCTGATCTCGCATGACCACATCCTAACTTTATTCTTTTTTTGTTTATTAACATTTTTTAATGTTTTTTTTTTACTTTTGAAAGAGAGAGAGCACGCACGCGTGCATGAGCAGGGGAGGGGCAGAGAGGGAGACACAGAATCTGAAGCAGGCTCCAGGCTCCGAGCTGTCAGCACAGAGCCCGACAAGGGGCTCAAACTCACGAACCATGAGATCATGACCTGAGCCAAAGTCGGTTCAATTGACTGAACCACTCAGATGCCCCCTTTCTATTTATTTATTTATTTAAAGAGAGAGAGAACGTGCCTGTGCAAGCAGAGTAGGGAGAGTGAGAGGGAGAGAGAATCCCAAGCAGGCTCCTTGCTGCCAGCACAGGGCCCAATGTGGGGCTCGATCCCATAAATGCAGAAACCAGTCAGACACTTAACCAACTGAGACCCCCGGGTGCCCGTAACTTTATTACTTCCACAAAGACCCTATTTCCAAACAAGATCACATTATGAGATAAAAAGTTCAGGATGTGGACATCTGTTTTGGGGGGACACAATTCAACCCATAACAGCTCCCTACACTCTACAACCTACACAAAACCAAATAATGTCTCACGCTAGCCCAGCAGGCCCCACAGTCCCTGGCACACTCGGGTCAAACCCCAAATCCTCCCATTGGCGCCACGAAGCTGTCAAAACCAGCGCATCCCAGGACTCTCCCACCCACACCTCATCCACTTCCACGCAACCTCGGTTACATTTGCCTGTTTGATGTTCCCTGAAAATGACAGGCATGCCCCTGCCTCAGAATCTTTGCACACGCCCCCCAAACAAGCTTTCCCTAGATACCCATATGGCTCAGCCCCTCAGTGTTCTGGTCCTTACTAGAAAGCACTTCTGTGAAGGTCTCCCTGCTGAACAGTGCAAACCCCCCACCCCCGCCACCCGGCCTGTCACATCAATGTCCACCTGGGTATCTAGTAGTGCTGTCAAGACCAACCTCTCTTAAACTGCACTTCTGACGGTCCTCAAAAACCAGTTCCCCCCACAGCCCCCCTGATGGTCAGCAGATGGCAAATCCGTCCTCCAGCCACCAGGACAGAAACCCTGGAGCCCCTCTGGACTCCCGCATCTCACGGCTCACATCTAACGGGTCAGGAAATCCTGTCAAAATATATCCCAGGATCTATTTGCTGACACTGAGCAAGTAACATGGACTGTTTCAGGGAAGACGGTACTATTGTGCTTACGTCTTTCTAAGTGCCCTCTCACAGACGCAGACTGCAATATTTACAGATGAAATCATACAGCGTCTGGAATTTGCTTCAAACTACCGGGGGAGCCGCTAGGAATCTACCCGCTAATGAAAACACATGCCCGCACCCCAGTGGTCACGGCAGCATTACTGGGGGCTGGCTTGGTCAGAGTTCGTGAGTTGGAGCCCCACACATGGTGCAGAAATCGCTTAAAGAAATAAAACTTAGAGTAAAAAACAGATACACAGCAGCATGACTCACAGCAGCTAGAGTGGAAATGAGCCAAATGCTCATGAACTGACAGTTGGAAAAACAAAGCGTGGTGTCTGCGGATGGCAGGATGGCACCCGGCCATGAAAGGGAGCGGCACGCTCGTCCTCGCTACAACGTGCGACCAAAGGTGAGGCGTGCGCAACGTACGGCTCCACTGTCGTGCGACGCCCGACACAGGCAGGCCCGCAGACGAAAAGCCGACCCGAGAGGGCCCGGGTCCGGGGAGAGGGCGGGGCGCTGATGGGGATGCAGTTTACTCCTGGGGGGTGGGGAGGAGCAAACTGGGAACTGAGTGGTAACAGTTCTAAGACCCTACAGATACACTAAACACACCACTGGCATCTATACTTTTAAAAAGTAACTTTCAAGCCTAAGTGTCCATCAACAGATGAATGGATCAAGAAGATGTGGTTTATCTATACCATGGAATCCTACATGGCAATGAGAAACAATGAAATCTGGCCTGTGTAGCAACATGGATGGACCTTGAGGGCGTTATGCTGAGCGAAATAAGTCAGGCAGAGAAAGACAAATATCATATGTATGCACATATAGGAGGATTAGGAGGAACTGAACAGAGGACCAAGGGGGAGAAGAAGGGCGGAAATGGTGGGGGAAAGGGAGAGAGGCAAACCATGAGAGACTCTTGAATGCTGACAAAAACTGAGGACTGGTGGATGTGGGGGGGAGGAGGGGTGGGCATTGAGGAGGGCACTTGTGGGGATGAGCACTGGGTGTTATGTGGAAACTAATTTGACAATAAACTATTTGTAAAAAAAAAAAAATTTTAAAAAAAAAATAAAAAGTAACTTTCATGGTGTGTGAACTTTATCTCAGTAAATCCATTAAAAAAAAGTTCCAACGGGGGCGCCTGGGTGGCTTAGTTGGTTAAGCGTCCGGCTTTTGCTTAGGTCATGATCTCGCGGTTCGTGGGTTCGAGCCCCGGGTCCGGCTTTGTGCTGACTGCCAGCTCAGAGCCTGGAGCCTGTTTCAGTCCGTGACTCCCTCTCTCTCTGGCCCTCCCCTGCTCACGCTGTCTCTCTTTCTCTCTCTCTCCTAGAAATAAATAAAACATTAAAAAAATTAAAAAAAAAAAGTTCCAACGTATTGTTCTACCAGCTTCTCCCGAGATGGGCATTCGGCTCATGCTCAGATTTTGCTCTGTTCAATGTACGACGGCTTGTCGAAGCTGTCGGACCCAGCAGCTGCGGGACAGGGCTAGGCAGGCCCTGCCCTGCCGGGAAACTGGCATCCCGTCATGGGAGCCGGGGCAGGCGGGCAGGGGCCCCCGAAGGCCGTTAGCGAAGGGCAAGGAGTGCATCTGTTTGAGCCTGTGATGGGCTGAATGGCAGCCCCTGACAGGTCCTAGTCCTAACCGCCAGGACCTATGAATGGGACCTGATTTGCAGATGCAAATGACGAAGCCGTGCTAGGGGCCGAGGACCGCGGCCGGGGGAGACACGGCCCTGCACCGGCATGCCTCCCTAGGAAAGCCCAGTGTGGCCGAGACTGCCTGGTTCAGCCATCGGCGGCCCCGGGCCCCCTCCTCCACTCACCAGGAGCACTTCCTAAGAGGCCTCCAGGTGTGAATCCTTCCTCTGTCCCTCTAAAACGTTCACATACCTCCCACCACCCAGGACAGTCTTCCTCAAGGACTTCAGAGTTGTCCCTTGGAAATGGACTTGTCGCGAAGGATAGGGCCTCCAAGCGCCAGGCTCTGTGCGGGATGCGATGCTAATGTCCGAAACCGCCAGCGGGCCTCACGCATTCATGCTGACCCATGCCATGTGAGTTTTCGCTTGACCCCCAGCTCACTCCCCCTCCACTCTCCTCGCTCTTTAAGTTGCCAGTCACCTCTGCAAATCACAGTGGAGCTCAACTCTCCCCCTGCTGCCAGTAATTCCCAGCTCAACCTGTTCTCACCACGGTCACTAACGTCCAGACACATTTCTCTCGGATGCTGGCGTCTTCATGAGAGGAGAGACACATGGACACATGGGGAGAAGCCCAGGTGGCCACAGGGACAGGCGTGGAGCAACATGTTTACGGGCCACAGGAGGCACAGCCGAGGCTGGGAAAGCAGCCTGGCCTAGGTTCTCCCACGCAGACTCCAGAAGGCACCGGCCCGGCCCAGACCTTGCTCTTGCACTTCTGGCGCCTGGACTGGGAGGCAGTACAGGTCTGTATCTTAGAACCACCCAGCCTGTGGCCCTTTGTTATGGTGGCCCCAGGGACCTGGCACACTTCCCTGAGGGCCCTGCCGGGCGTCTGCGCTGACAGCGTGATTGCTGGTGGGGCCCCGGCTTCACATCCGGGGGGCAGAGACAGAATGTGAGATCAGCCAGGCGGGAGCCCCGGGCCCACAGGACCGACCCCCACTCAAGTCCCCGGACACCAGCGCTCAGGGAAGCTTCCCCGGCGGCGGCACCCCCCGCCCCATCCCAGCACGCACGGTCATGCGTCACTGTGACACAGACCACACCGCCGCACGACCCCGCTGGCCGGGGACCTGGAAGCTCACTCCTGGCCTCTCCCGGAGCCTGCCCTGTGCCCCTTCTGTCCCCGCTCATTCCAGCCTGTATCTTTTCACTGTCATTAGCCATATCAGCCATAACCACGAGTGTGACGGCTCTGCCGAGTTCCAGGGCCGTCCTGGTGAAGCATCAGGGACCCCTGACCCCGGGCGCCCTCTGGGAACGCTGGCATCCCCGTGGTTTCCGGAGCACAGGCGGCTGGTGTCACAGGCTCCTCAGGAGCTCCCCCGTCCCCGCCCCTCTGGCTACCTTCTGGCATCTCTTCAGATGCTCCACCTCCTGCAGGGCCTGCTCCCTCTGCCTCCTCAGGTCAAGCTTCTCCAGGCTCAGTCTCTCCACCAGTTTCCTGGCTTCCTGGAACTTCTGCAGGAGGAACTCTTTCTCCTTCCTCTGGCTGCCTTGGAAACGCTGCAGCTCCTCACAGCGCTCCCGAAGCATCTGGTTGCTCTGTCGGATGGCATCTGGCGGTGGAGGAGACAGAGGAGACGTGAGAGCGGGCGGGCGGCCCGTCCTGGCACCCCAACCCCACCCCCAGTGCAGCCTCTCACACAAAGACGCCTTCAAAGCGGTTCCTCTTATTTTGCATCATGCTTTCAGAATCAACAACGCTGATGACAAGCACCTAAATTTCCCCAAAAAGATACTAAAAACATCAGCTTCAATGTGGCCCGGTTCCAGGCACGCCTGCACTGCACCCCCCTTCTGCGGGGCGCTCAGTCACAGTCTTTGACATCGGGGACTCCTAACCTGCCTGCGGATTCTGGGAAGGCTGCCAGGGGGAACCTCCCTGTGCCATTACCAGCTGCAGCCTGGGAGGGTCAGGTTTGCAGGTGGCCTCCCTGAGCCTCGCTGTCCTCACATGCATGTTCAACAGGGATAACTGCACCCAACTCACAGGGTGGGGAGGGTCAAATGAAAAACTTAAGTGCCCAGGGCACAATAAACATGCAGGAAACAGCCAGCCCCTCTCCCCCAACCAGGCTGAAGGATGAGCATCTGCAAAGGCCAGGCAGGCAGCAGAGGCTGAGGAAAGGAGAGCCACACATCCACGGACACCCCAGGCAGCAGAAGGCCAGTGACGGGTGACAAAACTGATGAGTGACATGCGAAGGTTCTAGCAACTACAGAACCATAAAAGATAGGAACAGGCAATAGCTTCCTGTTACCTTCCGGTGAAAACCTTTGACAAGCTAACTAGTGCCTCCTGATGGAACATTCTTTCACTCAAACTACAGTGGCTTCTGAGCCTGGCTCCAGAGCCATCTCGTGCCCTCCTCCATCCCCATGTGACTACTCTGCAGGGCCTCCAGCCTCACTCGCCCGCCTCCACCTGTTGCAATCCTGCTCGATTCCCCACCTAAGGCTCAACTCATGCGCAACTTCTTTTTCTACCAAGGTAAAATTCATATAACATCAAATTCATCATTGTAACTTTTAAAGTATACATTGAGTGGCTTTCATGTATTTACAAAGCTATGCACCCATCACCTCTAGCTAGTTCCAGAACATTTCCACACCCCCCAAAAAAACCCATATCCACTGGCAGTCCCTTTCCCATTGGCCCCAGCCTCTGGCATCCACTTATCTGTTCCTGTCTCTGGATTTGCTCCCCCTGGACATGTTACAGAAAGGCACTCCTACAACTAGGTTAATGCAACTTCTTCCATAACGTTTCTCAAATATTCAAGGGAAGTCTGTGCCCTCTCCCTGCCCCCTCCTTCTTAGACACAATTGGGGCACCGTTGGGGAGCAGACACCTTCAGGGCCCCGTGGTTTGACCCAGGACCTGACACAGAGCACCCATTTAACAGGAATGTGCAGAGGCGACGCCATGTGCAGCTAATACACTGAGCAACAATGGGTCAGGTGCATAGAAGGAGGCCGTGCAGCTTCAAGGTCTCTACCTGCTACTAAAGCCCAAGCTCCGTGGGTGAGGGGCCACTGGTGCCATAATCCCTCTACACCCACTTTGACAAACTCACCCCCAACGTCCTGCCAGAGCGCCCTCCTGGGGACCAGCAGAGACCACACATGTAGCTGTGGCAGGTGAGCTGTCTCCCCACCCCCAACTTGGCTGCCAGCTCTATGTGACCCCAACACAGCAAGGCATTTGACAACATTAGGGACATTGTTCACTGTGATAACTGGAGGAGTGTAAGTGGCATCTAGGGGTAGATGCGGGGGATTCTGATCAACACCTGGTCACACCAGGACAGGCCCTTGACGTCTAAGCGTGATTACAGGCAGCGGGGAGCGGGGAAGCAGGTGCTGTCACACAGCAGGGCTGAAATGCGCCCCACCCAAGGGCAGCCACCCTGCCTGAGAAGCAAGGTGCAGGCCCCTGGGACCTGGAGAAGCTGCCCCACGATGTAACTGAGGACGTGGCAGGTGAGCGGGTGGGGGCGGTGATGAAGACAGGAACCGCCTGGTTCCCGGAGCCACCGCCTGGCCTGGGGTAACACCTCGCACCAGCGGGAGGGACCAGAAATCCCTTCTCCCACAGCAGCCCGCAGGCCCTTCCCCGGGCAGGCCCCGCCTCATCCCCGGGACGGGCCACGCCCCCTTCCCCGGGCAGGCCCCGCCTCATCCCCGGGACGGGCCACGCCCCCTTCCCCGGGCAGGCCCCGCCTCATTCCCAGGACAGGCCACGCCCCCCTCCCCAGGTCAGACCCCGCCTCATCCCCAGGACGGGCCACGCCCCCTTCCCGGGAGCCGCGGGACCACTCCCACCATAGCCAGTGCTCCGTGATGGATCAGGATACGGCAGAAAAGCCCGGCCGGCCACGTCGGCCCAACTTGGGACAACGCAGGACCGTAGCTTGGGCTCCAGAGCTCCCAGCAGGGTCAGCCTGCACCGCTGTGCAGCTTCTCCCCGAGCCCACCCCTCCTTCTTCCCAGTCCTTCCCTTCTCTTCCCTTCTCTAGGATTGGTCCTACGTATGCGCACTCTAAATAAACGTCCTGCACGTTAATCTATACCTCAGAGTCCGTTTTCAGGAGATTCCCACCTGAAATAAAAAGGGAGGGTGGCTGAGTCTGAAGCACTAGCTGGCTCTCAGGTGTTCCCCCAACCCAGACCCAGTAAAGGCAGAGGCACAGATGAAGGGAATAAGCCTCCCCCACCAACGGGGCTGGGACCTCTGACACGTTACTCCGCACACCTGCTATCCCCCTCACCTCGGAGCTCCTGATTCTCCTCCAGACAGCGTTGGAAGGTCTCAGGAGTGCCCTGCTCCGAAGGTAGGTGGGGCATAACTGGCTTTCCCAGAGAAGACTCTTCGCCCAGCACGTCCTGGTCCCCTGCCGGGCCGCCGCTGGGCTGCACCATCTCACACAGCTGACTCTTCCAGGGGGGCCTGCTCATCCAACAAGTCAGGATCTGGAGGAGCGAGGCAGCAGAAGTGTCGCAGGAGACCCGCACCGAATTCTCTTACCTTGCAGGAGAGGGGGCGGGGTCTGCAGGAGTTCCGCGGCCACACCCTAAGTGGAACGCCCGGCACTTTACCGGGTGTGATAGGGCGCTACAAGGGGCTTTTCAGTCTAAGACGGGGCACATACTTTCATCCCAAAGGGAGGTGCAGGCCCCATGAGGGATTTGAAAGGCCACGGTTCAGCACGTGTCCTAAACTCTGTCTAGCACCTATCTGCACGCTGTAAGCTGATATTAAGAATTTAGGGGTGCCTGGGTGGCTGGTTTGGTTGAGCGTCAGCCTCTTGATTTCACCTCAGGTCATGATCTCGAGGTTCATGAGTTCAAGCCCCACTTACAGCATGGACCCTTCCTGGGAGTCTCCCTCTCTGCCTCTCTCTCCTGCGCTTGCTCGCTCTCAAAATAAACTTTTTAAAAATTCCCCAGAGAGTGGAAATTGGGGAGAGGATTGTTTTTGTAGGAGGTGTCAGTGTGCGGTGACCCCTACCTGCTACACATCCCCCCCCCCCGAGCAGGAGTGAAGGTGTTGGCCCCTTACCAAGCATAGTGAGTTGAATGATGGCCCTCAGCAAGGTATGTACATGTTCTCACTTTATTTGGAAAAGGGGCTTTTTGCAGAAAAAGAAAGTGAAGGATCCTGAGATGAGATCATCCTGGATTAGAGTGGCCTTAAATCCAATGACAAATGTCCTTATAAGAGGCAGAAGAGAGACACAGAGAAGGCCACACCACAACAAAGGCAGAGAGTGATGTGGCCACGAGCCAAGGAATGCCTGGAAGAGGTAAGAAGGATTGTCCCCTAGAGCCTGCAGAGGGAGTGTGGCCCTGCAGAGCCCCTGATACTCGGGAGGTGGCCTCCAGAGCTGGGAGAGGAAAAATGGCTGTTGTCAGCCACTCAGCTTGTGGCCATCTCTCACAGCAGCTGTGGGAAATTAAGCCATGGAGTAAAAGGGGGTTCAAGGACACTGCTCAGAACCTCATAAGCGTTCCCTGGAGCTGAGGGCGAGTCGGCCACGTGGGGCGGCACTAGCCTGGAGCTCTGATAAATTCTGCCCAATTCTGGGCTTCTCTAACCTCGGGCACCCCAACACAGAGTTCATTCAGCCTCTTGCTTTAACCCCCATGCTCTTGCTGACGACGCCCAAACCCAACATCTCCACTTGGGTATCTATCTAGTAGTGCTCTCAAAACTAACCTTAAAATTGCACTCCCGAGAGTCCCCAAAAGCCAGTTCCCCCCACAGCTCTCCTGATGGTCAGCAAATGGCAAATCCATCCTCTGGCCACCAGGACAGAAACCTTGGAGCCCTTCTGGACTCCTGCATCTCACAGCTCACATCTAACACGTCAGGAAATCCTGTCAAAATGTATCCCAGAATCTATTTGCTGACACTGAGCAATTAATGGTCACTACTGTAGGTGTGATGGTGGTATTGTGTTTATGTTTTTTTCATCCTTTCTTAGAGATGCATGCTGAAATACTTCCAGGTGAAATTATACAGTGTCTGGAATTTACTGCTAGATATCTATCTCCCCGGGAGAAACAAAAACACGTGCACACATGCAAATGCTCCCAGCAGGATTACTCACAATAGCCAAAGAGTGAAAATGACCCAAATGTCCGTCAGCTGATAAGTAAACAAAATCCAGTACATTCACATGCCAAAAAATGGACAAGTCTTGCAAACATTACACCAAAAGAAGCAACTCACAAAAGACCACACGGCGTGTGATTCCATTTATGGGAAATGTCCAGAACAGGCAAATCCGTAGAGAAAGAAAGATTGGTGGATGCTTAAGACCTAGGAGATATGGGGTGATGAAGGTGCTAGCTAACAAGGTGCGGGGGTTTTCTGGAGTCATGAAAATGTTCTGGAACAAGAGTGGTTATGCTTGCACTACTCTGGATATACTATAAACTAGGGAACTGTATGTTTGAAATGGATGAACTGCATGGTATGAGAATTGTCTCAAGGCCATTATTGGAAAATAATAATGATGAGAGATGAGTAAGAAGTATGAATTAAACAAATGTAGCCATGGGGGCGCCTGGGTGGCTCAGTCAGATGAGCACCTGCCCGACTTCGGCTCGGGTCATCATCTCACAGTTTGTGAGTTCGAGCCCCACGTCAGGTCTGTGCTGACAGCTTAGAGCCTGCTTTTGACTCCGTGTCTCGTTCTGTCTCTGCCCCTCCCCCACTTGTACTCTGTCTCTCAAAAATACATAAATGTAAAAAAATGTTTAAACAAAAGAAGCCATGAGTTGACAACTATCAAAGCTGGGAGGTGAGTACATGGAATTTACTACACTATTCTTTCTACTTTTGTACATCTTTGAAATTTTTCATAATAAAATGCTCAAAGCCCCACCATCTCTCACCTGGATTACTGCGATAACCTCCCGCTTCTACCCCCTGTCCCCTATAATTTGTTCTCACAGGAGCCAGATTGGCCTAACAGGTAATTCTGATCATGTCCCTCGTCTACTCTGCTCCGTACCACAGTTCCTCATTGCTCTTTGTGTAAAAGCCAAGGTCCCTAAAACGCCCTGCAAAGCCCCGAGCTATCTGGTGCCTCACTGCTTCCCCTCCAAGTGTTCTCCCTTCACTCTACTCTAGCTTTGGTGGCCTCCTTGCCGTTGCTCGAACATGACAGGATGGCTCATCCATCCCCAAATCACAGAAACGGTTTGAGGTCAGGTGGACATTAATCGTTTTGCAAAGTGAGGCACATGAAGTAAGATACGTAGCTGCCAAACTATACTTGAGGCCTTTTTAAAGAACTTAACCTCCAACGCAGTTAAGTTAGATGAACAGAAATAGTCTCGGAACTAGAATAGTTATCCGCGAAGCAGGGGTGTGGTCAGACTCAACGGCGACGGAGGGAGAGGCGGAAACAGTCCCGCTCGCCACCAAGGTAACCTGGCCCCTGCATCGGCCCGCCTCGGCCGGTGCGCTATAAGCAGGCAGCAGAAAAGGGCCGGGGCCCAAAAGGAAGGGGAAGCCTGGATGTCCGGGAAGTCTCGGAGGCAGTGGAACACCCACCAAAAGTACCCTGTCTTCGGGAAGAGGACCGCACCTGTCAGCAGAGTCGGTCCGACGTGAGAAGGGCAGGAACGGCGAGCCGCGAGCACTCCTCGGGCCCCGGCGCTCACAGAAAGTCCGGGTTCTGCGGTCACCCTTCCCTTCTCCCGCTGCCGAAATTCACACTTCCGGCTTCCGGTGTCGTAGCTGTGAGATCCGGAAGTAAAGCACATAAGCCCCGCCCCCCAAGAGCCTGCAGAGATGTGGCAGAGGCTGCTCCCGAGGGGAACCCGAGCCCGACAGCTTTGGCCGGCGTACAGGACGCTCCCAATGATATGCAGCACGTGGTACTTTTCGGGGCATCGCGACCCACTCTCGCCCTCGTCTCTCGGACGGTGGCCTCCAGCCTCCGGGCGCTGGGCCGTCCCGCCCCCGCCGGGGGAGGAGCTTATAGGGAGCCTACTGGCTGCAGAAGGTCCCGCCCTGGAACAGGGTCAAGGAGGTGTGGCCACACTGCCGGCGGAAGTGGGCCCCTCCGCGAGGGTGCAGGGCCGCCCGGGACGGGCGAAAAAGCTGGATTGTAGGACTGAGCCGAACCAACGATGGGTACGCGGGCGGACGGCGCAGAGCCGCACGCTGACCCGCGAGGCAACAAGGACGCGGCGCAGCGGCGGCAGGGACAGAAGGCGCCACACGGCCGGGCGGCCCGCGCAGGTGCCCAAGGGGCGGGGCAGGCGAAGGGTGGGAGCTTAGCGAGGCGGAGGAGGGCCCCCCCCCCAAGCGTGGGATGCGCACGCACCTCCCGGCGCCCGTGTTCCGCCCCGCCCATGGAGGGAGGGGCCCTCCGAGGCCCCGCCCACGCGCGTCGCCTGAGGCCGGTCAGCTCAGATTAGGCGCCCGCCCCCGCTGGTTAAATGAGCCGGCGGGGCACAGCCCCCGGAAACGGCCTGGGACTCAGGGGCTCGGAGCACGGCGTTCGACGGCGGCGAGACGCAGGTACCATAGTGGCCAGGCGCCGCGCCAGCGGAGGGGCGTGCTGTGCCGCGAGGCCCTTTGATTTGCCATGCTTGGGAGCGGGGCCGAATCGAGCGGGTTTAACTGGTCCCAAAGTTTCCTGCATCCCTCCGTGGAACTCCTGAGGAGATAGAGACCCCGAGATGGGCGGCGACTTGCCGGCGTCTCCCAGCTCGGCAGGAGGAGCTTTGGAGCCACACTCTGTCGTGTGCGCGGTCTAACACGCTCCCGCTCCTTGTGGAGTTTCCGCTGGAGTCCGGGGTGAATTGGTTCTAGGCAGGTTATGCAGCGCTCCAGCGGTTTTACGTAGTCCCGCAGCATCGAGGCTCTTGCTGGAACCCACCGGTGCTTGAGTGATTTTGTAAAGTAGGCCGTGAAAAAAAGTTGCCTGGATAGTGCGGTGGGAGCCCAGAACCTGCAGTTTCTAACGCCCCAGCCATCCTGTTCCCCGGCCATTCACTTGAGTGGTTTCAATAATCAGGCGTCGCTGGGTGAGCTCCCAAAGGACCCCTCCAGAAGGGGGCCCACTTCTCAAATCTCTTCTGTTCTTGGGCCTTCTCAACGAGCCTTTCTTTAATCAGAGAGCATCATGGCAGAGCAGGTGGCCCTGAGCCGGACCCAGGTGTGCGGGATCCTGCGGGAAGAGCTGTACCAGGGCAACGCTTTCCATCGATCCGATACACATATCTTCATCATCATGGGTGCATCGGTGAGTCGCCCCGCGGGCCCCGCATCTTAAACAGGCTCAGAGTGTGACATTGCCTCAGGTCCCTTCTTGCTGGGCTTGGGCTTTCCCAATTCATTGTCGTGGGGCCCCAGGGGCTCCGCTCCCTTGGGCCCACCCTCTTGCTCCTGCCTGGGTGCCACTGTCACCCCAGTGCCACTAGGTATACACGCACTGCCAGGCGGTTCTGAAATCCGTGCGCAGCCACAGCCATTGACTATAGACCCATGTCCTGGAGCCAGAGGACCTAAAGACTGGTAGGACTTCTTCACAGGGAAAACTGAGCTGCAGACAGGGGAGGCTCTTCATTTTGGATGTTTTTCCCACCTCTTTGGGACTTGACAAATGTCACACAGTTAGTTCCAAAGGCAGGATCTGAGGCCCGAGTTCCATCTTGTCTCTCTCTACAAGTGTCCTGGGGGGGGGGGGACACTTGGGCTTCCTTCCAAGGCCTGCTGAGGAGCTGTGACCCATCCGCCCCCAGGCCATCATATCACCTGTGGAACTGCCATTTTGGTCCGAAAGGTCAAAAGCAGAGGTATAGCACGTGAACTGGACATGATGGAGGGGGCGGGGTGGGATGCCTAGTGGAGCCGTGATGGCCCCCCCCCAGACTAAAGCACCCCACCAGGTGCCATGTGGAAACCAGATCTGCCAGGTGGCAAGGTGAGCTGCCGGGGTCTCATCTCCAAGTAAATTCAATCTCTCTTCGCTTTCCTCCTGGGCCAGACCCAACACCTGCTAACCATGGCTGTGCCAGTAACTGTACAGTCTCAAGCAGAAATTCTAACAAAGTAGCTGACTTTGACAGGGTACACGTTGTCTCTCTGTCCTTCCATGTCAAGGTCCCCTTAGCTCTGGAAGAACTTGGTTCTTTGTTCATGTATCATACGCAGAGCCTCTCCTTGCCAGCTTTTATGATTCTGATCAGAACTCAGGAAGGGAGGACAGGACACAGTGCTGCAGGGGAGGGGGAGGGCTCCACCAGAGGTGAGGGACAGCAGGCCACCTCGAGCCCTGTCCTTTGACTCCATAACCCCAGGAGTAGGGGGACCCAGGGACGTGGGGTGGCAGGGAGCAGCCTTGGCCTCTACCCTGGCCCTAGCACGTTGTCCTTCAGGGAGCCGTACCTGTATCGGCTACAGACCTTCACACCCAGGACTCTGACCATCAGGCTCTTCTTTCAAGAAACAGGTTGGAGCAGAAAGCTGCTCAGGATCCTTCCTCTTCCTGCCCCTGTCCGCACACCAGCCTGTCACAGGAAGCTTTGCCAGCAGACCCCACGCTGCAATCAATGGCTTGTGACTCCAGGCTCTCCCCATTTAGGTGCTTTATTGAGGGCACCCAAGCTTGCCGTGTGACCGGCAAGGGTCCTCCTCCCTGAACCTCGGTGTTTCCACATAGCAAACGAAGGCTTTTGAAACAGACGCCAAGGAACCTGGAGCTGAGCCAATTCCCTGAGTCTCCTCTACCTCTGCCTGTGGCCAGCTCGAGGTTGGGCAACTTTTTTTTGCAATTGGGAGGGTTCCCCTTTGCTTTCCTGTGCTCTGAGAGCCACATCCAGGGGCTTCCAGAGTGAAAATGGGAAGTGCTACTACAGCGGGGGGGGTGGGGAGGAGATGCTGCCCCTTGTCCTGAGTTGTTCAGCCCGCCCTCCTGCTCGAGGACTGGGGCGGGGGGGGCCTCCTGTGCCCGGGCAGCACCTAGAACATCTCCCACACCCGATGCCTTTCTCCTTGTGAGAAAGAGGCCGAGCGGCACCAGAGGTGCTCAGTGCCAGCACCTGCTCATTCGTCCGTCACCTCATAATCCCCACATGGGCATGAGCACGGCCCTGCCTTCTTCGTGTGGCCTGGGGGCTGGGATGAAGGGGCCCAAGGGGAGTTAGTGGCCGAATAAGAGCTCATAGCGGCGCATGTGACAGAAAACAGAAACCACGCCTTGCGCGCCCCCCCCCACCTCCAGCACACAGGTCCCATGGGGAGGGCCTTCAGAGTGAGGTTTGTGGAGCCACATGGTCAGGGGCCGTTCTGTACAAAGAGAGGAGCAGGTGCAGAGGCCCTGGCGGCCAGCAGATGCCCCAGGGCAGGCCGGGCCCACAGGGCCAGCCTCTGTCCCTCCCTCCTTCCTCACCTGCTTACCCACCCCTCCTCCATCCTGATGTTGGCTCACAGAGTTACCCGATAGGCTTTGAGCGGCTTTGAGCTGCTCGCTCCTGCTCGCCCTCGCTCCCCGTCGCTCCCTCCAGTATGGCCCCTCAACCCCCTGCTCAAGACTCCTACGCCCAGGCCCAGCCGGGAAAGGAGTAGAGGTACTTACCGTAACCCTCTGGAATGAAAGAAACAAGTTTGTCTTTACAGACCAGTGTTGGAGGAGGACTTTGGGCCTGGCAGGTCACATCCTCCCCCAGCTGATAGGACCAAGGACAGGCCAGCGGACTCCCCCACAGAGGATGGAGAAAGGAAAGGAGGGGCGGGAGAAAGAACAGGCCAGGGGGTGTGCCTGGGCAGAATTGGCTCGCTGCAGGGTTCTTGGGGAGTCCCTAGCCTCTCTGGACCTCAGTCTCCCCACCTGGACCGCAAGGGCCATGGACTTGATGGGTGTCCGAGCCTCATGCTGATTTGGGGCTATGCAAGGGATGATCCCGAGGTCCTAGCCCCTGTTTTAGGGACATCTCTGGGCTGACTTTACCCCTTGGGTGGATAAGATTCTTGCTGTGTCATGATGACTTTGGCACTTCCCCAAAGGCCCAATGATTCATGAGTCCCAGGGTGTAGGAGGGAGGCCCTTTTGTTGGTTTTGTGGCCGAGCCTACCTCGGCAGCCTCCAGGTTCTCCCCAGCCGTCAGGAGCCAGCTGGGCCCCAGCCAGGGCCCAGCCTCCGCCCCAGGAGGCCAGGCAGATCCTTGACCCAGGTGACCCTCGGGGGACCTGGGTGGCCCACCCCTGCCGGGCCTCCGGCTGGTAGCCAGCCTGTGAAGCTCTGTGCTCTACCCTCCCCCGTAAAATCCTCACGCAGAGATGTCAGCAGCAGTTCGGGTTTATAATGCTGGAAGCTGAGGTCAAGCCTAGGCGGGGCTGTGCAGGTGGTGGCCTAAGTCCCTTTGCTCCAGTGGGAACAGATGTCGGTAGCTGGAGATCTTAACGAGGGCCCACTTCTCTTTTGAGTCACCACAGGTCCCGGGGCAGCTCTTTCCCCACTGTGATCCTCAGGCAAAATGAGGGGGTTGGGAAAGATGAGAGGCTTCCAACCGGATTTCACCCAGAGGCCCCTGTGATCCCCTCCCCCTTCGTGGCGTGCTTCAGTTTGGTAGATGTCTTCCCACGTTCCTTCTTGCAAAGGAGTCTGCTCTAGGCCAGTGGGGAGGGCCGGCCACCTCCCCTTCCCGTGAGGAGCAGCAGCGGCCGGGACCCCTACCACTGTCCCGTGTCCCACCTCACCTCTCCCGTGGATGGCGTGGCGTCCAGCAGGCCTCTGGTCACGGGGACTGAGCTGAACAAGGCAAGCAGGTTCCGTGGCGTGTTAATCCCAAAGGGAGCAAACAGCTTAGGGTGTTGTGCACCGTGACTCAGCAGACAGGACACTAGTCCCCTGCCACCGATCCATTGCCCACAGCCTATCCCGATTCCTGTCAGCCTACTGGAATTTGATCGTAAGCAAACATTACCTGGCACAGGGAAAGTCGTGAGGTGTTTGTGGGCCGTGGTTCTGATTGTTTCTCCTGAGGGCCGGTCCCCAGCAAGCCGGCCCTCTCTGGAGCACGCAGGGCTGAAGTGACCTGAGCAGTCTCCCCCCAGCCGCACTGATGGGTCACCGTGACGAGTGCCATGGTGGGAGTTGCTGGGCTCACTTCCCAGGCTGGGGGTCCAAGTGGGACCTTGAAGGACCGGTGACAGAAGCCATCTGAAGGTGGCAGTTACAACAGGGACCCACACCAGACTCCTCGGGAGATCGGTTGTGACCAGTTAGCAGACGTGGGCAGGGGCACCACCACAGGGAACCCTGGTTTGGGAATCACCAACTTTAGGAGTTTGGGGCCCCAGTGGAGCCTGGAAATGACCCAGGCAGATGACAGATACTTGCTTGTGCGGGTTCGGTGCTCACTAAAGTCTGGGCAGGAACAGGCCCAGGCACCTTCCTAACTGCTTGTCCCAGGGGGGGATAGACTAGGCCAGAACTGCTTTGGTTCTGCTTACGTGGCTTCCGGTTTGCAGCTGTTCGTGGAAATGAATTTACCCAGTAGCTATGTTGCTCTAAAAGGTAATTTCGCATGGAACACACAGGTCCTTGTCCCTAGAGTTCGCTTCTCTGCCCGCGGCAAGTCCAGTACACCCCAGCCCGGCCTCCTGTGTCCCGGTGACTGGCGCCACTTGGTGGGGCGTGGGTTCCCGCCTGGGCCTGTCCACACTCTAATTGTAGGTCGCACAGATGAAAGGGTCCTCTGCTCCTGTTTTTCCAGAGCCCGTGACTGTTCTTGCTCCTTCCTCTTCCACCTGGACTAGAGAATTCCTTTGTCACCTTACAAAATCCAGTCCTGCTGGGGTGGCTACAGCGACAGAACCGGAGCCTGGGGACAAGGCCCGGGAACTCCACGACTCTCTCTGGGGAGTCCTCTATTGAATTTGTGGGATTGACCATGTCATGGCTCGAGGTTGTGTTGTGTTCAACACCCTTACGTTTTGGAAAATCTCACACATCCACAAAGCCGGCAGAATGGCGCAGTGCATGGCCACTGGCTGTTGGCCGGCTCCCGTGACTTCCTGCCCCTGTGTCACCCCTCCTGACCCCACGCTCCACTCTTAGATTGGGTTTTGTTTTGTTTTGCTTTTCGGATTTATTTTTTAGACACAAATGCTGATTGAGCATTTGGGTCATCTCCGGCGCGGGGCTGCCGCGGACACCTGCTACCATTTGCACTGCATCCTCTGCAGCCCTCGGCGCTGTCAGTCTCTGGCATCGCAGCGGTGCAATTGACGTGAGGCAGCATCTGGTGCTTTTTTTTATGTTTATTTTTGAGAGGGAGGGAGAGAGACAGGGTGTGAGCAGGAGAGGGGCAGAGAGAGGGAGACACAGAATCCAAAGCAGGTTCCGAGCCTGATGCGGGGCTCGAACTCATGGATCACGAGATCATGACCTGAGCCAAAGTCGGACGCTTAACCAACTGAGCCACCCAGGCGCCCCCAGCATCTGATGCTTTAACGCGCATTTTTCTGACAACTGATGGCCTTGCGCACTTGCGTGTGTGTAGGCCATTCATCTCCCCTGCGAAGCGTCTGGTTGATTTTTAAGTGTGTTGGCTGCTTATCTAGCTGGAGGAGGAGCCTTGTACTCTGGACCCGCAGGCCGAGCGCATCGGGCACGAAGCTCCCTCCAGGCACCGTCGCGGCAGAGCCCCCTGGTCCAGCGCTCTCTGTGCAGGTCGGGCTTTGCTGCTGTGGGGGTGGGTTTGTGGCCGCCATCCGATTTCCTGATGGACCATCGCCCGCTCAGGGCCTTGTCTCCGTTTTGATAGATTGGATCTTTCTAGAAATTTGTCTATTTCACCGAAGTTATCAGACACGGCATAAGGTTGTTCATAAAATGCCCTTCTGTGTTTTCCTCACTGTGCTTTTGTCCTAATTCTTGGTGCCTCTTAGGAAAACAGTCTTGCCAGAGGGTTGTCTGTGTTTCTTAGTCTTTTTAAAAGCCGACTTTTGGCTTTGTTGATATTTTCTTTTGGTTTGTTTTCCATTTTAATAATTTTTAGTTTTTATTATTTCCTGCCCTGTAATTTGTTTGGCTTTAAAATTCTGTTGCAGCGGGGGCGCCTGGGTGGCTTAGTCGGTTAAGCGTCCAACTTTCGCTCAGGTCATGATCTCGCAGTTCGTGGGTTCGGGCCCCGCGTCGGGCTCTGTGCTGACTGCCAGCTCAGAGCCTGGAGGCTGTTTCAGTCTGTGACTCCCTCTCTCTCTGACCCTCCCCTGCTCACGTTGTCTCTCTCTCTCTCTCTCCCCTAGAAATAAATAAAAACATTTAAAAAAAAAATTTAAAAAAAAAATTCTGTTGCAGCGCCTCGGTGGCTCAGTTGGTGGAGCATATGACTTTCGGCTCAGATTATGATCTCACGGTTTGCAAATTTGAGCCCCATGTTGGGTTTACTGCTGTCGATTCAGAGCCCACTTTAGATCCTCTGCTCACATCTCTCTGTACCCTAGTGACACCTTCTCTATCTCAAAAATAAACTAATGTTTAATTCCGCTGTCTTTTGTCTGACTTCTTAAGTATGGCACTTAACTCTTTAGTCCTGAGCTAATGTCGGCAGGCCATACCTCCTAGGTTTTCACATATGCTATTTCTGTTGCCATTGGGTTCTAGAGTTTTCAGGTTTTTTTTATGTAGCCTATGGGCTGTTTAGAAGTGGCCTATTTGGTGGGGCGCCTGGGTGGCTCAGTCAGTTAAGTGTCCAACTTCAACTCAAGTCATGATCTCACAGTTGGTAGGATCGAACCCCGCGTCGGGCTCTGTGCTGACAGCTCAGAGCCTGCTTGGGATTCTCTTCCTCTCTCTGCCCCTCCTTGACTCGCGCTTTCTCTCTCTCACAAAATAAATGAACTTTTAAAAAAAGTGGAGTTTTTGAAACTTTTTTATTTTTATTTTAGAGAGAGAGTGTATGCTCGCTCAGGTGAGTGAGCAGGGGAGGCGCGGAGGGAGAGAAAGAGAATCTGAAGCAGGCAGCACGCCCAGCACGCAGCCCGACACCAGGCTCGGTCTCAGGACCACGAGATCATGACCCGAGCCAAAATCAAGAGTTCGACAGTCAACCGGCCGAGCCCCCCAGGCACCCCTGGGAGTGTGCTCCTTGGCCTGGGTTTCATTGTACTTGCACCTGGGACTGAGACTGTGGTCTGTGCCTTCACAGGGCAGGCAGGTTGGTCAAGGCACCTCCTGGCGTGAGGTCCATTCACCCCAGGGCAGGGTGGCTACCGCATGTGCGGCACTGTCGCCCAGGGGCAGGGTCAAGGGCTCTCGCAGGCTCTAGTTCAGGCTCCTCTCGCTAAGTACAGGGGCGAGACAGGTCTGCTCGTAGCCAAGCGCTGACCCTGGGTGAGTGCCCCGGTCTCCGACGCGGGAGACCATGTAGGCACTAGCCGCAGCTTCTCCTAACCGTGCCTGTTCCCTGCCACAGGGCGACCTGGCCAAGAAGAAGATCTACCCCACCATCTGGTAAGCATGTCCCCCTGCTTCCCACGGCCCCCACCTCTCCCCGCCGTCCCCGCCCCGGCCACAGCTGCGCTGTGCCTACAGGTGGCTGTTCCGGGATGGCCTTCTGCCCGAAGACACCTTCATCGTGGGCTACGCCCGCTCCCAGCTCAGGGTGGCCGACATCCGCAAGCAGAGTGAGCCCTTCTTCAAAGTGAGTGGCGTCTGGGGTCTCTGTGAGGGACATGCCCCCTTCCATCCCATCCCCCCACTCTCTGGGACACGCCCCCTTGTCCCCTGCCGCGGCCGAGGGGCGGGGCCTGGGTAGGGAGATGGCTTGGAGGCGCTGATGCCCTCGCAGTTGTCATCCTCCCCTCCCCGCACCGCCTTGGCACACCGGGGTACAAAACCCTGCCAGCCCGCATTCCCCTCCGACCTGGACACCCTAGGTCGCTCCTGCTGTGCCTCCCAGCCGCCCCGGGGCCAGGAGCTGAGAAAGTCCCTTCACCACAAAGATCTTACAGACTTGTCTTTTCTCAGCACCCCGCGGTTTGGTGTAATGGCTTAAGAGAGCAATCTCTCCTCCAGTGCGTTTCTCCCAGGTCACAGTTTCCTGGACTCTAACTCCTGGCTTCGGGCACAAGGCCCCCAGGGGTGACCGCTGGGCCCCGTCTCCTGCGGTGTTCCTGCCACCTCAGCCTCCCCCCCGCCCCCCCCCCGCCGTGGGCACGCAACGCTGGCAGGCCCCTGGCTGTGGGAGGACCGAGGGGGGGCCGCGAGGGGCCAGCGTCCTTGTCTCCGTCTTTCTCAGGCCACACCGGAGGAGAAGGCCAAGCTGGAGGAGTTCTTTGCCCGCAACTCGTATGTGGCTGGCCAGTATGACGACGTGGCCTCCTACCAGCGCCTCAACAGCCACATGAATGGCCTTCACCAGGGGCCACAGACCAACCGCCTCTTTTACTTGGCTTTGCCGCCCACAGTCTATGAGGCGGTCACCAAGAACATCCACGAGACCTGCATGAGCCAGACGTAAGGCTTGTCCTTCGCCCTCCCTGCCTCCCGGGTGTGCCCTGGCCTGCGCTGACCGTGTCCGCGGCCCCGGGGCAAACTAGTTTCTGGAATCGGAAAAAGAGGCTGACCTTTGTCCTGCACGTGAATTAGCTCTCCCCAGAAAATGAAAGGGTATAAATACAGGTGCTTTCTAAATACAGGTGCTTTCTAATAGCGTTTACTGAAATTGCCACCACACTTACTTACCCTGGAGAGCCTCCCTGTCCATCTGCTAGAAATGCAACTTTCCCTGGCAGGTATCCCTGCCAGGGCCACAAGGTGGCAGTGTTGCTCCACGCAACTCCTGCAGCTGGGTCCTTGTTTTCTGGTTTTTCAGTGCTTCCCGAGGTCACCTTCGTGACCACAAGGTGGCAGCATTGCTCCGCAGGCGTTTTGCTTCCTATTGAACACCAGCCCTGGCAGTCCGTTTTCCCAAAGCCGCTTTGCCTTGGTTTTGAATGCAAAATGCCACGTTAACCGTCTGTGAGAAATAGCAAAGAAAGGGACCTTTCTTCATTTTAAAATCCATGAACACAGCTGTGCCCTTGATAGCTGCCCCCGGTCCCTGCACTGGCTCTCAGACCGCTCGGGAAGACCCACTGTGGGCCGGAGGGGAGCGGGACCCGCTGGACGGAGCACTCTTTGTACTCAGCACTGGTTCGGGCCAGAAGGCTCCTGAGTGTGGCATTGGGGGCGGCTGCAGAGGAAGCCGTCCTTGGGTCTGGGGACTCTGCCAGGGTGGGCCAGGAAGGCTCGCCTGGCAAAGCTTCACGGGTCACCTAAGAATGCAAAGGGGGAGGGAAGGCTCTGCCTCTCCTCCAGGAAGGGGCCCGAGGGGTGACAAGGTTCTGGCCCCTACTCCCCCAGGGTGGGTATGGGGTGATGCAGCTCTGGGTTCCCACAGAGGCTGGAACCGTGTCATTGTGGAAAAGCCCTTCGGAAGGGACCTGCAGAGCTCTGACCGGCTGTCCAACCACATCTCGTCCCTGTTCCGTGAGGACCAGATCTACCGCATTGACCACTACCTGGGCAAGGAGATGGTGCAGAACCTGATGGTGCTGAGGTGCGGCCAGAGCTGCAGGGTCAGGGTGGCGGGAGGGGTGCCAGCCCGGCCTGCTATTGCCCCAGGCGATGCGGTGCCACCCCCCCGCCGTGCCTCCTACAGGTTTGCCAACCGGATCTTTGGCCCCATCTGGAACCGGGACAACATTGCCTGTGTCATCCTCACTTTCAAGGAGCCCTTTGGCACCGAGGGCCGTGGGGGCTACTTCGATGAATTTGGGATCATCCGGTGAGAGCCTGTCACCCTCCCTGTCCTGGGGGCCCCTCCTCCCACTCCAAGGTTCACATTCGCGGGTGGCTGTCTGAGTGTTTAGTGGTGACCTTGAAGCGATGGCTCAGCGTCTTTTCTTGACTTCAAGGAGCCTCTAGGGGTAGCCGTGGGCTCGGGGAGCAGATGTCAGCTTGCTGCTAGGAAGCCCTTGCGGGAGGCGCCGAGTGCCCGGGTGTGGCTTCAGGAGACAGGCTGGGGTGGGCCCGGAAGCCCATGACCTGGGCCGCGCGTTCCTCCCTCTGCAGGGACGTGATGCAGAACCACCTGCTGCAAATGCTGTGTCTGGTGGCCATGGAGAAGCCCGCCTCCACTGACTCGGACGACGTACGCGACGAGAAGGTGGGTGCAGGCACACCCTTCTGGTCCCTGCCACCAGCCCCCAGGGCGAGAAGGCCAAGACGTCAGTCCCAGGACTGACAGGGACTGCAGTGGGACCAAAGGCAGACCCTGGGCTCTTCAGCGCTCGGCCTCGCCCTCAGAACACCGGAGGGCGGGTCCAGGTGGCCCCGAGAGCCCTTGGGTGGGAGGCCACAGCCCCGCCTCCCCCCCCCCCGGGTGAGCGCAGCTGGCGGGGCACCAGCGCCCCAGTGCAGACCAGGCAGCCCTGTGGGAGGGCCACATGCAGCCTGCAGCCACCTCAGGCCACTGCCCTCCGCCACCCGTGTGGCTACTCGTCCCCTGTACCCAAAAAGCCCCCTCTCTGTTGGCTGTCTCCCAGGTCAAGGTGTTAAAGTGCATCTCTGAGGTGCGGTCCGAGAACGTGGTCCTAGGCCAGTACGTGGGCAGGCCCGGCGGCGAGGGGGAGTCGGCCAGAGGGTACCTGGACGACCCCACAGTGCCTCGCGGCTCCACCACTGCCACCTTTGCGGCCGTTGTCCTCTATGTGGAGAACGAGAGGTGGGAAGGTAGGTGGTGCCACTGGGCCTGGCAGGGGGTCGGGGCGCCGTTCCCCAGTGGAGCCCTGCTTCCCGGGCTGTGACCCACTTGGGGGGCAGCAGCCAGCACACTCGGGGTGCTTGGCCCAAGGGGCACTGGGCAGGAGAGGCCGCCTCGCCACACGTGCCCTGCGCTCGCCTTCATCCCCAGGCACACCCTCCACCGGGCTGGTTCACTGGGGACAGACACCCCCTCCCCCCCGCCGCCTCACCCCCGCACACACATGCTCAGCCTAGGCCAGCAGGAATCAGGCCCTGAAGCCGCCTCTGTCCCAACCAGGGGTGCCTTTCATCCTGCGCTGTGGCAAAGCCCTGAATGAGCGCAAGGCCGAGGTGCGTCTGCAGTTTCGCGACGTGGCGGGCGACATCTTCCAGCAGCAGTGCAAGCGCAATGAGCTGGTGATCCGCGTGCAGCCCAACGAGGCTGTGTATACCAAGATGATGACCAAGAAGCCTGGCATGTTCTTCAACCCTGAGGAGTCCGAGCTGGACCTGACCTACGGCAACAGATACAAGGTGGGCATGCGGGCAAGGGGCCCGGGGGGGTAGGGGGGTGTTGCTGCATGTGGCCGGCGGCTTCAGTACCACCCCTCCTGGCAGAATGTGAAGCTCCCGGACGCCTACGAGCGCCTCATCCTGGACGTGTTCTGTGGGAACCAGATGCACTTCGTGCGCAGGTGAGTCGCGGTCCCATGCATGGGCCGGGCCGGGCTCTGAGTCGCAGGGCGGCCTGTTCCCCTGCCGCCCCCGGAAGCCCCTCCAGAGCCACGCCTTGCCCCCCCCCCCCAGTGACGAGCTCCGGGAAGCCTGGCGGATCTTCACACCACTGCTGCACGAGATCGAGCGCGAGAAGCCCCAGCCCATCCCCTATGTTTACGGCAGGTGAGGCTCTGGGCCGGGGGGGAGGAGGGCGGGGGGGTGTCAAAGACCCAAGGGCTCCCTTACACCTCCCCTCTGCCTGTCACTCTCTCAGCCGAGGCCCCGCGGAGGCAGACGAGCTGATGAAGAGAGTGGGCTTCCAGTATGAGGGCACCTACAAGTGGGTGAACCCCCACAAGCTCTGAGCCCCGCCCCCCAGGTCCCCGCCCCACCCGCCGTGGCCCCATCTGTCCTTGTGCCTCCCATTCGCCCGCCAGCCCGAGCCCACGTCCAGAGGGCTTCGGACCATAAGCCTCACATTCCTGGCCACTGGCCACCCTGCCCGCTCTGTGCTGCCTGCCACCCTGGGCCTAGTGACATTCCGCAAGCACCACGCACTTGAGACTTGCGCCATGACTGTCCCTGGCTGCCACCACCCTTTCCTGAGCCAGCTTCTGCCGGGACAGGACGAAGGGATGGCAAGGAGGGGTGGCGGCCACTCCACACTCCGCCAGCTCTGAGCGAGCTCCTCACAGCTGGGGCGAAGGGGCCGAGCGCTTTCCCACCCATCTCAGTGCCACTTGACATTCCTGGTCACCCGCTGGAAGGGACCTCCGTGCCGCCCAGCGGTCCCCTGTGTCGTGGGCCCCCCCTGAATGTCCCTCCACCCCACCCTGCCCCTACAACTCTGCACTCCATGGGCCACACACCCACAGGGGGCCCCCTTGCCACTGGAAGGGCTGGAAGAGCAAGGGGCATGCACCGACTCAGCCCCTGCCATTAAATCCGCAGACAGACCTGCCTGCTTCCTGGCTGTTTCCTTCCTGCCACTCGCAACTGGGGAGGAGGGTGTGTGCGCCTGGCGCTGGCCTGTCCTCGGCACCCACTTCCCTCCCCGCTGTGGTCTCGGGATATAGGCCTTCTGCCCTGACCCCACGTGTAGTTGTGGCTGCATCCTGAGCGCCCTCCCCCCCCACCATCCGTGCTGTTCACTGTGCCCGCTCTGCGGGATTCCATCAGGAGGCCACGGAGGGGTACGAGATCAGGTCACATTGGTCTCTGCCTCGTGCCAAACATTTCCATGGCACTCGCTGCCCTGACGACATCTCTGCCCGGCTGCTCGCTTAGCGGAATGGCTGGGGGCCATGGACACACTGCTGGTCCATGCGGCAGGGGGAGTCTCGGCACGGGAGGCAGTGGGAGTGCTGGCCTGTAACCAGGCCCCACCCGCGGCGGGATGGGGGGAGCGGAAGATGACAGACTTTGATCCTGTCACAGTCCTGATGCTGGAAGTCTGTGCCCCTTCCAAAGACTCTAGGGGACGACCCTGCCCCTTCCATGTGCAGGTGGTGGCCGACGTCTGTGGCCTCCTTGGCTTATACACACGTCACCCCGGCGTCTGTCTGCGTTCCCACACCCTGCCTGGTCTGTGTGTGTGTGTGTGTGTGTGTGTGTGTGTATCCAGTCCCGTTTTCTCTCCTGGGGACACCGGTCATATTGCATGCATTCAGAGTGTCAGCTGAACTTCCCTTGATTATCTCTGTAAACACTCACATTTCCAAACAAGGCCCGGGGTGCGGAGGGTGGGGGACTGTTCATTCCTCGACCCTCCCAACCAGGGCCGCAGCGTGGAGGGTTTCCTGCCCTCTCCCCCAGCCGTTTGGTGAGCTGCAGGGACATGGCTGGAAGCCACGCTGCAGTCCCCGTGCTCGTGGCCTGGGTTCCACTAGACACAGCCAGCCAGAAACGAAACACCATGGTTGGGTGATGGTACCTTCTAGCGAGGGAACACGGGACACTGGAAATCACTAGGGGACAAAGGTTCCCCTCCCTGGGAGGTGAACATAGTGTTACTGGCGAGAGAAGACCCTCAGGCTGTTGGCCTTGGCCCCTCCCTCCAGCTTGACCTGTGCCCCACCTGGGAGGCAATGAATTGCCCAGAACCTTTTTCCCCCCGCTCCAACCGTCTCCGTCTGGGCTCCCTACAGCTGCCTCATCCAGGTCTGGCACAGTAGCAGCTGGGTCCGGAGAGGCCAACAGAGTGCAGTGCTGTAGGCAGATTGCAGGCTGTGGGGGACAAACCAAGGCTCCCACCCAGGACTCTGTGGCAGCAATACAGAGATAAAGAAGAAACTCCAATGGTGGGCTGGTGTGTTCCTGCCCCATAAGCTGGGGTAGGAGGTCAACCCTGGACACGAGCTGCACCCTTGGGTGCTGTCTCCACCGTCCAGCCCCCTCCTGATGCCGGGGAAAGTGGCACCTCCGGGTTAAGGAAGGTGGGAGGTCACTGGAGGGATAGGTTAAAGACAGATCACAGAGCCTTGAGTGCCAAGTCAGTGGGATCTAGACATCAAGATCTGTCCTGCCCCAGGTCCGTGCAGAGCAGCTAAAAAGACTCCATGTGCACAGGATTGGAAGCCAGGGTCCAGCCAGGGGCCGACGACCTTCACCCTCCTTGCTAGTGTCTATGACCTCATGGGTATGGGGCAGTGGCAAAGGCTTCCCCAGGAGTCAGGGGGGCCCAGCCTGGGAACTCACAGGCTCTCGCGTAACCCTTTGGCTCCCACCTGGCTACACAGGGTCTTTGCCCTTGACTGCGGTGCAGCCACATGCCTGTGATGGGTGGATGAGGGATGGTCCCCTGGGATGGTGGCGAGAAATGGGGCAGAATGGGTCCCTGAAGATGTGGCTGTGCCTTCCCCCCGCTTCCCACCAGGGGGTGCTGCTCTGCCTTCTCCAGGGGAAGAGCCATGTAAGTCCGCTGCCACCCTGGCCCGTCTGGAACCTCAAATTCTCAAAATATAGATATGAGGTTGGGGAGGAGCCAAGTAAGTGAGGGTGCAGGAGTCCTTCCTGATCCCTCAGGGATCTTTTAAGTTCAGAGTCCTTTGTGGAGCCCCACAGGCATTCATAGACTACGGGACCCCCCACCCCCAGAGCTGTGGATAGTCCCCTGAGGACCATACCGGCGTGGCATGACCTGGGAGGGTGCTCCTGAAGCGCCCGGGGTGGGGGGAGTCTACACGGGCAGCAGCACGAGGCCAACGCAGAAGAGGGACCCAGCTCCAGGCCCGGGAGCACGTGGTGACCAGGTGTGAGCAGGGAGGGAGGAGTGTGGAGTGTGGAGGTGTCCCGATCTCCTTGTGCTCTGAGTGTCTCTATTGTGACAGGTACATGGGTCTGGGTGACAGCAGGCACCTGACACTTCAGATGTAAGTGCTATGCTGGGGCACACGCATAACGGCCCTGCTGGTAACACTCAACTGTCGCCTGACGTCTGGGTGCCTCTGGGAAACTAAGCAATGAGGGTCCAGATGAGGCTGGTCAAGCGTCCTCTCGGCTCCAGGAGCCTGCAGTGGGGAAGCGGTGTGAGGTTCCGGGTATGGACATTAAGCTGTCCCCTCCACTCTGGGTAGCAGCACTGATGCTGAGGTAGAAGGGCTTTCAGCTGGCACTGAATCTCTACACAGGGACGGGACGGGAGAGCCTGTGTGAGGATGGCCGACGGTCCCCGAGCTCGAGTGCGTGCACTGGGGCAGAAGCCCTGGGTCCAAGTTGCAGCATTCAACTAACGTTTAAGTTGATCCTACTTGAGGGCAGGGAGTAGACGGGCACCCTTTCACCTCGGCTCTTGGTGCCTACCCTCGGGTGGAGGAAGGAGGGTCGGGTGCAGACATTCAACTGTGACCTCAGGTCTGGGTCCCTGCCCTGAGGCAGAGCGTGAGGACACGACACGATCCACAAGTAGCGCGTCAGCAATGAGAGCTGCACGGGCAGAGACGTAAACCCCGCCTGGAGGCGCCCCGGCGCTGCCTCAGCACTGCGGGCCCGTGCGTGATGGCGCCATTCAAGTGAAAGCCCGCCCGTCTGTCCACGTGCTGGAGAGGAGAACGCGCTACGAGGTGGGCACGTGAGGGCCCCGTCCAGGGGTTCAGCTCCCACTTAACACTGGCGCCCCATGCTAAGGCAGAAGCCCCGGGGGAGAGGACTCAGTGAAAGCCTAGATCTCAGTGCCTGTCGTGGAAAGGAGAAGGAGGGACCAATGAGGTCAGTTGATGGTCGCTTCAGCTGTGGGTTATGAAACACAGGTGGAGGTCTGAAGGACTGTGTGGGGGGAAGTCAGTTGTCCCTGCAGCTCTGCAGTCCCCCACTATGGCAGAGGCGAGGGCCTTCAGTGTCACCTGAGATCTGGTTGTCTAATGTCGAGGTGACAAGTCCCAGGTGGGGGGCCTGCTGTGGGGCAGAAGCCCACAGGCCTAGAGGCTGACCGTGGACCGACTGCTCCGTGGCCAGTGTCTACGCCGAGAGAAGCAGAGGAGAGATCAGTTGAGGTTATCGGCAGCCACGCCAGCTATGGATGCCTACACGGAGGCAGACACAAGGGGACCGAACGAAGCAGTCAGCTGGCCCCTCAGCTATGAGGACTATGCTGGGGCACAGGTAAGCGGGCCCGCAGGAGTTGGTCTCTGCCACCTCGCCCTGGCTGCCTGTGCTGGGGCAGTGACACGAGGCCCTGTGACATGAGTTTCTAATCTTCTCTGTGTCCGGATTGAAAAACAGTCCCTGAGCAAATAAGGGACTCGTGCAAGGCTGTTCCACAAGGCCCAGAAGACCTGCAACTGAATCCCAGGCTTCTGGCCCGTGACTTAGGCGGAGCCCAGGGGGCTGGGGGGTGTGCCTCAGGACCCTCAAGGGGACTCATTAAACCAAGATTTCCAAAAGGCCTGCTCTGTGCAAGATGTAAACAGTGGCCTCTCTGAACTCCCAGCCTGGCACGTGACCCATGCCTGGCTGGCAGCCCAGGAGCCCGAGCACCCAGGAGCTCTGTCCGACCGCCATCTCAGCTCCAAGCACGGCAGGAAAGAGCCCCGAGGAGGGCACTGGAGTTGGACAGCTGGTCTGCATGGTGTCTGATACCAAATTGCATGAAAAAGAAAAATGCCCCCGCCTGCAGCAGCGGGGACCCAAAACTGATTACCTTGATCTTGTGTGTTGTGTACGCAGGTGTAGATGGTACTGGATTGTAAGCAGACCGTCACTGCCTGGGTCTACCAGCTTTCTTTGTATTTTGGATTTTTTTCTTTATGAAGGTTTCATAGTGGGGTCATTGGGTGGGGCACACGGGTGGCTCCCTGGCTCTCATGCCCCCTAATGGCAGCAGGTCTAGCTCTGCCAGAGCAGGAGGTGATTGGGGTGCACTGGGCGGTGGCATAGACGCCTTCCCGAAGGGGGTGAGGGGAACGGGCAGGAGTTTTCCAGTGTGAGCCAGACAGAAACCACGTGAGCGTGCTCCCATGTAGGAAAGGCATCGGAAGGCCGAGCTTGGTGGCCTCTGGCTCGTCGCATTCTGGTATTTTACCCGGTGGACTCTTCTTTTCCTCCTGCTTTGTAAAAGAGGCACATATCAATTTCGAAACAATTTGTAATTAAGACCCCAGATACATCTGCTTCTTTCCAGGCTTCAGAAATCCGACTGCAAGACAGAGCGCGGCCCCAGCCTGGGAAGGCCGGCACGTACCGCCTTAGAGGAGTCCGGGGAAGGCTTGTGCGGCGAAGCACGCGTGGGATCGGCTGCAAGACCACACGGCTCCTCCCATTCCTCCCATTCGGAGGCCTGGGACTCCGCCGGCGCGCGTCCGAGGCGGGGCCGCTGCGGGCCCCTCCCACCCGGAGGCCGGAGCGAGCAGTGGAGGCGGGCCTGTGGGCGGGGAAGCGTTGAGCCGGGGGCGGGGATTTTGCCGCCTCCTTTCCTCTGACAGACCCGCGGCGGGGGCGGGGCTGGCGGGCTGTGGCCCCGCCCCCGGGCCGCCATTGCCGGGGCTGTAAGGGCAGAGCTGCACTTGTCTCCCGTCGTGAGCGGAGCCGGGCTGCCGGCCTGTCGACGCTGCCTCCAACCCCGCTTGCATCGTCCCACGGGCCAGGCAAGTCTCCACTAGCTTAGCCCGCGGCGTCCGTCCCCAGCCTGGGAATGGTGACCTGAACACTGGGCCTCCCATGGGAGGAGGCCTGTGTCCGGAAAAACCAGTTTTACTTCCCGGCTCCAGGGGCTCCCGTGGGCACGGTCGACAGGTTCCTGAGGACCTTCTTGTCCTGGCAGGCCTTTCTGCGCGTGCCCGAGGAGCCTGCCCAGGTGCTTGGACGAACAGGCCGGTGCACTGATCGCGTCCACCCAGCAGCAGGGACCAAGCAAAGGCTCATCCTTGAATCCTAACCAAACGCGCTCCTGTGCTTTGTTGCTCCCAGAGCGCAGGATATCCAAACACTGCACCTGCCGGCGACCTCAACCCAGCGGGAGAGGTGGACATGAGGTTGGCAGGTGGGTGGCGTCCACAGTGATCGGGAAGGAATTGGAAAGGGGATCGCCCTGGAGGCCCAGGTGTCCAAGAGATCTCTCTCTGGAGGGGCTCTGGTGGACCACTGAGTGTGGTTTTGGAAACGGAAAACACAGCACCAACAGTCATTCTATGACCTTGAGCAAATCCTTTTGCCTCCCAGAACTTCAAAAACTGTGAAGTGAGGATTAGGATACTCGATTTGTCCTAACTCGGATAACTAACTGGCCGCTGTCTGAAAAAAACGAGTTGTGGGAGAGGCTTCGGGGAGCATGGCGGCTAGGTGGAGGGGGCGGGGCGCGGTAGCGCGGAGGCGTGCCTTCGGAGGAGAAATGGTCCCAAGGCGGTGGGGCTGGATTGGACCCGGTGCCAAACCTGCTGTCGCCTGGACAGCTAAGCTGAATATGGCTTGGCTTCGGGAGGGACACACGAGGGTGGGCAGTCAGAGCAGAACTCAAGAGGTGGACTTCAGATCTCATAGGGTTGCTACGTTATAAATGTATCCCCGTTAGAGCTGGCCAGTGCGGGACTGGCTGCGAAGTCACGGCCTCAAGATCAGTCAGGGCTGCAGCAAGAAAGTACACGCTGCTCTGCGGGTTAGTCCAGGACCGGGACTTGATGAGGGCATGGATAGGACAGTAGACTGTACGTAGAGAAACCTGGGCACATCAAGCTTTTCAGGGGAGAGAATACGTGAAAACCATCTAACCGACGAGGATGAGGAGCGTCCAGAAGGGGTTAGAATGTGATGTCTGAGAAGCCTGTGGACAAGTATTTGCACCAGGAGGGCCCACAGTCGACCTAGGGAACTGACACCAGGAAAGTCATAGGTGGTCTTGTCAACAAGCTGCTTTGATGGGGTGATAGAGACAAGGCCAGATTGCAGTAGGTGGGGACAGAGCGGAAGGTGACACTGGGGAAGGAGCCAGTGCAGATGACTTTAGAGATACTCACTGGGAAAATGAAGGGAAAGGAGAGAGAGGTCAGTGGCAGATGGGGCTGTGATCCTGAAGGAGCGCATGCCCTTCGGTGATCTCTTACAACGGGAGGTGTCGAAGATAGAGGAGAAAGGGCACGACAACAAATGGTGACGATTACGAGGAATCTGCACAAGGAGGAGAGCTCGGGGTCCGGCTCACGGCAGGTGAAGGAACGGGTCTTCAGAGGGAGTAAGGGCCACGCCTCCATCACAGCAGGAGAAATGGGACAGGATGCAAGGGACAGAAAAACATTGGTCGCCTCAGGGGCCAAACTTAGTGAGTTCCTAAGGGAGGCTTGGAGCCTCTTGAGCAGCAAGGGCTGAAAGTCTCCTCCACACCTGCCACAGAGAACCAAGCTCATGGTCCGAGGCTCAGTTTCCTCCATCTACCTGCCAGGAGCTCAAGTCCTGTCTCAGGCCTGGTGGATGGCAATGGGTCCCCACCTTCCTGTTCTTCCCAAGGGTGCGGGGGGACCCGCTCCTGAGAAGCCCTACGGTCATAGGGGAGCTCACTGTCAACTGAGGTGGCCTTCCTGTGTCTGTCCTGCCTCCAGGACCCCTCCGCATCGTGGCCCTGGTTGTCACCGTGGGCCTCACCTGGATTGTGGTCAGCATTCTCCTGGGCCAGCCTGGCGCTGGCTTTCCTCGCATCCAGCAGCTCTTCACTAGTGAGTGTGGGATCCTTCCTTGCTCTGCTGTGGAAGTCACCAAGGCAGCCTCCCGGGTCTGTGGGAGGAGGCTCTGGGTGAGATGGGTGTGGCCTGGGTTTTCTTTCTCCCTGGTAGGCCGCCTCTAGCTACCCTAACTCTGTCTCCTGCATCCAACACCATCTTCGCTGTACCACCCGTTGCATCATTTGGGAACCCCAATCCCTGCAGTTACAGTTCTGTATGCAGTTGGAGTCAGCGGTGTGGGAGGGGCAGGGGGGCTTCCGAGGAGCCTTGGGGACGACACCCCGGCCACTCCTGCAGGCTGTCCACTGGGCTATGACATGCAGACGGGACTCTACACCCTGTTAGTGCTGACCTTTTGCCCAAAGTACCATTTACAATTGCAATTTGCTCTTTTCCTGGAGCAGGGGGCTTGCATCTGGCTTAGCCCCTGGCCCCTGAGCCTGATCAGCCCTCCACCTTGACTTCACGGTATCGGGCCAGGAGGCCCTGCCGCAGGCCGCTGGAGGCCACCACCCTGACACAAACAACTCTCTGTACCCACAGGCCCAGAGAACTCAGCGACTGCGGGTAAGGCTCCTGTCACCTCCTTGTTCCTCCTGTACAGGGGAGCCCTCATACTACTTCTGCTCATACTACCAGCCCTCATACTACTTCTGTGACACCACCGCCTGCCTTAATGCCTGCAGGCTGTCCCTGTTCCATTCATCCCTCCCCAGAATGGTCATCACAGCCCCCTGAGGCCGCTTGCACGCTCTGGACCTAGAAATCCAGTTACCTGTTTCCAGAATACACTGGTGAGACAAGCATAGGGTAGACGTCCCCACTGCAGAAGGGGGAAACTGCAAGGAATAAAGCAGTCCCCACTCCCAGCCAGTCCAGAACCCAGCAGGGCAAATGCCACTAGGAATCAAGGCCTGAGAAGAATCCTCTGTGGCCCAATGCTCTGGGCTCTGGGCGTAAGTGATCGGGGGGTGGGGGGCGCCCTCTGGAACGGAGGGAGTGCTCCTACCCTCTGTGCCTGGGCCATCTCTGGCCTCTGTAGCCACCGCTCTGCCCTCACAGCCATCCTTCCTTCCTTCTGTCCTTTTTCTGTCCCTTTCAGCCCAGGACAGCACTCTTTCTGCTGGTATAAAATTCTCAGAAACGTTGTCGGTCTCTTACGCAGTTTATGAGGCCCTGAGCTAAGAGACGAGAGGGCCCCCAGATCTGTCCTGGATAATCCCGTTTCTGTTCCTGGCTTCTGCTGACATGCCTGAGCGGGTCCCCAAGTCACATGCTCTGGCTCTGTGGTAAGTGCTCATCCAACCACAGAGCCGGCTTGGTCACGGTTTTTTTCAGTGTAGCTTTCTAAACTGACACGTTGCTGTGAGCACCAAGGAGAACCCAGGCCAGGTCCTCATTTCCAACTGTGTTTGGAAATCACCTCAACTAAGTATCCAAGTTCAGCGGTTACAAGTTCTTGGCCACTTTATGACAAGGACCACCTTTCCACCAGCGTCCAATAACACGTTCCCCGTTTCCACCTGAGACCTCACCAGAAGCACCTTTTTTAATTTTTTAATGTTTATTTTTGAAAGACAGAGCACAAGCAGGGGAGGGGCAGAGGGAGGGAGACACAGAATCCGAACCAGCTCCAGGTTCCGAGCTGTCAGCACAGAGCCCGACGTGGGGTCAAACTCACGATCCTGAGATCATGACCTGAGCCGAACTCAGATCCTGAACTGACTGAGCCCCCCGGGCGCCCGACTGAAGCGCCTCCAACATTCGCATTGCCAACAACGTTGTGGTCGTGGTGACGGACGTGGTCCCCAAGCTGTCAAACCAGCTCTGACCTCTTCCATCTACATTTCTACCAACAGCCCCATAAGGCGATGGACGCCCTTTCTAGCTTCACCCCAAAATTCTACAGCCTCCCTTCAGTGCCCAGGTCCAAAGCTGTTTCCACCTTCTGGGGGGGCGGTTGGAGCAGTGCCCACCTCCTGCTATCAAAATCCATGTGTATTTTCTGGCCGGCCATAACCAAGTAGCACGGACCCCTGGTAGCTCGGACCGGGTACATGGCTTCTTCCCCGCCCGCCGCGGGTCGGGGGGGCCACAATTCTGACTCCTTCCTGCCCCTTCCAGCTTGTGCGGCCGCAGGTGTGCCTTGAGCTGTGGGCACAGCCCTCCCGGCTCTGCCTCCGTCTTCAGGGCCTTCTCTCCTGTCTCTGTGTCTTGTCTGTCTCTTAAAAGGACACGTCATTGGATTTAGGGCCACCCCACTCCAGGATGACCTCGTTTTTACAAATTACATCTTCAATGAGCCTATTTTCAAATAGGCTTCTATTCGAAGGCGCTGGGAGTTAGGACGTGAACACGTCTGCGGGGCACAGTCGAATCGGTCCCAGAGGCCGCCCTCCTCCCATCCTCCGACCTCTGCCGGGGCGTCCGTGTGCTCTCTTCCTTCCCCACCTGTGCTCTCTTCGTGGCAGCCCTCCTACGTCTTCTCTTCTCCCACCAGTGGCAGAAAAGCTCCCCCGAGGTCCCTGTCACCCTGCACTGAGGCAGAGTGTCTGCGGAAGTGTCCCTGTCACCCTGCACTGAGCCATGTCCTCTCCGCCCACCCCACCCCCACTGGTCCCCTGCTCTGTAGCCACTCATTCCTACCTGTGGGCTGGTCCTGACCTCCCCCTCTCAGATCTCAGGTGACCCCAGGGCCAGGCCCGTGGGTCACCCCTGCTGTACCTGCCCAGAGCCACGAGCCAGGAAATACAAATGCGGCCTGCCCCAGCCGTGTCCCGAGGAGCACCTGGCCTTCCGCATGGTCAGCGGGGCCGCCAATGTCATCGGACCAAAGATCTGCCTTGAAGATAAGATGTGAGCTCCTTGGGGTGGAGGGTGGTGGGGCGGAGCCTAGCGGCTGGATCTGTGAGGGACGTTTGAGGACTCTGCTCCCTCCTGCTAGGCTCATGAGCAGCGTCAAGGACAACGTGGGCCGCGGACTGAACATCGCCCTGGTGAACGGTGAGTCCCTGCGGTGTGGGGTCAGAGTTCAGGCCACAGGAGCAGAGCCGTGCCGTGACCTGCCACCCTCCTTCCCCACGAGGGGGCGTCTGGGTGTCCGCCTTGGCCCTCTCCTCCCTCCGCCCCCACTGCTGGGAATCCCCAGGGGGGCCTGGGAGAGGGTCTGTGCAGGCCGAAGTTTCCCACAGCAGAAGTGACCCAATAAACAAAAGCAGTAATGAACCAGAAGTTTCCAGGAAGTTGGAGGGTGCTTCACAGGGAGCCCCCGAAGGGCCTCAAATGGCAGCCAGAACCCGCGCCGCCTCAGACGGGCCGCAGCTTTCTGAACAAGGGCCACGGTGCGCACGAACGTGCAGGATGCTTGAACAGCTTCCAGAAGGGCTGCGAAGGGCTGCACCCAGTGGCCACTGCCATGTCCCTGGCCTGCTCTAGGACGGCCGGGATGGTAGGGTGGAGTGGCCCCAGGGACTCGCCCAGCAGGACCCCTTCCCTGTCTCTCAACCCAGGGGTCAGCGGTGAGCTCATCGAAGCCCGGGCCTTTGACATGTGGGCAGGAGGTGAGTGGCGGCACAAACTGGCCACTGGGAGTGTTTCCCGAAATGCCATTCTCTGTCCATTCACCGTGGCCTCTTGAGCATGTCCTTGGGTTTGGAAAAGGCGGGGAGAGGAGCAGGTGCATGGCCATGGGGATGGCCCTGGCTTCTTATACCGGTTTGTCCCTTTTTCCCGGGGACCTCGGTGGGTGAGCCCCTGGCCTGATCCCTGCTTTAGTTTCCTTGTTTGGAGAACAGGGTTGGTGGGGAGAGGTCCTGCGTGGGGCCTGAGTCTCCGTGTTTCACATGTCCTGCCACCCCAGATGTCAACGATCTGCTGAAGTTTATTCGGCCTCTGCACGAAGGTACCCTGGTGTTTGTGGCATCATACGACGACCCAGCCACCAAGTAAGTGGTTGCGGAGGCCGGCCTCAGCCTCGCCCTTCCACAGCAGCCGCTCATGTGTCTTCCTTCTGCGCGGCAGGATGAACGAGGAGACCAGGAAGCTTTTCAGTGATCTGGGCAGCAAGAATGTGAAGGACCTAGCCTTCCGGGACAGCTGGGTGTTTGTGGGGGCCAAGGGCGTGCAGAACAAGAGCCCCTTTGAGCAGGTACGGGTGGAAAGCCTGGCACCTCAGCACAGAGTACCTGCCCTGGATTCTGCCCCGGCAGCCCAAGCCCGGGCAGCCGCAGACCCCTTCCCATCCGCACAGGGCGGGGCGGCACAGCTTTGACCTTCCCTGTCCTGTATGGACTTCACCCTCTGGGGCCCTGAAATGGCAAAGCTTTCATAATGGCAAGACTCCCAACTAAGGGACCTTTCTCCCAAACCCCTTCAGGATGCTCAGTCGTCCCCTGTGCTTCCGCAATCCCGGACCCCGATTCACACCACAGCCCCTGCCACTTTCTAGTTGACAGCACCTCCACGGCCACATGTGTCAAGCCCCATGTGGAGGGCCCCAGGCACCATCCCTCTCTCTGGCAGGCTCCTGGCCTGGTGAAAGCCTTGGTGTCCCCCAGCCCTGCCCCCCATAGCAGGACAAGGCAAAGAGGCTGTTCCAGTGCTTTCTGGAAGGTTCTGGGTACCTCAAAAGAACAACTCATTACCCCGAGCAGAAATGCTCCCTCTGGTCTTGTTCTTCCTGAAGCTCCCAGTAGCCCCTCCTCACCTTCCCCGTGTGTGTGCCACGTACATAGTGCAGAAAAGCTGGCTCCTTCCGCTCCGCCCATTTAGTAGATGAGAAAAGGGAGGTGCTGGGACAGACGGGAGGCGGGGGGCGACTGCCCCCAGAGTGCACAGTCAGTTGGCGGTAGCACGACGGGACCGCAAGCCCTGTCTGTCCCTTCTGCTTGAGGCCTGAGGCCGTGACTCCCTGCCCCCCAACCCCCGCAGCACGTGAAGAACAGCAAACACACCAATAAGTACGAAGGCTGGCCCGCGGCGCTGGAGATGGAAGGCTGCATTCCCAGGAGGACCACGGCCAGCTAGCCGGCCAGGCGCAGGGCCCGGGCTGAGGGGGCTGCACATGCCCGGCCAGGACAAGGTGCTGGCGGCGCCGGCGCAGGGCCGAGGCCTGACCCTGTGTCCGGCCAGGAATGCTCTCTTGCCCCAACACTTCAGGGCTCCGGGGCGGAGACTGGGGACCAGCTGTGACCCGTGGCGGGGACCGCGGCAGGGCCGGCCGCCCCTGTCGGGGGAAGCCAGGCACCCATCCCCTTCTCTTTGTAAAGCTGCCTCCCCTGGTCAGCCCCGCCAGATTCCCAGGCACCCGCAGCCGCAAGGACGCCGGGCGCTCGGCAGCTGTGCAGCAGGCCGGGGCATCTTCCAGGAGCTCTGCGTCCCAGAGCCGCTCGCTGCTCTTTGGGCCAATCCTGTTTCCAGGGTGACTCCTTCAGAGGAGCCACACCTGGCTGCCTCCTGCCTCGCCCTCCGCGGGAAGGGACCTTGTGGGAGCCAGACTCGCGGGGGCACGGAAGTAGCCTGATGGCCATCCCTGGCGTGGCCGAGGGCAGCTCCCATGCTTTGTCGGGGGCCCGCCCTCCAGATGATCTCTCAATAAATTAGTGGCCCCCAGTGGAATGAAGTGCATTGACTGGGGAGTTGGGTAGTGTCCTTGTGGGGAGGGGCATGTCCCTGGGGCTTAGCCAACCTGCTCCCATAGCCTTCGTAGGCAGCCTTTGTCTCCAGCGTTCCTGCCACTGTTGGGCTCCGCGGTGGCTGAGATGTGACACGGGTGGAAAGCAGAGCAGCTCCCTAACTTGCCCAGGAGAGAGGACTCCTGGGGGAACAGGGATGGGGATTAGAACCAGCCCGGGTGCCTTCCCGGTCCCCTGAGACTCCCTCAAGAGCTAGGGTGTCTGCCTTTGAGATCAAGGCTTCGAAGCCCAAGTCGTGAGCTATTTGGCGTTTCTTGAGGATTACAGTTCTGTTTACCTTCGTGAAGTGAAAACCAACACGGACTTTTGCTGGAATGGTAACTCCGTGGGCAAAGAAGTGGTCAGGGAATCCAGGGGCCAGCCAGGCAGCCTCGAGTGGGCCGTGGCAGTGGCAATGGACTTAATGAGTCCTGCTCTGGAGACAGGCTTCCCGGGTCTCCACCTTCCAGCAGGTCAGTGCTACCAGAGTGTGAACAAAGTGTCAAGAAAGGAAAGTATTTAGGGAGCAGGCAGAAGACGAGGAGAGGCTGCCGCCATGATGCCAGGACCTCACAGATCAGAGAAGTGGAGACACAAGAAGAGCCCAGGTGCTTGCCCAGGAGACGATGACCATAGAAGCCAACAGCCAGCCTGATCCCGGGCCAAGTGCTTTGGAGACTTGCTTTTTTAGAGCAGTTTTAAGTGCACAGCAAGGTTGAGCAGAAAGTACAGAGGGCTCGCACGTCCCCAACCTACACTGACACCTCATCACCCCAACCCCAGAGTCGACATTAGGATTCCTTCTTGGTTTTGAGCCGTCTGTGCGTTTCACAAATGTGTCATGACGTGTGTCTACCACCGTAGTGTCATACATGGATTCACTTTTATTTTTTATTTTTTTTTAATGTTTTTTATTTATTTCTAGGAGAGAGAGAGAGAGACAGCGTGAGCAGGGGAGGGCCAGAGCGAGAGAGGGAGACACAGACTGAAACAGGCTCCAGACTCTGAGCTGGCAGTCAGCACAGAGCCCGACGCAGGGCTCGAACCCACAAACCGCGAGATCATGACCCAAGCGAAAGCCGGACGCTTAACCGACTAAGCCACCCAGGCGCCCCATGGATTCACTTTTAAACCTTTAATTATAGACAGTTTCAGATGTCCCCCAAAGGAGGGAAGACACTATAATGAGGTCTGACGTACCTGTTGGGCTGCCCCGGTGATCAACACGTGGCCAGTGTTTCACCTGCAGCCCCCATGGCCCATCTCCCTTCAGTCCCTCCATGGGCCTTCCCATTCTACACATACTGCCTACGTGGGCCTCATGCCAACCCTAGCAAGAAAGGACTGTCATTCTCCCCGTTTATAGACAGATACAACTGCCTGCCGAGCCTGGGAGAATTTCACTGGAGCCCGGAGGTTAGAAGCCAGGCAGGCGGGGCTCCCCACGGTTGGTAGCTTGCCCCAAATGAAACCAAATGTCAGTGAAGGTCCACACAGCAAGCCTGGGAGGCACATAGGCCCCACTTGCCTTTTTTTTTTTTAATTTTTTTTAATGTTTTATTTATTTCTAGGAGAGAGAGGCAGCGAGAGGCAGCGTGAGCAGGGGAGGGTCAGAGAGAGGGCAGACTGAAAGGGCTCCAGGCTCTGAGCTGGCAGTCAGCACAGAGCCCGACGCGGGGCCTGAACCCACGAACGACGAGATCATGACCTAAGCGAAAGTCGGACGCTTAACCGACTAAGCCACCCAGGCGCCGCCCCCCGCCCCCCACTGTGCCTTTCAAACAACCGCTGTGATTGCCTGACCTTCCCCAAACATTCGCCAAGGGCCTGTCCTGGACTGCGTTACACACTGGGGACGCAGGAGTGAGCCCCAGCGATGGACCCTAACTCCTGGGAGTGGGGTGCTGTGTCCTCACTGGGACTCTCCACAGTCACAGAGACAGAAACAGTAAGCCAGTTTGATCCTCCACTTGGTCCAACACAGGCTAGGAAGCTGATGGTGGCATGAAGCGAAGCTTGCTCGACTTTCCAAAGTAGAGGTAAACCTTTATATCTCCATTGGCCCTCCTCCACCGGGGTGGTGTCCCTGCCCCTCAAGCCCACGCCCGCCTACCAGAGTTAGGTCACCCTTTGTTATAAAAGCCAGAATCCCGACACAAACTGACAAGCAAAAATAAGCAGTGACAAGGGAGGGGGACTTAGTGCTCCCACATCAGACCACAATGCCCACAGTAACTCTAGCCCCGATAATGTTATCAGGACACGGGTCTCGTCATCTCTTGAGTCTGCTGTTCTCAGGATTTACTACATTTTCAAACACGCTGTCTCTGCCGCACAGGGGGACCAACAGCAGAGGTCCCAGTTTAGCAACCCCAGGCACACAGAGCTCCCACCTTCTCAAGAATTCCAGCACAAGTCCCTGGGAACTAACTCCCATTGGTCCAGATTGGATTGTGGGCTTCTTTATCAGTCTGTCTGGCTCTGATTGGCTGCACCCAGTCCTGTGCCCACCCCAGAAGCCAGTGTGGGGGTGATTCCCATGCAAACCTTGTGTACCAAGCCTGGAGGAGGGATTAGGGTGCTGTTACCTGACGGTGGTTACGTGAAAATGACAGCTGTCACTACACTTCCCTGTAAATAGCAGATGCATGCCATACTTGTTCTTGTACAAAACATGTCTTCCACGCGTGTGTTTATCACAGTGTTCCTGGAGAGCGGGAGGTAAGCACACCTCTCAGGGCCACCATGGTGACTCTAGGACCTGGTACAGTGGCAGGTGTCCCATTTGGACTGCATTACATTGTTCCCTGTCGTTTGTTGTGTATGTTCTCTCCGTCCAAGTGACTTCTCTTTTGGAACTAGAGATCCTTGACTGGCTTGCAGAGCCCTTCCTCTTCTGGGGTAATTTACTAAGCCCCTGAACCAACTATGAACATTCTCTTGCCTTTAATTTAGCTGTCCCTTTTTTCCTGTAGAGGCCTCCAAATTCCCTCATGCCAGACACCCCACGAACTCACTCTGGCTTTTCAGGGAGGGCTGAAGTGACAACAATGTGGAGCAGCCTTCTGACTACATTTGTTCCCCTTGACCCCCAGCACTAGCTGGATGATTAAAACATAGGTTTCCTCCAAGGAGGACGAGTCTTTTAGGTTTTCCTTCCCCACCTCTTCTGGCTGACTCATTCCCCTTTTGCCTATGGCCAGTAATACCCGATCCCTGGATGGCCTCATGTGAGAGGGCTAGTACAGAGATGGTCTTAGACAAAGTACACACACACACACACACACACACACACACACACACACACGGCTTATGCCTTACTGGTCCTCTAAGGCTCACCAACAGCCTAGACCTAGGGCCTCTGAATGTTTCTGATCACTGACATAAATCAAACCGTCTTAAGCAGACACCCCCACCCTGTGTTTAGCTGTTTACATATCATATACACGTACCAATCTGAACTTTAGAAAACACAAATACAATTTTGAAAGTAAAATGTATTTAAATAAGTTTAAACTTAATACATTTTTACTTTTTTAATTAATAGATTTTTATTAAAGTTCTTATGCACTTGAAAAATTAAAATACAGATGCTGTTTTCTTTTGCTTACATTCTCAACGATGTGTCCTGGATACCTCCTGCGGGCAAGTACCTGTAACTCTGGGGACCACTAGCCTCCATCACAGCCGTGACAAGTTCTTCCCGCAGCCTGTCGGAACATGCGCAGTCCCTCAGACTCAGTACTTGCTTATTGTCTCCCCATTTTGTCCAACTCATGCCATCTGTGTGCATATTTTTCCTTTTCAGTGAGGCCTTCAGACCCTGCTGGTGGCGCCAAGAAGTTTTGAAAGGCGGACAAGCCCCCTGATGTCCCCAGACACTGTGTCAACGACTGAACGAAGGAAAGTGGGAACAGGCGGTGCCTGATCCTGGGCTCCCGCCACCAGCGGCCCCCGGTCAACCCGGCCCTACTAGCGGCTGAGCCTGTGTCCCGCTCTGCCCCACTGGAGGTCGCAGAGCGTTTGGGCCCGATCAGGGCCCCTAACCCGGAACGGGTCGTCCCGGCCGCAACTACAGGACACTCGGACCCAACGCTCAAGGGCAGCCCAGCGTGGGCCAACCACGCCCCAGAAGGCATTCGGGTCCTGGAGCCTGCGCCGACTCGTCGCTCCGGGATACGTCACATCCGGTTGCAACCGGGCCCGGTCGTGAGAGGGCCGGCCGCCGCGGGGCGGGGCGGGGCCTCGCGGGGCGGGGTGGGTGCCCCGATGGGCGGAGCGGGGCGGGCGAAGCGGGCAGGGCCCCGGCGGGCCCAGCTCGCAGGCGTCCGCCGGCCCGGCAGGCGCTGGCGCGGCGCCGAGCTCCCGCGCCTCGGCGGCAGGTGAGCGCTTTGGGCCGGAAAAGGCGGGCGGAAGGCAGCCTCCGGCCCCGGCCCGGCTCCGTCCACGCCCGCTCGGGCGGCCGGGCCCGACTGGCACGGGCGCGGCCGCAGGGCCTGGGAGTGGCGTGAGGGCCCGTAGCGCGATCCCGGGACCGCCCGGGAGAGTCGCCCGCCTGCCGGACTGCAGGACGACAGCAAGAGCCCGGCGGCGGCGGCGGCGGCGGCGCGCCCCTCCCGCCTCGGTTCGCGCTCGAGCTCTGTGCCCAACCCGGCAACTTCCGGAGTCCCAGGTAGGGAGGAGCCCCAGGTCGGCGATGCCAGCTGCCCAAACACTGAACTCACGGCCTCCGTGGAAAAAGCGGCCGGCCCAGGGTTCCCTCCCCTGCCTTGGGGTGCATCTGCTCAAAGTCTTCCAGCCCCTCCAGCAGAAATGGTGTGGGATCTGGGCCAGACCTCTCTTGCAGTGACTCAAAGCCGCCAGCAGTACTGGAAGGACAGGGTGGATGGCCCTTAGCCTCCTCCCTTTTGAAGGGAGGACCCATCACACCACCCAGGTGGCTTCAGTCCCGGGTGCTGTCATCTTTTCCCTGACTGCCCTCCACTTTGCTTCTCATACTCCCTCTGGTTTTCCTGCCTCCCTCTTCGGCAGTGGGATGCAGAGCTGGACCAAGGCCTCCAGGGTAAGTGACCCAAACTCCAAAGCAGCAGAGGCCATGGCATGCAGCGGGCAAGGGGGGACCTCCCCAGGGGTGAGCTTTCTGCTTAACCTGCCCATCACCCCCTACTTCCCCTGCTCCTCAGGCTCAGATGATGGGGGACAGGGCTAAAGACCGATAGGGTCTCGAGAGGCCAGAGCCTCTCCCGGCACTGGGACACTGCAGTGAGGCAGCATGAGGACACCGGCCGTAGTGATGATAAACCACTGTGGCCCCATCGTGGCTGCCCCAGTTCCGGCAGGTGACAGGACTACAGGCTGGTGGCAGCCCAGACTGAGAAGTGGAAGCAAGCAAACCTCTCTCCGTCCCGAGGCACCTTCCCCCACTAGAAACACTCGGTCTCACTGGAAGTTCTGGACTCTGGTACGGCCACGTGTGGGTATGGAGAGGAGCCCCTGAGCCCTGAGCAGAGCCTCTCAGATGTGACACAGTGCTTCTGGGAGCTCAAATAATGGGGACTGCCGGGTGAGCTGGAGTTCTGACAGGAGGAACAAAAGCACCCAGCAAACATGTGGTCCTATCTGCACCCTCCTGCTTCCCCTTCCAGCAGTTTCCCTGGAGAGAGAGGACCCGTCCCCTGCCCCAGGACCCCCATCTCCCCACCGTCAGCACATAGGGTAGGCCAGGTGGCCACAGCAGCACCGTTCGTAACTCCACATCCGTGGTAGACACCAGTCGCTGAGGCCTGTGGCCCGATGGCTACCCAGCGCCCACGCCCCTTTGCCGGCTGCCCGGCGGGTGACAATCAGACACCTTTCACTCCCCCCAGGCTTGTCTGCGTGGCATCCCCACGCAGCCTCTGAGAGATTTCATACTGGTTGTGGTATTGTTGCGGCCCCCGCATGGCCGTGTCTCAGAGCCCGCGGGGAACGGGCTGGTGGCGATGGGACTGGGGGTGGCTCACCCAGTGTCCTGGTGTCAGAACATTGCTGCATGTCCACTGTGCCGGGGAGAGCAGCAGGCTGAACAGGAACTCCTCGGTGCAGGCGCCCCCCTCCCCGGATGAGGGGTGGGAAACTTGCTGGGGGAGGGGAAAGCCAACGGCACTTGAAGGGTCCACACTAGGCATTGCCCTTCTGTCCCTGGGTTTGGGGCTAGGGGCCCTGCTGAGCCTTCCAGCAGGTAGGCTCCCAGATCCCCTTGCGCCGGGCCTCATGGCTGCTCACCCTGACCAGCCACCTGTGTCCCTTCTCTCCTCAGGAAGAGCTCTGCCATCGAGGAGCACAGCACAGGGCCAGGCCTGGCCCATGGGCCCTTCTCCGGTCGCCCCGACAGCACCAGGGGGCTGTTCTCCTAAGCGGCAGAGGGCCCGGGTACACCGTCCTCTCGGAGGAGCCATGGTGTTCAGAAGGGGCAGGAGCAGTTCCCACGGGTGGCCCAGCCTGGGAGGGGGTGGCGGTTGCCGAGGCCCCCTAGGCGTGCTCGGGGCCTCCTTGCTGCTGGTCATTCTGCCTCTGGGGGCCAGGGGAACGGCCGGTACCAACGTCAGCGCAGCTCTGGGCCACACTGGGCCACTGACAGGGGGCTGGTACTTGAGCATCGGGGATGGCTCTGTGATGGAGTTTGAGTTCCCAGAGGAGAGCGAGGGCATCATTGTGATCTCAAGCCGGTACCGGGGCCAGGGCAACCGGACAGGGCCTGGCCCTGTGCTGAGGGTCACCTCCCTTGACACGGAGGTGCTGACCATCAGGAACGTGAGCGCCACAAGCTGGGGAGGCGGAGGCGGCTTCGTGGTGAGCATCCGCTCGGGCCTGCCTGGGCTAGCCCCGCTCCACATTCAGCTCCTGGAGCCCCGGGGGGCCCCACCCGTGCTCATTGAGGAGCGTAGCGACTTCGGCATCAGGGTCCTGCCTGCTGAAGATGCCCCCGCCGCCCTCGGCGCCGGCCTGGCCCGCGTCTCCGAGAACCCGGTCCTGTATTTGCTCCTGCCTCTGGTCTTTGTCAACAAGTGTTCGTTTGGATGCAGAGTGGAACTCGAGGTTCTGAAAGGGCTCCTGCAGAGCCCCCGGCCCATGCTGCTGGGCCTCCTGGGCCAGTTTTTGGTCATGCCCTTCTATGCTTTCCTGATGGCCAAGGTCTTCATGCTGCCCAAGGCTCTGGCTCTAGGCCTCATCATCACCTGCTCGTCGCCCGGCGGCGGGGGGAGCTACCTCTTCAGCCTCCTCCTTGGAGGGGACGTCACCCTGGCCATCTCCATGACTTTCATCTCAACAGTGGCTGCCACTGGTTTCCTGCCATTGTCCTCCGCCGTCTACAGCCACCTGCTCAGTGTCCATGAAACACTCCACGTGCCCATCTCCAAGATCCTGGGGACCTTGCTGTTCATCGCCATCCCCATAGCAGCAGGCGTGGTGATCAGATCCAAGCTGCCCAAGTTCTCCCAGCTGCTGCTGCAGGTCATCAAGCCTTTCAGCTTTGTGCTGCTCCTGGGCGGCCTCTTCCTGGCCTATCGCATGGGGGTCTTCATCCTGGCGGGCGTCAGGCTACCCATCGTGCTGGTGGGCCTCACGGTGCCCCCGGTCGGCCTCCTGGTGGGCTACTGCCTGGCCATGTGCCTGAAGCTGCCGGCGGCACAGCGGCGGACGGTCAGCATCGAGGTAGGGGTCCAGAACAGCCTGCTGGCCTTGGCCATGCTGCAACTGTCCCTCCGTCGCCTCCAAGCCGACTACGCCTCCCAGGCCCCCTTCATTGTAGCGCTGAGTGGCACCTCGGAGATGCTGGCCTTGGTCGTCGGCCACTTCATCTATAGCAGCCTGTGCCCAGTCCCCTGAGGCCCCTGGGTCCAGCTCTCACCATCCCTCACCCCCGGCCTCCAGCCACGTCCCCTCAGCTCTTGTGTACCAAAGGCCTTCGGCTCTCATGCACTATGCACTCAGAAAACAATCCAGGCTTATTTTTTTTACTGGTTTTTTATTCTCCGGCTTTCAGTGCCAAAGAGGCCATGCTGTTAGGTAGGTGGGCACTGCTCAGAAAATATATTTCAATAAAAGAGAGAAGCAAGCTTGGGTGCCTTCCAGTCTTTGACCTTTGGGGCCTGGGGGGGTGGGGTAGGAAGGGTGTGTGGCTGGGTAGATGTGGGCCAGGGTGGAGGGCTGGCATGGGTGACAGTGGTGACCTCTGCACAGACTTTGTCTCAACCCTCCTTTCCCACGCATCCCCTCTGGGAGAGGTGGGCCCTACCGTTCTAGAATGAGCGTGGGAGAATGAGGGCAGAGGCCGGGCTGCCCGGACAGCTCCCAAGCTCAGTTGATTTTCTGCAGCCAGACTTAGAAAAGAGGAGGCAGAAGGCCGGCCAGCTGGCGGGCCTGGGCCACTACGCGGACTCCCGAGAGGGAGACTCGGGGCGCGCGGTGACTTGCCCCGACAAGTCGGCCGGGGGCGGCCCTCCCTCCTCCCAAACCCCGGCTACCCGACGAGGCCTACCTGGCCCCACTCGCTCCTCTTCCCTCCCGTGGCGGGCGAATCCGTCGGGCCCCGGGCGTTCGCGAGGCGGGACGCCAAGGTGACTCCTGCGGCGGCAAGAGCGGGCCGGGGTCGGGCCGGGCCGGGCCGGGGCCTGGCGTGCGGGGCGGGGCCGGGGCACGCCCCTCGCGCTGCTTCCGGTGGCGGCGGGGCGGTTCCGGCGCGCCCGGGGCGGCGGCGCGCAGCGGGGGGCGGTGGGGCGCGCGCCGGCCGCAGTGGACGCCGCCGCGGCCGCCATGCAGCTGACGGTGAAAGCGCTCCAGGGCCGTGAGTGCAGCCTGCAGGTAACGTCGCGGGCCCCCGCCGGCGTGCCGGTTCGCGCGCTCGTCACCCCCTGAGCGCAGGGGCGGGCCGGGCCGCGGGCGGGGACGGGATTGGGGTGGGGGGCGGCCGGGAGCGCCGCCGTCGGCGAGGGCCGCGGACTCAGCCCCTGCTCCCTGCCCGGCCAGGTGTCGGAGGACGAGCCGGTGTCCACGCTGAAACATCTGGTCTCCGAGAAGCTGAACGTCCCGGTGCGCCAGCAGCGGCTGCTGTTCAAGGGCAAGGCCCTGGCAGGTACCCGGGGAGAGGAGACGCCCAGGGAGCCTCGCGGGAATTCAGGGGACGGGGTGCCTAGGTAGAACCCGAGAAGCAGTGTGCTGGCTGGGGTGCCGGCCACTCTGCCTTCAGGGAGGTGACCAAACCCTCTTCGGACAGATGCCACAGAGCTCCGCTGGGCGTAATGACTCCATCCGTCTCTCTTTGGCAGATGGGAAAAGACTCTCCGATTACAGCGTTGGGCCCAATTCCAAGCTCAACCTAGTGGTCAAACCTCTGGAGAAAGTGTTACTGGAAGAAAGCGCTGCCCGCAGACTGGCCGAGGCCCCGCCACCACCCCCACCAGCCTGGCAGCTGATCTCCAAAGTCCTGGCCCGTCACTTCAGCGCCGCAGATGCCAGCAGAGTCCTGGATCAACTACAGAGGGTGAGTGCGTAGCCCAGGACATCCGCTCCCGGTGGCCACCCCCATCCCCTGCCTCTGTCCGAGAGTACCCCCCCACTGGCACCCCCGAATCCTCCGGCCTTCTCTCCCCAGGATTACGAGAGGTCCCTGAACCGCCTGACGCTGGATGACATCGAGCGCTTGGCCAGCCGCTTTCTGCACCCCGAAGTACCTGAAGCTCAGGAGAAGGGCTTCTCCAAATAAGTTCTCTGTGGGGAGGAGCCCGCCAGGCTACACGCTGCATGTAGCATTAAACGTGTGTTCTCCTGTCGCAGTCTGGCTCATGATAATAATCACACCTGCCAGTACCTGGGTGCCCACGCCTGGCTCTTGCCTGGGTTTGCTCCCACGCCTCACCCAAAAGGTAAGACAAGGCTCCTAGCAGTGAAGCGGGGGAGCCAGAGTCTGAGGCCAGCCAGATTCTAGAAATGCCTCAGGGCACAAAGGGAAAAGGGGGCTGTTCTGAAGGCTTTCGACAGACGGCCTTTGGCGCAGTCTTGTACAGCCCACTGACAATAAACCCTGTAGCGACTGCCCTTCAAGCCCGAGAGCTGACACAGCTGTGGCTCCCACTGTCCAGTCCTGTCACCTGCCCTCCGACCGGCATGGTGTTGGCAGGAGGTTGGTGACAGCCAGCCCCTGGCCCCCTCAGGCGCCGCAGGCTGGGGAATCGGGGACCTGTGTGGTGTGACCTCAGACAAGGCCCTGTGCCACGTCGGTCCCCAGGCGTTAACTCTGCACGGCAAGGGTCACTCTTGAAACCTCCACTTCGTTCCCTCTTACCTGGCCCTGCCCCGCGCGCTCTGGAAGCAGGCCCCGGACGGAGCAGCGGCCAGGCCCGGCCCAGAGATGTGGCGCCTTGGCCCTTCGGTACTCCCTCTGCCCGTCTCCTCCTGGACATGCACGTCTCTCACCTCTTAGGGATGACGGGTGACCGGCTCGAGGTCACTTAGCGTTGGACGGGCCCCCGCACCCTGCATTCACCCACGGTGTGGAAGCGGACCCTTTCCTAAAACATGCATATGGGGGCTTTCAATTTGCACCCCTTCGCTGCCTGAAAGGAAACCTCAGGGTGCCGGGAAGGGGGTAGAAGCATGGGCCAGTGGCACTGACCCTCCCACCTCGCCTGGTGTGTGGGGGCACTAGAGGTCATCTGGGCACCGGCTTGTTGGAGGAGGACACTAGGTCAGTCAAGGCTAGAAGGAAGCCACCCTCCTGCCTGGGCCTCGTGGGGTGCACGCTGGGTCCCCAGGCTGGGAAGATAAGAGGCCCGATGGGCAAAGGCTCGGGAGAGCAGCCAGGTCCCTGGCTCTGCCTGAGAGTTGGCATATCGAAGCGCAGTGCCTGCTTAGCGCCCGTGCGGCCTGGCAGCTCATGTGGCCCACCCACGCTCTCCTCTTATTTTGAGTCAGGACATGGTTGTTGAAATTGTGAATCCCGTTGAAGGTGAATGCGAGACTGACTCGTATCGGAAAGGAACTCCATTAGCCAGGCGGCTTTCCGGTTTCCAGCGGTTGGTTTAACCTTGAAAGAAATTGGTTTAAACGATAAAGAAAACATTGGTTTACGAAACTGAGAAGTCCCAAGGACATTGGCAGCAGATGAACAGTTTCACCAAATACCTAGTCTCTTCCTGCCTGCCCCCTGCGCTCTGAAGCGGTGGCTGCATCCCCGCTGCTGCCTTGGGACCAGATGGCTGCTTGTGGTTCCCCTAAGTCTCTTGTTCACAGCCAGCGGGGAGCGCCACCGGCCCGTCCTGCGGTGTAGCTGCTTTCTCTGACGCCCCCGGCAAATAAACGCTATCTTTTATTGGTCAGAACCAGGTCCTGTTCTGATTACTTTGGCCAGGGGTGGGATGGGTGGTGGGAGCCCCCCCCCCCCACTCCCCGCTATCCCGGGGCTGTCCGAAGGGAGCAGGGGATGCTCATCCGAACCTAGGGCCAAATGGTGGCCTCGGGCAGCAGCTGTGCCCTGCAGGGGGGTGACACAGATGTCACCTGCTGGCTCAGGAGGGACAAGAACCCTCTGGTGATTAGGAGCGATCCAGTGGGTCGCTGGGGAGGGGGTGGGACTCGGCCCATGGCTCAGCAGGGGCCTGGAGACAGGATGTAAGGGGGGAGCCTGATGGAAGAGCTGACTGGGACCCCGAGCCCTGCGCGGCCTTCCGTTGTGACATTCAGGAGTTAGGTGTGGACAGGATGTCCTAGAGCCTCTGAGGACAGACGAGGGGGCTTCCCAGGGGGCGCAGCATGCAAAGAGGAGAGAGGACTGGGCCTTGAGGCATTCCACCAACCGGAGATGCGGAAGAGGCCGAGGAACGTCCCGACACTATGCCACAGGGAAGGCCCTTCCAGAAAGGAGGAGGGCATGTCCGGGACAGCCAAGAGGCGTTGGTAACAAAAAGGTCGCCGGTGATGTAGGAAGCCAGAAGCAGCTGCAGCGTGGCGAGAGGAGAACGTGGTGGCAGTGACCGCACGTTCTGGAAACTCGTCTACAGGAGTGGGCAGCGATGGGCAGGCGAGGGAAGGAAGACAGAAGGGCCGGGTGCTCCGCCTTTGTCCCCGGAGTGTATGGGTGGCCCCGTGTACTGCGCCCCCCCCGAGCCACGGGAGCCCCTGGGGAGGTGGGTACCGACCTGCCTGCTCCCCTTTGTGATCCCGCCGCTGTGGATCCCTGAGACCCACTGCCTGCCCTGGGACAGTCCCTTCTCCGCAGGGGCATGGTGCACCTTTGCAGGCCCTGGTGTTCTCACAGTGATCCCAGGAAAGGACACGATGAGTGAAGGGGCCTCGCAGACTGGGCACAGTGAGCTGCCCGTGGCACCGGTTCCCACGGCCACGTGGGCGGGGTGGCATTTGCTTTGGGGCCGGCCTCACTGACCTGGAGACAGCCAAGCAAACTGGGCTGTCCCCACAGTTCGCCGGCACCCTCAGGCCCCCCAGAACCGGGCCTGGCCAGCTCCGGTAGGTTCAACGGCGGCGCGGCCCAGCCAGGCGCTCCCAGGAGCCGCCGTGACCGCTGCGGCCTGAGACGTCCGCCCCCGACAAGCCGGCAGGGGACACAGCCGCCCCAGCCCACCTCGGGGCTCCCTCGCGGGGCTTCCCTCCTTCTCCAGCTCCCTCGCTGCTTCTTCCCCCTCCATGTGCCCTACCTCTTAATGCGGGGGCTCCAGCGCCCCATTCCCAGACCCTCCTCCCTCCCTCTCTGTAGCGCCCTCTAAGGGACCTCGCCCGCCCTCATTCCCATTTCCGTTCTTCACTCCTGCCCTTGTCTCCAGGGCGCTAGAGTGGCCGAGAGCCCCTGGCCCCCCTGCACGCCCCCCATCCGCTCCCGTCCCCCAGGCTGGCGACACGGCGCCTCCCCTCCCCTCAGGGCGCTTACTTCAGCTGTGTCGCTGCAGCCTGCCTCCCTAGCGCTCAGCCAGACTTCCCAACAGGAAGCAGGAGGCGCCTTTGCCTCTCAGAGCTCTCCCTTCTCCACAGGCCATCAGGCAACGGCGCTTCTGGAAGAGCCCACAGCAGTTGTCTTGTAGAAGGTCCCAGAGTCTGGATTTGCCTGACCCCTTCCTCGTTAGATGTGCCTGAACTGCCACGACCGGGTGCTTTGTCCTTCCCCCATCGGGTCGGTTGTGCCGTCACCGGGGAGGCTCGGTTTGCTCACACGGTCGAGGCCGCGGCTGCCCCACGTCTCCCTCACGAAGCTGCATATTCCTGTCCTAAAGCACCAGGGCTCTGCGGTAATAAGTACCTCGAGACCGTGCGCCTGTCTTCATCCCCGGCAGTCGTAACGGTTTTACCGGACCAGGTGACCCTCGCCTGACCGACTGTGCCGTGGTGGATGCACTGGGGGGGTTTATCCCAACAACTCAGAACCCTAAAGGAGTGTTTTGGGGGTGACTTGTGCGGCTATCGCGCGCGTGCAGTAACACGCAGTACTCGTCAGCGCGCAGCTCGACACGCATCCCCCACTCCGGGTCCGCCCTCCAGCACGTTCCGGCGCCTTCCCGGCCACACCCCTCGCCCAGAGCCCTTTTGAATTTCTTTTTTTTTATGTTTTACTTCTTTCTGAGAGAGAAAGAGAGAGAGAGAGAGAGAGCGTGAGCAGGGTAGGGCCAGGAAGAGAGGGAGACAGAATTCGAAGACAGGCTCCAGGTTCTGAGCTGTCAGCACAGAGCCTGATGTGGGGCTCGAACCCACGAACTGTGAGGTCATGACCTGAGCCCAAGTCGGAAGCTCAACCGACTGAGCGCCCCAGGGGCCCCGCCCTTCCGGATTTCCCTTTGGATGGTCCAGCCCTGGGAGCTGAGCTGCTTTCCGGTGGGCCCCCAGTCCCTTTGACACGCCCCGTGCTTTTGTTCTGCAGGCACTTCCTCAAGCGTTCCAGGCTCGTCCCGTATTTTTCCTGCCACGGCTCCAGAATCGCCCATTACTCCAGGAAGCTCTGGTTCCTTTCACTGGACAACGACATTGTGACACCAAGGCTTCGGTGTAGGCTGTGTTGAATGCCACTGGAGGGTCAGTGCTTCTAGACCCTCTAACCAGACACAAGTAGGAAATTTATGTTTAAGCTCCTACCGCAATCCCACATCAGGGTCCTCTCACCGCTCGTCATTCCTCAGAGAGAATTCCGGTTCCGGATGCCGCCAACAGATTCACTCATTTGCTCCACCAGAATGTCTTTTTTTTTTATGTTTTTATTTATTTTTGAGAGAGAGAGACAGCGTGAGGAGGGGAGGGTCACAGAGAGAGGGAGATACAGAATCCGAAGCAGCTCCAGGCTCTGAGCTGTCAGCACTGACAGCCTGACACGGGGCTCGAACCCACAAACCGTGAAATCATGACCTGAGCCGAAGCCGGACGCTCAACCAACTGAGCCACCCAGGCGCCCCCACCACAGAGTCTATCTTAGGACACCCAAAATGGCCTCACTGTGACCTCATGACTCCCCTTGCTGACAGCAAAAATACTAAGAGTAAGGTCAATCCTTCTCTCCTTAGAATATATCCCCGAAGGGCTACACAAGCAGAGTGCGGAGATAAAACCACCTGAATTTTCTGTGTGGTTTTGTTATCATTTGACTCATGTGTTGTGTTTGTTTTCATTGGCTTTTGTTACTATTCAATTTTTGCATTTGGGTTGTTTTTTTAGCTCTTTCAAATGTACTTTTGAACATGGGAACTATTTAACGTTCAAAGTCAAAACTATACAAAACAGTATGATCCAAGAGATCCCATGCCTATCTGGAAATAGTCACTATTTTCAATAGTTTTAGGTTTCTCCTTCCTGTTTTTTTTTTCTAATAAACATGTGTGTCTGAGACAGAGCGAGAGAATCCTTTGCATTTTGCTGTATGTGTTTTTTCTTTTTTAATATGACAACATGTCCTAGAAAGCCTTTCATTTTTCATTAGGGATTTTCCTTTTTTTTTTTTCCGCTGCTGATTGGGGTGACTGCCTGAATGCACCACCACTGAGTTTACTAATTTCCTGCTGAGGGACCCGTACATTGAGCCCCATAGTTTTTATGTCCACTTCTATTACATAGAGTCACTTCGTGCACACATTGTTACATATTTGTGAAGTAACTGCCTACAGGAGGGATTGCAGGATCCAGACAGTGATGACTTTTGTACTTACTCTCTTTCATTCAACAGACAAACCACCTACTAAAGAAAGTGCCCTGAACAACAACAACAAAGGTACCAGAGATGATATATGACCAATATACAAGTAAACAAAACCAGATGATCATGTCACAGAATGAAAAATTCTATGCAGCAGACTATCGTGGGCAAATGTGAGGAGTGGTACCAGGGGGCAGGGTGTTAGACTGGTGACCCAGAAGGCCTTTCAAAGGTGACACTGGAGCCATGATCTTGATGACAGGGAGGAGCCAGCTATGGGAAAGTTTGTGGACAGAGTCTTCCAAATAGAAACTAAATGCAAAGTGGAAGGGCCAAGCCACCCTTGGTCCGCAGAGAAGAGAAGGCACCGCGGGCGGCGGACAGCTGAGGGTGCAGGATGGGCAGCTGGAAGGCAGCGACACAGAGTTTTATAAGCTACGTCAAGGAGTTTGGATATGATTTCAAGGGCAATGGGAGGTCATTTTAGGATTTTAAACACTGAGGTGATGTTCCGTGATTTATATTAAAAATCAAGAGGGGCGCCTGGGTGGCTCAGTTGGTTAAGCGCCTGACTTTGGCTCAGGTCATGATTTCGTGGTTCGTGTGTTTGAGCCCTGGGTCAGGCTCTGTGCTGACAGCTCAGAGCCTGGAGCCTGCTTCAGATTCTGTGTCTCCCCCTCTCTCTCTGCCCCTCCCCTGCTCACGCTGTCTCTCTCTCTCAGAAATAAATAAGACATTAAAAATTCTTCAAAAAATCAATAAATAAACATGAAAAAATTAAGAGGCATTGGGCACCTGGGTGGCTCAGGTGGTTGAGAGTCCAGTCCAAATTTGCCTCAGGTCATGATCTTGTGGTTCATGGGTTTGAACTCCGTATTGGACTCTGTGCTCTCAGCATGGACCCTGCTTCATATTCTCTGTCCCTCTCTCTCTCGGCACCACCCCCTCACACAGTCTGTCTCAAAAATAAATAATGTTAAAAAAGAGGCAATTCTGCTATGTGGAGAACAGACTGTAGTTTACAAAATATAGTGACAATGAGTGAGGAAGCACTTGAAGGAAATCAGGGAAAGATGGTGGCATCCACTTGGGGCTAGCAACGAGAGGGAGAGGAGTGGTGCGATTTAGGGTCTGTTTTGACAGGAGATGGGAGCAGGATTTGACAAACAGTTGTTTTATGTCCGTCCTTACGATTGCCAGAGGAGGACCACACGACACCGACAGAACACTCGACACTTGAAATTTCATGTCACTTTATAAACTTTAAAAACTTCTTTTCGGGGGCGCCTGGGCGGCTCAGTCGGCTAAGCACCTGACTTCAGTTCAGGTCGTGATCTGGTGGCTGGTGGGTTCAAGCTGACAGCACAGAGCCTGGAGCCTGCTTCAGATTCTCTCTCTCTGCCCCTCCCCTGCTCATGATCTGTCTCTGTCTCTCAAAAATAAATAAACATTAAAAACAGTTTTTTAAAAAGCTTATTTTTAATTGTAAGGGTGCCTGGCTGGCTCGTTCAGTGGGTAGAGCCTGCGACTCTTGGTCTGGGGCGGGGGGCGGGCGGGTACGGGGGCGTGGAGATCGCTTACACAATTAGAACCACTAAACGTCATGTAAGATCCTTTTGGGGGAAAATACACAAAAAGGAAATTGAAACCGCCCGCAATCCCACCGCACAAAGAGCTGAGGGAGTTACCCTGGAGCGTAGTAGGGCAGGATTTCTGTGCATCTATACAGTAGCTCACTCGGTTGGGAGTTTCGTGATTTCCGTTTTGCATCGTGACTGGAGCCCTGCTCTCCATGGCCACGAACTCCTCTGGCTCCAGTTGCCATCACTTCCCTCCTTACCTGCTGCTGGCAGGCCTGCCCTCCGACACGAGCCACTCAGTGATCTTCCCAGCCCGCGACTCTGATCCGCACATCCGCGCAGTCGCCCCCTCTGAAGGCCACTTCGGCGTGTCCGCCTATTCCGGGGAAAGGGACGGGGTGCGGGGCAGTATCCGTCTGGGCTGCGTCCCATCACCTTCCATGAAACGCTGCGAGGACATGGAGCCCCACGTCCTGGGGACACCGAGCCCAGAGAAGTGACAGGGCAGACAAGAGGCGGTGGAGTCTGACGACCTCATTCGAGGTTTGGGGCGCGGATGGGGGGGGTGTCTATTGAAGCAGGACCGGTTTGCGTGGGTGCACTGGGCTCACAGGTCACAACAGGGAGCGACGATTCCTGAGGGAGCACCCGGTGGCTAGGCTGCCAAGGGCCGGGACTCCGGGAGTCCACAGCAGAGCGGGCTGCGGGGCAGGGGGCGTGGGGGCAGAGCCTGCGGCTGGGCAGGGGGCGCAGGGGCAGAGCTGACTCGGGCCAGGGCGCTCGGGGGCAGAGCTGGCTGTAGGGCAGGGGGTGCAAACAGAGCTGGCTCGGGCCAGGGGGCCCGGGGGCAGAGCGGGCTGCGGGGCAGGGGCGCGGGGGCAGAGCCGGCTGCGGGGCAGGGGGCGCAGGGGCAGAGATGGCTCCGGAGCAGGGGGCGCGGGGCAGAGTCGGCTCCGGGCCAGGGCGCGGGGGGCAGAGCCCTATGGGCCAGGGCACGCGGGGCAGAGCCGGCTGCGGGGCAGGGGGCAGAGCCCTCTATGGGCCAGGGCGCGCGGGGGCACAGCCGGCTGCGGGCCAGGGTGCGAGGGAAGCAGTCCCGGGCGCAGGAGGAGCGCAGGGCTTCTGTTTGCGCAGGCGCTCCAGGAGGGCGGGCGGCCAGGAGCGCTCGGGGGCGGAGCCTTACGAAGGAGCGCTGATTCGCTAGCCAGTCTTGGTGCGGGGGGGCGTGCGTGTGTGGGGGGGGACAGGACCCTCTAGGGGCTCCTGACAGGGCTGGCTGGGCAGAAACCAGTCACGTCGCAAGGGAATGACGGGAAGGCAGGGTGGGGGTGGGGAGACGCTCCCGGGAGCCCGGGTCGCTTTCTGTGCGCTTTCTGAGGAACCGCTCATTCTCCAGGTAGCCATGGGGTCCCCCGGGGCCCAAGGGCGGAAAGGCCGGCTGGGCGGGACCCGACCTCAGGCCTGGAGGCCTCACTGGGAGCCCTTTGGCGCCGGCGCCCGGGGTGGCGTCGAGCTGTGAGAGGCGGGGCTTCGGCAGCGGGCGTCTGAGAGCCGGGAAGCGTCGCTTTGGCGCGAACCGGCCACGCGCCGGGCAGCCTCCCTAGGGCCAGTGTGCGCGTGCGCGGTCGGCACGAGGGGGCGGGCTTCGCAGCGGAGGCTCCGCGCCTCAGCCGCCCGCGGTCTGTCGAGCGGCGGCGCCTGTGCGGTGAAGGCGTGATCTGAGGCGGAGCGCGGCCACCATGGAGGCGGCAGGCGGCGGAGCAGGCGGTCCCGACGACGGCCGCGAGGGCCGGGAGGGCCCCGAGGGTCAGGTCGACTACCACGGCCTCGGCGGCGCGGGCGCGGAGGCCGCCGGCGCGGGCGCGGAGGCCGGCGTCCCCGGTGAAGCTCCGCGTGTCCCGTGGCCACTGCACGTCCCGGGGTCGGGCGGAGATGCCACGTCCACGACCGGAATGCAGGAAGCCCGAGTGTACATCTTGTATCCCTGGCCGGCCGGACAGCGGGGAATGGGCGGGGGGCGGAAAGGGGGCCGGGCGGTGCGGTGGGGGGGCAGAGATCTGGGAGCGGGGTGGTCAAGGGTGGCTAGAGTCGTGGGGGGGGAGGGAGGAGAGCAGGGGACATAGCCGCGTTCCTGGGGGCGGGGGGCGGGCATGGGCCGCTAACGGGGCGGGGCGGAGGGGCTGCGAGCGACTAGGGCAATGGGTGGCCTCGTGGGGCGGAGCTGAGGAGAGGACCCGGGCACTCAGCGGGTACGGGTGGTGCCTTAACCGAATCTGCACCCAGCGCGCTCTGCGTGCCTTTCCTGTCTCACTTGGAGGCGGAGATCGCCTGTGCGTCCCTGGCGCCGGATCGCGAACCTCACGGAAGCGCTGTGGACAAGAAGCTCACGGTGACCGCCAGCATCCTGGCCGCGTAACTTTTGGAAGGGCCTGGGTCGGGGTGGCTGCGGGTGGCGGTTCCAGTCTCCACTGGGGGGCGCTCTGGTGGAGCCGCGAGGCTCAGGTGCGGGGAGGGGCCGGCGGGCTCTAACACCTATGCCTGCTGGGAGGCGCTCCTGGGGAGGGGAAGGGTGCGCGGGGTGGGACCTGGGGGGGGCGGGCGAAGGAGGGGAGGAGCCACCGCCTCCAACACGATTGCCTTTTCTCCTGTCTCTCAGCCGCTGGAGAGCTGAGGACCCGCGCCTCCTGAGACTTTCCATCATCAACTTCCTTGACCAGCTCTCCCTGGTGATGCGGACCATGCAGCGCTTCGGGCCCCCCGTTTCCCGCTAAGTCTGCGCTGGGGACGGGGGACTAAGATCCAGCCTCGTGTCCCCTGCCTGGGCGGGCCGTCCTTCCTGGGGCAGCGATTCCTGCAGTAACTGCCACCTGAGGTTGGGGGCCTGCCTGATCCTTTGTGGGTGCTCGCCCGTGGGCGCTCGGGGTCCCCTTGTTTTGTTTGCCATTGAAATGTTTGTTACTGCAGAAAATAAAACTGAGCTTTGTTTCCACGTTTCGCATTACTGCTGATATATTTCATCTAATGTGAACTTTTAATAAAAACTTGTCAGAAACACTGAATGTAGTGCATGAAAGATGCATTAGGGGCGCCTGCGAGGCCCAGTTGGTTAAGCGTCTGACTTTGTCTCCGGTAGTGATGTCGGGCTTCATGAGTTTGAGCCGCGTGTCAGGCTGTGTACTGACAGCTAGGGGCACAGAGCCTGCTTTGGATTCTGTGTCTCCCTCTTTCCTCTGTCCCTCTCCCTGCTAGCTGTCTCTATCAAAAATAAATAAACATTTGGGGCACCTGGGTGGCTCAGTTGGTTAAGCGTCCGACTTCGGCTCAGGCCATGATCTCGTGGCTGGTGGGTTCGACCCATGTATCGGGCTCTGTGCTGACAGTTCGGAGCCTAGAGCTACTTTGGATTCGTTGTCTCCCTCTATGGCCCTACCCCGTTCTCTCTCTCTCAGAAATAAACAAAAAAATTTTAATTGCCTTGTTTAGTGTTTCATTCCTTTGGTTTCTGCAATCTCACAATGGTAAGTTATTTAAAAAAATTTTTGTTAATGTTTGACAGAGAGACAGACAGAGCACAAGTAGGGGAGGGGCAGAGACAGAGGGAGACAGAATCAGAAGCAGGCTCCAGGCTCCGAGCTGTCAGCACAGAGCCCAACACTGGGCTCGAATTTAAGATCATGACCTGAGGGGAAGTCGGACCATCAACCAATGGAACCCCCCAGGCGCCCCTCAGCCTCCCCCTTTCTAAGTGCGCAGGCCTAGGAGTTTGGGCAAATGCAGAGTCTTGGAACTGCCACCACAGTTGCCTTGCCTCCTGGGTTGAGAAGAGGATGAGGGCACGCAGGACAGACTTGGGGAGACGGGCACCCAGGCGAGGGACCCCCAGGCTGGGGCCAGCGGAGGCGGGGGAGAAGGGAACGGATTCTGATCGTGCCTGGAAGGTAGAGCCACCGGGGTTTGCCGGCACGGGTGGGACGTGGCCCTGGACCTCCTGAGATCCTCGGGACCCCTGCGGCGCGTCCCCCTTCCTCCCATAGAGGGTGTCCCGCTCCGCCAGAGTCCCACCAGCCTCCCCACCTGCTCCCATGTCCGCGGACCACCCGCCTGCCACACACGGACGCTGTTTCCCCAACATTTAATTCGCAAAAAAGTCCCATGAACAACAACAAAAAAGCTCATGCCGGAACACAGGAGAGGACTGGGTTTTCCGGGGCCGGGAGACGGGGCCAGATGCCCCGGAGGGGGAAGAGGGAGGAAGGGGTAAGGCACTGCCGCCTCAGCCACTCGGGGCGGGCGCAGGACAGGGCAGCGGGGGGGTGGGGCCCGGTGCGGACAACAGAGAGCTGGGCCGTGGGGCCGGGAGCAGGAGACGTCCAGAGCCCCAGGCCCACGCGGGGCCCTGGCACGAGCCCCCTCAGAGGTCCCCGGGCAAAGGTCCGGGCAGAGTCCCGAGAAGTCTGGAGGGGACGCCGTGACCCAACCTCGGGGAGACCCCTGGGCACGGCCGCAGTCTGAGCGCCGCCGCGTCGCCGCATCACCGGGGCGCCCTCCCCCCACCCCTTCAAGCGCAGCTGGGGCCGCGGGCCCCTGCTGGCAATGGGTGGGGCCGGCCGCGCCCAGGGGGAGGAGCCAGAGGCGTGGCCAAGGCCGACCCCCTCCCGAAGGGGAGAAGGTGCGTGAGGTTGGCCGCATCCCAGAGAAGGGACCCGTGGTGACACCCGGACACGGTGAGGTGCAGATAACTTAAATAAATAGGTGGTTGGGGGCATAAATAGCAAGGGGGCGACAGGGGCTGTCACGACACCGGGGCACGAGGGCAGGAGGGCGGGGGTATTGCTGCTGCCGGGGTCAGGGGGCTCGGTCCCGTCGCCCCCGCCCCCACGCAGGGCCCAAAGGAAGGCACTAGTGAAGGGGGCCCGGCTGTGCCGGGGACACGGGGGCCCGGTGACCGCCCGCTCCCCGCCTCCGTGCCCCCCGATGCAGGGCTCAGTCCCTGAGGGCGCCTCGGGCCTGGGACGCCCCCTCCTCACCGCTTCCTTCCGCCACCCTTAGCTGTTGCTGGACACCAGGCCGATGATCTGCTCCAGTTTCTGTCGCAGCTTCTGCTTCCGACAGGAGGCGTCTCGGTCCAGAGCTGCGAGGACCTGGGGGAGGAGGGCCCCCCCGGCAGCTGGGCTGGCAAGGAGGGGCCGCCCCTTCCTTGCTAAGCCCTCCTCCCCTGCCTGAGTTCTGTCCCTCCCGCGTCACACAGCCCGGTACCTGCGGCCCCCGGGCCCCCGGGAGGGTCTGCAGCCCCCGCCTCCGCATGTGCCCCTGCAGCCCCGGGCCCCTGGAGGGGCTGCAGCCCCCGCCTCTGCATGTGCCCCTGTGGCCCCGGGCCCCAGGAGGCGGCAGCCCCCGCCTCTGCATGTGCCCCTGTGGCCCCCGGGCCCCAGGAGGCGCAGCCGCTGCATGTGCCCTGGCCCCGGGCCCCGGGGAGGCGGCAGCCCCCGCCTCTGCATGTGCCCTGTGGCCTGGGCCCCGGAGGGCTGCAGCCCCCGCCTCTGCATGTGCCCCTGCGGCCTGGGCCCCCAGGGAGGCTGCAGCCCCGCCTCTGCTGTGCCTCTGCGGCCCCGGGCCCCGGGAGGAGCTGCAGCCCCGCCTCTGCATGTGCCCCTGCGGCCTGGGCCCCCGGGAGGGAGCTCACGCCCCCCGCCTCTGCATGTGCCCTGCGGCCCCGGGCCCCGGGAGGCTGCAGCCCCCGCCTCTGCATGTGCCTCTGCGGCCCCGGGCCCCCGGGAGGGGCTGCAGCCCCCGCCTCCGCATGTGCCCCTGCGACCCTGGGCCCCTGGAGGGGCTGCAGCCCCCACCTCTGCATGTGCCCCTGCGGCCCCCAGGCCCCTGGGAGGGTCTGCAGCCCCTGCCTTTGCAAGTGCTCACTGCAGACCCCAGGCCCCTGGGAAGGGCTGCAGCCCTCACCTCTGCAGGTTCTCCGGCTTCTCCGCGACTCCAAAGTCCCACCCTTCTCTGTTCCGCAGCCAGGTTGTGGGTCCTCCCCGGAGTGTTCTGGGCCTGCCGTCCCCAAATGTCCTGTCCCCTTCTGATCCGCACCCCCCACCCGATCTCCCCATCCCTCCCTACCCCTCCCCACACCCGACTTCCCCATCCCATCCTGGCCCCCACCCTGCACCCCGCAGCTAATCTCCCCATCCCCTCCTGACCTGTACCCACCCACTCAACTTCTGTGCCCCTCCTGACACCCACCCCACACCCCACCCAATTTCCCTGACTTTTCCTGACCTCCACCCTACACCCGGTTCCCGGCCCATCCTGATCCTCACCCTTCACCCTGCACCCAATTTCCCCATCCCCTCCCTGACCTGCCCTCCACTCCGACTCCACGCCCCTCTCACCTTCACCCCGACCCCTCATCCAATCTCCCTATCCCCTCCCAAACACCCCCCCACACCTGACCTCCCCATCCCCTCCTGACTCTCACCCCACACTGATCTCCACCTCCCCTCCTAACCACATGCCGGATTTCCAGTCCCATTCTGGCCCCCACCTTGCACCCCGCACCCAATTTCCCCATCCCCTTCTGACCTGTAACTCCCCACCCAACCTCCGTGCCCCTCCTGACACCCACCCTACACCCCGCACCCTATTTTCCTGAGTCTTCCTGGTACACACCCCACATCCTGCACTGATCTCATCACCTCCAGACCCCCACCCCAACCCTGACTTCCCAGTCCCCTCCTGGCCCGCTCCCTGCACCCAACCCTGCCATTGCAGGTCGTCAGGGTCCTGCTGTCAAATGCAGAGACCATTCTAGGGCCTCTTCACCCTTGAACATCAGCCGCACCCAGGGGAGCCAGTCACTCTCTCCTCTCTCCTGACCTCCTCCTTCCTACCCAGGTGTGTATGTGTGTGTGTCTCACTCCTGTTCCAGGGGGCCACCCTGCACATCTTGAGGTCCCTCCCTGCACCCGGCCACCCCTCCTCATTCTCTTCTCTGCCACCTCGGAGTGTCCCAGGACCCCAGGGCTCAGTGTGTGGGCTGCTTGTCCCTCTACATGGCTCTCAGCCGACCTTGGTGAGCTCGTGTAGGCTCAGGGCTCTCTGGGCCATGTCCTGGCTCACAAATTTATATCTTCGCCACAGACATTTGCCCACACTGCGGACCTCTGTATCCACCTGCCAAATAGACACACATGTCTACACATGTGGATCTCCTCAAGTCCAGTCCATTCTCCCTCGGCTCCAAGCCTCCCATCCATCCTAAAAGGGCTGTGAGCTTCTCCAAAGACTTTCTCATTTTCTAAGGGAGGTCTGGGTGTTTCTGGAAGTCTCTGGGTCTCTGGCTCCTGGTCCCCATAAGACTTTTCCTTCTACCTTTTTTTGGGATCTTGTCCTCATTCTTCAAGTTGCTTAGGTGAAAAACCCAGGAACCACTGTTGACTCCTCTTCCTCTCCAGGCTCCCATTGAGTCCCTCAGCAGA
>JAESUZ010004048.1:0-295644 GCA_017311185.1 Proteles cristata cristata
GTGCAGTGAAGACAAAACTGGGGATGATTTGTAAGACAAAAGACAGGAAGTTTGGTACCAACTTTGTGCGGGGTTGGTCTCTCCCTGCACACTGCTCTCTCTGCGGCATCATCGGAGGTCACAGGTAAGACTTATACCACGTACCTTCCCTCCTGTGGTGTGCAGCCTCTGTGGTGGATGTCAGGGTCCTGCCTGAGAATGATGGGCCAGAGCCAAAAGTCCTGACTATCAAGACTATGCGATTTGCATCACCTAATGCAGAAGGACAAATGGAAGTTATTGCTGATGTGCTTTCTTTTCCTTCGGTGTGTCAAGTCTGAGACTCCAAAGGCTTCAAAGTCTCTCTAGGAATCTTCTGGGCACTTTTGAGACCCTTACAGAATGGAATGGGGTTTCTCAGGGTGGTGAGTTTTGTGTCAGTGGAGATACTCAGGATGAAGCTGAAAGACCACTTTTCTGGATGTTCTTAGGGTATTTTCACAGAAGATAAAAGACTTTTCTGTACCACCCTGTTTTAATGAAAACTACTGTCTACAAGATAGTTTTAACAACAACAAATGCTACACGAGTTAGGTTTAATTCAAATGTGAAAGAAAGGTCTATTTTAAGAAAGTACCAAATCATGCTGACAAAAACTAACTCAGAATGAAACACAGACCTAAATGTTGGGAAAATTAATAAAGGAAAATCTCACTAAAATGGAGTTGGGGAGTTTGGGGCGGGGGAGGGCTTTCATGCCCTACTACTCATCAGAAATTGCAAATTCAACAGGAAGAGACAGAACTTGCCCACAGATACCCTTTTACTACCCCAGCTGGAGGAAGAAAGGCTCTCCCCCTCCACTGGCAACAGCCCAGTCAGTGACGGACAGTCACAACTCAGCCAGTGAAAAGCCATCGTACTTCAAACTCCCAGTTTACTCCAATGGCCTTTTTGTTTACAACAGCCTTCCCAACTGCCCCCTTCAAAGAGGGGTACTCTCCTTTTGTGCTGTGGATGAGAGTATGGATTTGCCACAGCTTGCTTGGCCTGGACTGCAATTTTCTTTCATCCCTAAATAAACCCATCTTTTGCTGGTAAAATAGCAGTTTTATTTTTAAGGTTAACCTTACAAAAGCAAATACTGTAACATTTAAAGAAGAAAACATAGGAGAAATCTTTGTGACCTTAAAATAGGCAAAGATTTCTTAAGGCAGAGCAAAAGTAAATACAAAAAAGAACCAAAAAAGAAAAAAAAAAAGACAACCTGGATTTTAACAAAATTAAAAACGTTTACTTTTTGTAAGACATTGTACGGAAAATAAAAGGGCAAGACACAGAATGAGCAGAAATATTTACAACACATCTATCTAGCAAAGTTATTGCATCCAGATCATATAAAGAACTCACAACTGAATAAAAAGCCAAAATATAAAACTGTCCCAAAACAGAATACCTTAGCAAAGGATTTACCCCATAAAAAGATGGACAGCTTCATTAGTCATTATGAGAGAAATATATAAATACAAAAAATATATAAATATATAAAACCACAATGAGATAGTAGTAACAAACTGCTTTTAAAAAATGACTGGAATTGAAGAGCTGACAATTCGAGTGTTGGTAAGAATGTGGGGAAAAGGTACAATGAGGCCAAGAGTGTGGTGAGACCAGTGACTCATTCCGTAAGAAGAGATTTTAAAATGTAACATATGGGGGAAAGCTACGTTTCAGAAAATATATCCTAATATTAAAACTCTAAGACAGTATGGTATTGGCACAAAAACAGACACATAGACCAATGGAACAGAATTGAGAACTCAGAAGTGGTCCCAAAAGTATACAGCCAACTAATCTTTGACAAAGCAGGAAAGAGTATCCAATGGAAAAACGACAGCCTTTTTAACAGATGGTGTTGGGAGAACTGGACAGCAACATGCAGAAGAATGAAACTAGATCATTTTCTCACACCATGCACAAAAATAAACTCAAAATGGATAAAGGACCTGAACGTGAGACAGGAAAACTATCAACACCCTAGAGGAGAAAGCAGGAAACAACCTCCTTGACCTCTACCGCAGCAACTTCTTACTTGACACATCCCCAAAAGTAAGGGAATCAAGAGCAAAAATAAACTGTTGGGACCTCATCAAGATTAAAAGCTTCTGCACAGCCAAGGAAACAACCCAGAAAATTAATAGGCGACCAACGGAATGGGAAAAGATAGTTGCAAATGACATATCAGATAAAGGGTTAATATCCAGAATCTATAAGGAACTCACCAAACTACATGCCCGAAAAACAAACAACCCAGTGAAGAAATGGGCAGAAGATATGAACAGACACTTCTCTAAAGAGGACATCCAGATGGCCAACAGACACATGAAACAATGCTCAGCAACGCTCCTCATCAGGGAAATACAAATCAAAACCACTGAGAGACCACCTCACACCAGTCAGAGTGGCTAAAATGAGCCAATCAGAGAACTCTAGATGCTGGCGAGGATGTGGAGAAACGGGCACCCTCCTACACTGTTGGTGGGCATGTAAACTGGTACAGCCCCTCTGGAAAACAGTGTGGAGGTTCCTCAGGAAACTAACAATAGAACTCCCCTAGGATCCAGCAATAGCACTGCTAGGAATTTACCTAAGGGATACAGAAATGCTGATGCATAGGAGCACATGTACCCCCAATGTTCATAGCAGCACTCTCCACAATAGCTAAAACCTGGAAAGAGCCTAAGTGTCCATCAACAGATGAATGGATCAAGAAGATGTGGTTTATCTATACCATGGAATACTACATGGCAATGAGAAACAATGAAATCTGGCCATGTGTAGCAACACGGATGGACCTTGAGGGTGTTATGCTGAGCGAAATAAGTCAGGCAGAGAAGGACAAATAGCATATGTGTGCACGTATAGGAGGATTAGGAGGAACTTGACGGAGGACCAAGGGGGAGAAGAAGGGCGGAAATGGTGGGGGAAAGGGAGAGAGGCAAACCATGAGAGACTCTTGAATGCTGACAAAAACTGAGGACTGATGGATGTGGGGGGGAGGGGGGATGGGCATGGAGGAGGGCACTTGTGGGGATGAGCACTGGGTATTATGTGGAAACTAATTTGACAATAAACTATTTGTAAAAAAAAAAAAAAAAAAAGAAAGAAAGAAAAAACTCTAGGAATAAATGGGGCACCTGGGTGGCTCAGTCGGTTAAGCTCTGACATCAGCTGGGGTCATAATCTCATGGTTTGTGAGTTTGAGCCCCATGCTGACAGTGCAGAGCCTGCTAGGGATTCTCTCTCTCTGTCCCTCCCCCACCTATGCTCTCTCTCCTTCTCCTCTCTCTCTCTCTCAAACTAAATAAGTAAACTGTAAAAAAAAAATCCAGGAATAAAAATTATAGAATTTAAAACAAGATTCTTATCCTATTTTGGGTCTTAGTCCCTCACTCCCATTTTTTAGAATCCAATAAAACCTACATACTCTTTTCTCTAAAAAGTACACAAACGCACAAAATATCCTTCTACCCTCCTTTCACTTGGTTCAAATTGTATACTTATCTAAATTCTGAATTTTTACAAAACGTTGGTAGTCTGAATAAGAATCTTTTTGAAAAATAATTTTTTAATGTTTGTTTATTTTTGAGAGAGAAAGACAGGCCATGAGTGGGAGAGAGGTAGAGAGAGAGGGAAAAACACAGAATCTGAAACAGGCTCCAGGCTCTAAGCTGTCAGCATAGAGATGACATGGGGCTCAAACTCACAAACAGTGAGATCATGACCTGAGCCATCCAGACACTCCGAGAAGAATGGTTTTTTAGGGGCACCTGGGTGGCTCAGTCAGTTGAGCATCCTTCTCTTGATTTCCACACATTTTCAAGTCATGATCTCACGGTCCCGAGATGGAGCCCCGCAACAGGCTCAGTACTGAGCAGGAGTCTGCTTGAGATTATTGCTCTCCCTCTGCCCCTCTCTCCTGGTTGTGCTCTCTTTCTCGAAAATAAAAAAAATAAATAAATAAATAAAATTTATTTAAAAAACAATGTTCTTGGAATCAAGTTCCAACTAAATATTTAACTATATATTTTAAGACACTGACAGGTCCCTGGCAATATATTAAATAATTTTCAGATGTATTTGAATTTAACTAGGTAGTAAAAGAGGTTTTAAAAAGTTTACCAAAGAAATTCCACTCCTAGGTATTTATTCAAGAGAAAGGAACACAAATGTCCATTAAAATGCTCCTATAATAATGTTCATATCATCTTTATACATAAAAGCGAAACAATGGAAACAACACAAATATCTATCGACAGGCGAATTGATAAGCGAATGTGGTACATCTACGGATGAGAATATTGCTCTGCAGTAAGATGGGACTTCCAACATGCACCACAGAAGGGATGAATCCCAAAACCGTCATGCTTAGTGGAAGAAATGAGATGCAAAGTACTACCTACCATATGATTCCACTCAAATGAAGTTCTAGAACAAGCAAAATTCATCTACAGTAACAGAAAGCAGATCAACGATTGCCTCAGCCTGGAATTAAGGGAACAAAAAGAAGTTTTGGGGAGTGACAGAAGTACTCTATACCTTGATTATGGTGGTGGTTGGGTAGGTATATCATTTGCCAAAACTCATTGAATTGTACACTTTTGGTGTATTTTATTGTGTAAGTAAATTATGCTTAATGAATTTGATGAGAAAAAATTTATAAGGGAATTTACCTCCAAATCCATGATTTCAAGGGCAACAACTCTAACTTATTTAACACATGTCATTATCTCACGTATCTTCTTAAACACACAGAAAATACACTGGGGCTTATTCTGTGGTATAATGAAACCTGGTGCATTAATTATGTTCACTTCCCGAGGTATGTGAGCAATCATAATATTTACCACAGAGTTACACAGGTACATTTTGCTCCTTTGGGCATCTACCAGCACACATCTATATGTTGTTTTGGAATTATGCTGCCTACAGAAAATAACACCATTTTGTATTTAGAAAAAAAATGGCATCCTTAATCTTCTTGACAAAAATCAAAGCAGAAAAAAATAGCAGGTAATTTTTAATCTCTAGCTTGCATCTGGAGAAACTGAATATAACGTATTAATCTAGTGGGTGCCCTTAGGTCACTAATGAGTCAGAAATACAGTCAGAAACTTAATTTCCATTCTGTTGATTTTCACACCATTATGTCTATTTCCCAAAGACTTAATAAAGTATCAACAAAGTCTCTTGTAGTATTAACATTTTCTCAATACTTCTATGTCGTTTCCTCTAGGGATAAATAGTTATGTCTATCTAGTTAATAATAACTCTTAATTTTGCAAAAGAAAATGGCCCTGATATCACTCTTTTCAAGCTAAAAAAACATGCTGACATTTATTTCACATTCAACATTTGTGGGCAGGTCGATCCTATCAATACAGGTATTAGTCCCAAACTAGGATTTAAATTGATACTTCATCTTATATTCTTAATAGCTAGACAGCCACAAAGCTTCAGTTCCCTCGTTAGAGGCATATAATTTTATTTTTTGTTATTAAATTTAAGCAATTTGACAAGAAATAACCCCACAAAACAGTAAACTTCCAAACTATCCTATTTGTCCCTGTATTAGTTTGCTCAGGCTACCACAACAAAGTACCACTAAGTGGGCAGCTTAAACAATAGAAATGTATGGTCTCCATTCTGGAGGCTGGAAGACCAAGATCAAGGTGTGGTCAGAATGGTTCCTTTTGAGGCCTCTGAGGGAAGAAGCTGTTCCAGGCCTCTTCCCTAGACTCTTGGGATTTGCCAGCAATCTTTGGCATGTCTTGGCTGTGGAAGCATCACCCCCACCTCACATGCCATTCTCCCCTTATATGTTGTATCTGTGTCCAATCTCCCCTTTTTATGAAGACCCCAACCATGTTGGGTGAGTGCCCACCTACCCTAGTACCTCATCTTAAGTAGTCGCATCCGCAATGGCCCTGTTTCGAAACAAGATCACATTCTGAGGTACTGAAAGCTTAGGACTTCAACATTTGGATTTAGGAAGTGACACAATTCACCCCAAACAGCCCCAATTATCTTTCTGGCTCCCCCTTAGTACATCCTCATTTACACATATTTCAGACATTTGTCCACATGTTCCTTTTAAAAATAAAACAAGATAGAGCGTTCCAAGCTCCTGAAACACTGTTTATCTACCTACTCCTCATCCTGGGCCCCATGTATGGTCTTAACTTTTGGCAGAACTGAGGTTGGGATCTCCACAGGGCTGCAAACCTGGAGACTTCTGTCCAAGGCCATAGAAGGCATACAAGATGGCTCGACTCCACCCCTGCCACCTTACTGGTCTCAGCTTCCCACCCTCACCTGAACCCCTCCAGGGCAGGAAGGGGATCCCATTCTCTCCACAGGAAAGAACAAGAATGAAGCTACAGAGGTGCAGAGAGCCCCAGGGTCCAGGAGCGAGATGCAGGCATGGAGCTAAGGCCCTTGCCCCACATACCTCTCACCCCCTTGTTGAGGGACAAACACCCACGTCTTATGAGGTCTGCCTGTGTTGACCTTTCTGCTCTCATCTCTCACTGCTTCCCAACCTCAAACTCATCATGGTGTCCTTCCTTCCTAGGCTCTCACACAGACATCCCCATTCTATGCACTATCACCGCCACTGTGACCCCAACTTGGATGACACCTAGCCTTACTCTTAACTCAGATGTCCCTCCCTAACTCTGTACCTTGGACTTACCATTTCATAACATGCCTGCAGTGTAGCCACCTGATCACCTGTGTGACACTCACGTGTGCAGAAGCTCTGTGCAGCCTCCACTCCTCCAGCTCCAGCACCCGCCACTGATCTGGGCCTATTGACTGCCCAGTAACTATCTGTTGGTACACAAACAAATGCACAGTGTTTGCAGATGGCCTTGACTGTGTGATTTAAGGGCACTTAGGAGATTTGTTTTGTTTTGTTTTACTCAATGTCCTATCTTCTCATGATTCTGTTTAAATATGCTGTTTGGTGGAGCCTTTCCTCACAGGTAAGTATTTGCCCATATCTGGTCCCAGAATGTCAGAATTGGGAGCTGCCATTGAAACCACGTGGTGTCGACTCCTCTTATTTTTAACCTCCCCAAGTCCTGCCAGCTCTTCAGTGACAGAGTGGTGCTCCAATCTGTCTCACCGCTCAGGTCTATTCAGCTAACATCTAACTCCAGTTCAGGACTCCGGAAGTACATGCACACCTCCTGAGGCCACACCGTGCTCTGTGAGGTCCTGGCCAGAGCCCCACTATTGGCTGCTACTGATTTTATTTTGTACCCCACAAGCGAGCCTTCTTTAAATTAAACTACTCAAAAGGGCATCCCAGACACACACTCTAATAACATTCAAATAATGCAATTCAGGCTGTTTCCCCAGCCCTCAATCCTCTTGCTTCTAGGGCCTGAGGCTCCCTTTAAAAACATCTATTTTTCTGTGATTCCTACAGGAACTTTTCCATCTCTGGACTGCAGAAATAGCCCCATGTGCATGTTTATATCAATGTGCAATCAATCATAGTTTGTTCTCTTCAAAATAGTTTTCTTTTTAAAGACCCAAAGCCATTTTGCCTATTTTTTCCAAGACTTAAGTTATGAATTGCCGTTCCAAATCAAAGGGTCACTAGGAAGAAAATTAACAATCTTTCTGATTGCAGATCAAGATCTTCTTTTTTTCCATTATAATTGCTATGGTCTTATCCTGAATACAAAAGTCTGCTAGGGCTATAGAATTAGAAAACAGAAACAGTTTGGCAATGATTTCTGTAGGAATTGCTGATATACAGGATACAGAAGCAACATCTGAGAAAATGTCTCTTCAAAAAGCAAAATCTGAATGAGACCCTACCATAAAATACAGTTGTGACCAGAAATATATTATGCTTTTGTAATATTATGATCAAAACAATTCTGCATCTCCGTGCAACAGAATTGAAGGCCTAACATTTAATAGCAATATAAATCAATAAAAATATCACCAGTGGTCCTTGCTAGAGGTACCTGAGAAAATGTAGCTTCTAAAACTTGAAATTCTGGACTTTTCAGTGTTTACAGTTGCAATTCTGTAGCTTGATTTCAACTTTAAAAAAAAAAGTGTATCAGTAGGTATTTGTCTGAACCATACTAGCATGAAGAATGATCTGTTACCTAATAAATCAGAGTAGAGAATCCATGAGTACAGGGCAAGGTTAGCAAAAGAGAAGCATGGTCAGCTAACACTGCTTCTCACCCGAAACTCTGAACAGAAAGTCAATTTGTGGTGACTGTGCTGGAATCACTGAATTACTGTTAAATTTAAATGTTCCTGTTTGTGTTCAGGGATTTCATGCATTTTGGCCTCTTCTCTGAGTTTACAAATTCTAATCTTAATTTTTACCTTTATTTTCTTCTTAGCAAATTCAAAATATCCTTGAAATGTACTCAAAGACCTACAATACAACATAGTCCCCACTCATTTTTCTACATTGATGTTATACATGATCTATCTTCCCGATTCTCATATATTCTTGATTATTATTAAAAGACAACAATTTTAACCCCCTGAAATAGCATAAATAGTTAAGGCTAGTTGTTTTACTCTATCTTATGAAGCCGACTGTAAATTCAGCAAATTGTTGGTTCCTTTATATTTTATACAGCAAAGAGATATTCTTTAAGACATTTCTAAGACAAATCACCTGCATCCACAGCAAATGAAAATTCAAAGTTCTTCATCTAAAGTTTATGAAGCTTGGAAGGCCAAGTTAGGGGACGGAATCTGCTAACTCAGAGTTGATCGATCCAGTGCCACAGAAAATATTTTGAGAAATAGAATTTGGTGATATACTACGTAAACTGTAAGTTATCTTGTCACATTAGCAGTACTAATACTTGTTACCTTCTGATTACTCCGAATTGTGCAATACAAACCTAAATCACTCTTTCGAGACTCCAAACCCTATTTTCAACTCCCTTGGATATAGGCACCCAGTACATCTAATACCACTCTATAGCCTACAAGTCTTCTCTCCTCTTCCTGTATTCTCCCTTGCTGTTTACACCCCCACTCACTGGGATGACTATGCCCAAAACCCAGGAGTCCTATTATCAATCCATCACTACAAACAGATCTACAAACAGATCTTGAGAACTGCAGTGGTGTGCTGGCCAAAAGGCTCATGATGCAGAACATAAACCATGGGCTGAGCATTAGAAGACAGTTTGACAAATCTAAACTTGGGGAATTGACAAACCTAATGGGCAAACAGTCAGGCGTAAGAAAAGAAACTAAAATACAGACTCTCAGGGAATCAGGATACCTTCCTTTGAACCTAGATGTTCATCTTGGGTCACCACTTAAATAAATCCAGGAAAAATGAAAGCTAACCTATCAGGAAATGTTTCTTTCTATCCAAATTCACCCTCTGTTCACATGAAAAAAAGGTCTTCACTTAAATTAGCTTTGCAAAAATGTAAATATGTCAGTTGACACTGTTTCCCCAAAGACAGTACCGCAAGTTTCAAAAACTGTCATATTTAGATACGTTCGTTAGATTACTCCTTTCTGCCCGTGGACGCCGCCGAGTAAGCATTGATAAAGTCTCCCTTCCCACCGCCGTCATGTCTAAGTCAGAGTCTCCCAAAGAGCCTGAACAGCTGCGGAAGCTTTTCATCGGAGGTTTGAGCTTTGAAACAACTGATGAGAGTCTGAGGAGCCATTCTGAGCAATGGGGAGCGCTTACGGACTGTGTGGGGATGAGAGATTCAAACACCAAGTGCTCCAGAGGCTTCGGGTTTGTCACCTCTGCCACTGTGGAGGTGGACGCGGCCATGAAGGCAAGGCCACACAAGGTGGATGGAAGAGTTGTAGAACCAAAGAGGGCTGTCTCAAGAGAAGATTCTCAAAGACCTGGTGCCCACCTAACTGTGAAAAAGATTTCTGTCGGTGGCATTAAAGAAGACGCTGAAGAACATCATCTAAGAGATTGTTTTGAACAGTATGGGAAAATTGAAGTGATCGAAATCATGACTGACCGAGGCAGTGGCAAAAAGAGAGGCTTTGCTTTTGTAACATTTGATGACCATGACTCTGTAGACAAGATTGTCATTCAGAAATACCATACTGTGAACGGCCACAACTGTGAAGTAAGGAAGGCTCTGTCTAAACAAGAGATGGCTAGTGCTTCCTCCAGCCAAAGAGGTCGAAGTGGTTCTGGAAACTTCGGTGGTGGTCGTGGAGGTGGTTTTGGTGGGAATGACAACTTTGGTCATGGAGGAAACTTCAGTGGGCGTGGTGGCTTTGGTGGCAGTCGAGGTGGTGGTGGATATGGTGCCAGTGGGGATGGCTATAACGGATTTGGTAACGATGGAAGCAACTTTGGAGGTGGTGGAAGCTATAATGATTTTGGCAATTACAACAATCAGTCTTCAAATTTTGGACCCATGAAAGGAGGAAATTTGGAGGCAGAAGCTCTGGCCCCTATGGTGGTGGAGGCCGATACTTTGCCAAACCACGAAACCAAGGTGGCTATGCCGGTTCCAGCAGCAGCAGTGGCTACGGCAGTGGCAGAAGGTTTTAATTACTGCCAGGAAACAGAGCTTAGCAGGAGAGGAGAGCCAGAGAAGCGACAGGGCAGCTACAGGTTACAACAGATTTGTGAACTCAGCCAAGCACAGTGGTGGCAGGGCCTAGCTGCTACAAAGAAGACATGTTTTAGACAATACTCATGTGTATGGGCAAGAAACTCGAGGACTGTATTTGTGACTAATTGTATAACAGGTTATTTTAGTTTCTGTCCTGTGGAAAGTGTAAAGCATTCCAACAAAGGGTTTTAATGTAGATTTATTTTTTTGCACCCATGCTGCTGATTGCTAAATGTAATAGTCTGATCATGACGCTGAATAAACGTGTCTTTAAAAAAAAAAAAACCTCCTAGCAGTGCTATTGCTGGGTCATAGGGGAGTTCTATTGTTAGTTTCCTGAGGAAGCTCCACACTGTTTTCCAGAGGGGCTGGATGGACCTTGAGGGTGTCATGCTGAGCGAAACAAGTCTGGCAGAGAAGGACAAATAGCATATGTTTGCACGTATAGGAGGATTAGGAGGAACTTGACGGAGGAACAAGGGGGAGAAGAAGGGCGGAAATGGTGGGGAAAGGGAGAGAGGCAAACCATGAGAGACTCTTGAATGCTGACAAAAACTGAGGACTGATGGATGTGGGGGAGGAGGGATGGGCATGGAGGAGGACACTTGTGGGGATGAGCACTGAGTGTTATGTGGAAACTAATTTGACAATAAACTATTTGTAAAAAAAAAAAAAAAAAAAAAACTGTCATGATTTTTGTCTTTGGGATTTCTTTTTCTCCCCTCATAACTAACTTCTTAGGCTCAACAACAGAAAGGTTATCATTCCCTCAACCCCACCCGTGTACCCTTCAGGTCACTACTTTACCAAAGGTACTCAGGATTTTGAACTCTCACCTAACAGATTGGGTTTGCCTAATTTTAGACTTCCTATAAATAGAATTGCAAGGTTATGTGTTCCTTTTTTGTCCAACCTCTCTCACTCACCACAACGTCTATGAAATCCAGCCGTGTTGTGTCATAGAAGTAGTCAGTTCTTTCTTACTTTTGTGGGTTATCCCATTGAATAAATATACCACAACTGATCCATTATACTAGGATAGACATTCAGATTGTTTTCAGTTTGGGGCTATTGCAAATAATATTTCTTTTCTTAAAATGTTTATTTAGGGGCGCCTGGGTGGCTCAGTCAGTTAAAGGTCTGACTTCGGCTCAGGTCATGATCTCACAGTCCGTGGGTTCGAGCCCCACATCAGGCTCTGTGCCAACAGCTAGCTCAAAGCCTGGAGACTGCTTCAGATTCTGTATCTCCCTCTCTCTCTGACTCTCTCCTGCTCTTGCTTTCTCTCTCTCTCTCTCTCTCTCACACACACACACACACACACACACACACAAATAAATTTTTATTTATTTGTGAGAGAGAGACAGAGACATAGTGTGAGCAGTAAAGAGGAAGACACAGAATCTGAAGCAGGCTCCAGGCTCTGAGCTGTCAGCACAGAACCTGAAGTGGGGCTCAAACCCACAAATTGCGAAACCATGACCTGAGCCAAAGTTGGATGCGCAACCAATTGAGCCAACCAAGCGCTGCTATCACAAATAATATTTCTACAAACATTCTTCTCCATGTCTTTTGGTGAAGATGTGTATATACTTCTGGGGTGCAGGTTCCAGGCCACTATGCAAATATTTCTCTTTAATAGATAATGCCAGTTTTCCAGAGAGATTTTACCTTCTGCACCTGACAGGTGTATGAGAATTCCAGTCCCACCATTTCCTCCTCAGCATCTGAAGATTCTGCTTTTTCATTTTAGTCATTCGGGTGAGCATACAATGCTATCATGTTATTTTTTTTTTCTCCTGGTTATTTTTTAAATTCCAGTATAATTATCATACAGTATTAGATTAGTTTCAGGTGTACAATATAGTGATTCAACAATTCTATACATTACTCAGTGCTCATCATGATAAATGTACTCTTAATCCCTTTTACCTAGTTCATCCATCCCCTCCCCCCTCCTCTCTAGTAACCAGTGTGTTCTCTATAGTTAAGAGTCGGCTTTTTGGTTTGTCTGGTTTTTTTCTTTGTTTGCTTTGTTTCTCAAATTCCACATATGCATGAAATCCTATTTGTGTTTTTCTGATTGACTTTTTCACTTAACATTATACCCTCTAGCTCCAACCATGTTGTTGCAAATGACAAGATTTCATTCTTTTGTGGGTAATACTTCACTATACATATATATATATATGTATTTCATCATGTACCTATACACTGTAAGTATATATGTGCATTTACACCATATATATATATATATACCACATCTTTATGCATTCGTCTATCAATGGTCATTTGGGTTGCTTTCATAATTTGGCTATTGTAAATAATGCTATAATAAAAATAGGGGTGTATGTGTCTTTTCAAAATAATGTTTTTTTATTCTTTGGGTAAATACCAAGTAGTGGAATTACTGGATCATACAGTAACTCTATTTTTAACTTTTTGAGGACCCCCCCGCAGTACTGTTTTCCACAGTGGCTGCACCAGTTTGCATTCCCACCAACAGTGCACGAGGGTTCTTTTCTCCACATCCTCACCAACACTTGTTGTTTCTTGTGTTTTTGATACTAAGCTACGTGTTATCTATCTATCTGTCTGTCTATCTTTATCTATCTATCATCTATCTCTCTTATCTATCCATTTATTGTCTCCTCAGTGAATAGAAAATGCTGAACATATTTTCACACGTTAATTGGCCATTTGAATAGCCTATTTTATGAAATACTTAAAGTTTCTTGCACATTTTTAAAGGATTCTCTTTTTACATTACTGCTTTGCTTCATAGGAATTCTTCATAGAGTTTGAAAATTGTTTCGCAGATGTCTCCTCCTACTTTGTAGCTTGCCTTTTCACCTTCTCAGGGATATCTTCTGATGAATGGAAGTTCTTAATGTAGTTCACCCGATCAACTTTTTCCCTTAAAGCTAGTGCTTTTCATGTCCTATTATAGAAGATTTTTGCCTATCCCAAGGTCACAAAAATATTTTCCTGGGCTTTCTTTTGTAAGTTTTATTGTTGTGTCTTTCAAAAGGGCCACATTTTATCTGTAGGATTAGTTGTGAAGCATACGTTTTCATAATAATAAGCCCTAATAAATGCTAAAACTTTAGTCATTGTATGAAAAGGCACGAAGCAGAGACAAAGGCATATACAGTCTTTCTCTTGCTTTTCTTTATCCTGGGTAAAAGAAAGAGAGACTTCACCTTGCATATACTCACATGGTGTGATTCCAAAGTCCTTGTTGATGTTTCTTTCCCATAGAAACTTTCTGGAGATCTCCAAGCACTGATTCCCAGAGGCTCAGAGGCTTGGCTTTCCTGGGAAGCTTCTGATCTATGAGGTGCCAAAGGTGAGAAAAGATAAGACCTAGGATGACAGTGGCATCCAGGTCCTTGCTGGGGAAAACAAAACAAAACAAACAAACAAAAAACCCCAGAGCACTCTCTGGTGCACTGAGCAATATGATTTCCTACAACTGCTGAGACATTCTCTTACCCCTTAAAAAATAAATGTATAAAGTCTTTTAAAGCTGAACCAGTTACATTATAAGCAGAACATCCTACTGTCCCGGCCTATTTTCTGCAACAGACACTTTAAACAAAACAGGTAAAATGTGTGACCTTGTAGGTTACTTGGAATGCTGAAAAAACAGTCCCCAAAATAAACTATGGAGAAGATTTTTAAATGAAAGCAGGAAAAACGGTGTGAGGGTAGTCCTTGGCACGTCTTCGAATTCTTGCAAACTTTGTTCAGTGGTATACTGAATTTTTTCCCTACAAATGTGGCTTGCCATGATTCTGCAGTTGGTTCCTTTCAGATAAGGGTGTTTCTTAGAATTTTCTTTTTGCAATTGCATTTCAAAAAATGTTTATTTCTATGCTCTGAAAGTTGGTAATGTGGCCCAACTAGTCATCTATTTGTGTTTGTAAGAAACGGTGTGAGACTCTTATAAAGCGTGGAAGGGTAATTATTTGTCAGCAATAACATGAATACACTTAATCAATTTTTGATCGATGGCAGTGTCCTGCCTAGTGAGGGATGGTCACAGGGAAATGCATGTGGCTGGACCCTCCCATACACTGTGGTGTGCTCAGTGACGCAGCGTTCACTAATCACAGGGTTCGGAGGAAAGAACTGTTGACAGCCAGTTGTAATAAAATCACTAAACCAAACATATTTTGGTATCTTGGTGATGATGATGAAAGGGAAAGAGTCCCCTGAAAATGAGGAAAATTGATGTGCTCTACAGTAAAGATACCAGGCCTGATAATCCCGCTGCCGTACGATCTCTAAAGCACTAAAGCCCATTAACAGGAGGGGAAACCAGCCTAAGTCAATCATCAAAACATGAACATACCTGTAATTTATGGCCCTTTGTTCCGTATGTTTTCAGCTCCTCTGTTAAACATCTTGCTCAGTTGAAAAAAGAATTCAGTAGCAACATTTGCCGTGGTCTTGACTCCTATCCAGAGGTGTTCTCTTGAGAACAGTCAGCACCAACCACAAAGGCAGCCTGGCCAGCTATGTGGGCAGTCCTCAAGACGCCCGGCTCCTGGGACAATCCCACCTGCTTTTTTGTCCACCACTGTGCCTTTTTACTTATATATTTTTTTATTGTTTGTTTTTGAGAGGAAGAGAGGGGGAGGGCAAAAGAGAGAGAGAGAGAGGGAGAGAATGAGTAGGGACAGAGCAGAGGGAGGGAGGAGGCATAGAGGATCCAAAGCAGGCTCTGTAGTGATAGCAGAGAGCGCGATGCAGAGCTTAAACTCCAGAACTGTGAGATCATGACCTGAGTCGAGGTCGGATGCTCAAGTGACTGAGCCACCCAGACACCCTATTGCTTTTTACTTTAAAGCTCACACAATAGGAAATAGTGGTGCCCGCTCTGATGGTTGCTACCTGAGCACAAAACAGGCTGTCTAATAAATGCTGAGTTCCGAGTATTTTTAATAAAAATGTTTACCTACCCACTACTTTGTAATACTAACATGAAACAGGGAAGAAAAACTCCAGAAGCAAAGGCAAGAATATCTTTATGGTTTTAAACCATCTCTCATCCCAATTTTAACCGTATTCTTTAGAGGTCCTCTAAATGAAGCATGCTTCTAAAGAAATAATGCTGATTTCCAAAGACAGGTTTAAAACAACATTTACTTTCCTGATTTTCAGAATTCTGAATGTGGATTGTGATTATAAAATGGTTAGCTATAAGCTTATAGGCATTCATTAAATTATTTGGTTATTATGTTCTCCCTATCCCCTTACATTGTAAACTCCCCAATAGCAAGGACTGTATGTAACTTTCCTCAGCATTCTGTCCCCTGACCTAGTATGATATTAGCAAGATGAGGGTTATTATTCCCATTCCCTAAGTTAAAAACCACTGAGGCTCTAACCTGTTAACTTAAGTAGCCAGCTATGGTAAAACCTGGACATGAACAGTCATTTGATTTGAAATGAAAGTGCACTCTCACATTTTACTGCCTTCCCATTTTTATACGGGATCTAGCACTGATCACTTTCAAAACCCCATGCCTCTCTTATCTCTCATCCCACTCATTAATCAAATCTATGGATCATCATCATCCATTACTTAAAAGTATACATCAGGGACGCCTGGGTGGCTCAGTCGGTTAAGCATCTGACTTTGGCTCAGGTCATGATCTCACAGTCCGTGGGTTTGAGCCCCGCGTCGGGCTCTGTGCTGACACCTCAGAGCCAGGAGCCTGCTTCGGATTCTCTGCCTCCCTCTCTCTGCTCCTCCCCCACTCACTCTCTGTCTCAAAAATAAATAAACATTAAAAAAATTATTTTAAAGTGCACATTAAATCCTGCTATTCGTATGAATCCACCAACTCATTTTTTTCCAAATACTATGGAACAAGTATATGCTAATTGAAGTTCCTATTTCAATTAAGGTGTTTTCCCCTAATATATTTTTCATGTGTATGAGAAACTGCAGAGCACAATTACTGATATTTGGGGGGAGGGGGGTTGTTTGTTTGTTTTTAAATCTAATTGGCTTTTTTTCTTAAGCTTCAATCCCAAATCTAGTTAAAAGGTAATGATTTAAAATTGGGGCACTTGGGTGGCTTAGTCGGTTAAGCGTCCGACTTTCACTTAGGTCATGATCTCGCGGTTCGTGGGTTCAAGCCCTGAATCGGGCTCTGTGCTGACTGCCAGCTCAGAGCCTGGAGCCTGTTTCAGAGTCTGTGACTCCCTCTCTCTGATCCTCCCCTGCTCACGCTGTCTCTCTCTCTCTCCTAGAAATAAATAAAATGTTAAAAAAAAAAAAAAAAGAATAGTTACTATTCCTTAAAAAAAATTAAAAAAAAAATAACACTCTACTGAAATACTCTAATTCTTTCCTGGCCTGTCAGACTGTTTGATCACAAGGGAGCAAATACTGCCTTTGAAAAGAAAGTAGGGAAGCTTATAAACCTGTGGTCCAGAAGGAAGCCTGAGATGGAGATCTCAGCCTCTGGATACCCTGGGACAGCTCACACGGTGCCAGATGGAGCAGGCCTGTTTGTCCGTCCCCACGGGCTCCCAGGGAGAGAGCCTAGGGAAGCATTACTGTGTTTCTGATCGTCGTTGCCCATGTAGGACAACTGTTTTGTGGGTTTCATAGAACGAGGACAATACAACATCCTCATTTGTAAGATGAGGGCCATTTGTCAATGTGGTGAACGTGCTCCTTGACCCGGGCCCTCGTCCCTGGCAGGCTCTTGGGTCAGTTCGCCATCTGGGCCACCCACCGTCACGAGCCCCATTTCAACATGTCTCTCAAACTCCCTTTACATAGAGTCTTCTTCGTGTTCCTGCTCACTACCTTCAGAAAGCATGTCCCATTTTTCAACTCTGTGCCTTTCCCCAGCACAAATCGCCTCTGGCTTTTGCCATTTTTCTACACTGCAGGAGGTTCCCGGTTCGGCTCAACTTTTGCTACCAAGAAGAGGTAAAATACTAATCTACATATTTTTGAGGTTCTCAGCCAGAGCAGTATTTAATACCTATTGGAAATAATTTCTCGAATAAGTGCAACATGTGAAGGCTTCAGACACTGAACGAGAGCCACTAAAATATTCGTGGAGCTCCAAACATCCTCATTCCCGCTGGGCCAGATGGCCACATATTGCTGGCCAGGGAGTGATTCGTGCAACTCAGGGGAAATCAGGAGCAAGGGCAGTTTGAGCCCAAAACGTTTAGACTCTGTCCTACCTCTCATCGATTTGGTGACTCATCGGGCAAATGAACACAGCCACATTTTAAAGCGTGCTCCAACAATTACTTTAAAACACGAGGAGTATCTTCTTATATAGGTATTTGAAATGGACCAGGCCCTGTGGAGACTATCTCCTTGGCCACAGGCCAGGCAAGCGTGGGATTGCCAAGGTCAACCCCGCACATTTCACAGGGAAGAATGGAAGTAAACAACTCCAGGGCTTGGCAAGTTCAGGGTGGGAGGGCTACCGTGGAGCAGGCCTGGACCTGAACCTCAATACTGTTCCTGATTTTTTAGGGACTATGTTGACCTGTCAAATTTTTTAGATTGCATCCAAATGGGATAACTGAGTCCAGACAGCTGACAGTTTCATGTTCACAATCAGCATCTTTTTTCTGCTAATTCTGGTCAGAACCTTCCAAGGAAAGAGCAGCTCTCCTTCCTCTTGCTGGTGCCTGACCACTCAGGAGTCTCATGTACCCTCCATGCTCAGGGTCATGCCAGGGTCAAGTGTGTGTGCACAGGCTTAAGGCTCAGCAACTATAGCCCTTTATTATACTGTATTTGCTTCCTGAATTAACAACAGGGACACTACGTGTGCACTGTGATAGTTTCACAGTAGGGTCAACCACACAAGCGCTTGCATCAAAACTGGAGGGAAATATTGGTTCTACCTCTTGACATTTAAGTGACTTAAGGCAGTGAATGAAATCTCCCTAAACCTCAGTTTTCTTACCTGAAAAGTTAGCCATAACTTGCTCATGCGATGGTTCCCAGGACACATTCACTTAAAGAAATGCATAGGGCACCGGGATGGCTCAGTCAGTTGAGTGTCTGACTCTTGATTTCAGCTTAGGTCATGCTCCTAGGGTAGTGGGCTCTGTGCTGAGCATGGGGACTCCTTGGGATTCTCTCTCTCCCTCTGCCCTCTCCCCGGCTCATATACACACACACTCTCTCCCTCTCCCAAATAAAATAGAAATGCAAATTCCTGAGCGTACTCCAGACTTCCTGAGCCAGAATCACTGGATGTTAGAACAAGGGTACCTACATGTTCACAAAACCCATCAGTCAATTCCTGCACACAGACACATCTGAAATACACTGCAAACTCTGTGCAGTGATTTTTAGAAGTTGTAGAGTATAGCTGGGAACAGAATATCTCTGGAAGTTTCCCTGAAGCTTTAAAACACAAATGACCACTCCCATTTCTTGGACCCCTGGGTACCCTATAACCTGTCCTGATTTGTTTGAAACCCAAGATTCTGGATTCTTTCCTTTGGGGTAAAAACAAAGTAGCCATTAACTAATGGATATTAAGGACATGGTAGCATTTTGATGCTATTTCTGAATGCAATGGAGTTTTAGAATGTATACAACTTGGAAACAACTATGTGCTTCATGACCTCTGTAATTACCCCTCTCCCCACCAGCTCTAGTATCTGGGAACTGCTCAGGAGTCAGGCAGAGGCTGGTCCCACTCAGGCTGTCCTCATAGCCCCATGGAGTGGAGAAGCCTGTTCTGGTGACAGTGGTCCTGTGGTCACTTCTAGTACCTGGTATGTCTGACCAATATCAAGGAAAAGTCACTTGAGGATGAAAGAAGATACTTCTGGAATGGGCGCAGGGGTGGGAGATGGAGATATGAGCATCTCAGGCAGCAGGAACAATGCCCTGGCCTTCTCTCCATCATGGATAATGAAGCTGAGCCATAATTATGAAAAAGGATGGTAATGGATAGTAAGAAGAAAATCTGGAGCCCTGCCCTCGCTGGAGGAGTCTGCGGAATGAACACCGAACACCTGCCTCTCCTTTACAAATGCAGCAGCAGCACCTTGAGAAGCAGATAGCCAAGGCTTTGGGGCAAAGAAGTAAAAAACATGAGGGAGGAGTAGAGAAGGGAGACAGAGAAGCTGAGATTTCCATGGGGATTGTGAGGTTTTTTGCACATAAAGCCAAAATTAAACACCTCCTAAATGGAGTTTAAAAAATAGTAATTATTACTTTGCAGTTTTGTTTTAAAGAAAAGAAGTTCTATAAACATGGTTAAATATATTTATACCAAGTCAGCTTAAATGACTTTTTAAACATGATTTAATCTCTCCACTCCTATAAGAATATTTATTTATGGTTTTATCTTACCTTAATAAAAATTCAATGCAAGGTAGTTTTATACATACACACATATACATATATTCTTTTTGGGAATACAGTCTTGATTTTCAAACAGTCATGGTTTTCAAAGATAAGATAAAATTGCAATCGCAAAAAAGCATCATTAGTTTAGTTTTTCCAAATCAGATGGAAGCATCATGTCTTATTAAGCTGAAAACGAGCACCCTTCACACGGCAGCAATACTGATAGTTCTCTACTGGGAAGGTTCCGTTTATTTTATCACCTCATCGCTCAGAGCGAAGCAGACATCGGTTCTCTCCTGAATGCTTTTCTTTCCCTTCCTTGTCCTTTCCTTTTAACTTCGATAATCATCTTCTTTGACACAATGAAGTATCAAAAGGCAGCCAAATCTATTGAGATGTTTCTTTTCGGTTTTCACTTAATAAACATGCTCAGAAATGTCTTTCTCGCCCCCCAAATGCCGAGCCAACTCGATCTCATTTCAGAATGAGATCTTCTCGTTCTTCTCGTTCTGTGTTTCCCTTCATTTCACAGTGCCTTCCACAAAAGGCTCCCTTTATAGGAGTATTTCATTGCTCTGTGAATCTGCAAACATGGCTGCTTTGGAAAACACTGCCAACTCCACATGCCCTCTAGTTTTAGCAGACCTTGGAAAGGTTAGCAGGTTATGGCAAATAATTAGCCAGGCATCAGGTGTTTATTGAGCAGCTTCTCACCAGAAAACACCGGGCAGGGAAGAAGGGGGCAGGAAAAGGACAGCGACTCAATCCCTATAGTGTGAATGTCAACTTTAAATGGATAAACAAAGCAAATACTCATGAATTTCTTAAACACATTTATTGTGGGTTGAATTATGTTCTCTCAAAAGTTATTTTCAATTCCTAACCCCTGCTATCTGTAGATGTGACCTTATTTGGAAATAGGGTCTTAGCAGATAGAATCAAATTAAGATGAAATCATACTGGTTAAGGATGGGTCTAAAATCCAATGGCTGATGTCTGTGTAAGAGAAAGGGGAGAGAGATTTGGACTGAGGGATACAGAAGAGACACACAAATGGAAGAAAGAGAGAGGGGAGGGATGTTGTCTCAAACCCAGGAATGCCTGGAGCCCCAGAAGCTGGAAGAGGCTTCTCCCCTAGAGCCTCAGAGAGAGTGTGGCTATGCTGACACCTTGATTTCAGATTCCTGGCCTCCAGAACTGGGAGATAATAAAGTTCTCTTGTTTTAAGACACCTAGTTTGTGTTACTTTGTTATGGTAGCCCTAGGAAATGAATACAACATTCATTGCTCCTATTTGACAATTTGCCAGGTATTTTACATTTTTCTAAGGATGCATCTGAGTGCTCCAGGCTCAGCTACTACTCAAATTTAGAGGACTTCCATGTCAAGATGACAAAGCAGATTCATACTTCATGGCCCACACCACTCCAGACTCTTGAGAAAGATCAAATATAAAAAAATCATAAAAGGCATGCATGATCCAAAATACAAAATGAATAGCTCTCTGAATGAGAAATAAAGCAAATATCCACAACTGCAAGGGTTTTGAAGATCTCAGCTTGCTGGTCTCCTGGAATGAAAGTGGCTGGAGGGATCAATGGGGCCAGCACTGATCCCTATGAGATGGGTCCTGGGACCCAGGCGCCCAGCTGGAGACCAGAGCTGATAAAGGTCATCCTTGTGCCCCAGTGTGGTTGGCAGGAAAATGACCCCCCAAAGATGTCCACATCCTCATTCCTAGAATCCATGGATATGTTACATTACATGGCTAAGGGGAAATAAAGATGCAGATAGACTTAAGGTTGCTAATCAAATGATGTTAAAATATGGAGACTGTTCTGAACCATTTCGGTGGCCCAACGTCATCATAAGGGTCCTTAAATATGGAATTGAGAGGCAGAAAAGTCAGTGGCAAAGGGACGGGACATGAAAAGGACCTGCCTGACCACTGTTAACTTTGATTGTGGTAGGGGTCACAAACAAGGAATGAGGAAAGCCTGTAGACACTGGAATCTCCCCTAGGTCCTCCAGAAAGAAATACAGCCTTGTCGACACCTTGATTTCAGCCCAGTGAGACCCATGTTGGGATTCTGACTTCCAGAACTAGAAAACAATAAATTTGTGTTGTCTAAGCCACTGTGTCTATATGAATTTGTTTTAGCAGCGATACGACACGACAAACCCACCACTTGTAAAAGGGGACCAGGGCTTCCGGTGAAAGGCAACGGCAAGGAGGAGGGTCAATGGTGCAATGGGAGCAAAGTCACAGCCCAGCTCTGAGGATGAGCTGTCACAACTCCAATGGTTTCTGAAGCAGTAACTCCACATAGCCATCAAAATAACTGGATTTAGAAATGGGGCCTGAAAGTTGCCTGGTGGAGTCGAATCCAAAACCACAGATAGTTAAGTGGTGAAAAGACAAGACTGGAGAGACAGAAAAAAGAGCCAAACCAAATGGAGGAATTTCTATCCAAAATATTCTTCAAACCCAGATTCTAAAAACACATGAAGAAACATAACTCAAAGAAAGACAACCAACACAACCAGAACTATTAAGAGGAATTCACTATTGATGATACTCATTTTATAGAATGTCAGACAATAACTTTAAGTATCGATGTGCGGCACCTGGGGGGCTCAGTCGGTTGGGCGCCCAACTTCGGCTCAGGTCATGATCTCATGGTTCATGAGTCTGAGCCCACATCAGGCTCTGTGGTGATAGCTCAGAGCCTGGAGCCTGCTTCTGATTCTGTGTCTCCCTCTCTCTCTGCTCCTCCCCCATTTGCGCTCTGTCCTCTGTCTCTCAAAATAAATAAACGTTAAAAAAAATTTTTTTAAAGTAAGTATCAATGTTTACAGCAGCGCTTTTCAACAATAGCCAAATCATAGAAAGAGCCTAAGTGTCCGTCATAAGATGAATGGATAAAGATGTGGTTTATATATACAATGGAATACTACTTGGCAACGAGAAAGAATGAAATCCTGCCATTTGCAACAGCATGGATGGAACTGGAGGGTATTATGCTAAGTGAAGTAAGTCAGTCAGAGAAAGACAGATATCATGTTTTCACTCATTTGTGGAACTTGAGAAACCTAACAGAAGACCACGGAAGAGGAGAAGGGGACAAAACAGTTTCAAACAGAGAGGGAGGCAAACCCGTAAGAGACTTAAATACAGAGAACAAACTGAGGGTTCATGGGGTGAGGAAAAGAGGAGAAAATGGGCAACAGGCACTGAGGAGGGCACTTGTTGGGATGAGCACTGGGTGTTGTAGGTATGTAATGAATCATGGGAATCTACTCCTGAAGCCAAGAGCACACTGTAGACATTGTATATTAGCTAATTTGACAATAAATTAGATTTTTAAAATAATAAAAAATATTGAAATAGCTCAAAGTATTAAAAGTAGCTTCAAGTACTTTTTTTAAAAAAAATTTAATGTTTTTATTTTGAGAGAGACAGAGAGAGACAGAGCACGAGCGGGGAAGGGGAGAGAGAGGGAGGGAGACACAGAATCTTATGTGGGCTCCAGGTGCTGAACGGTCAGCACAGAGCCTGACGCGGGGCTCAAACTCATTGATGGATGGATCACGGCCTGGGCTGAAGTCAGATGCTTAACCAACTGAGCCATCCAGGCATCCCTCCAAGTATTTTTTTTTTTTTTTTAAAGATACTTGCTATGGACTGAACGTTTGTTATCCCACCTCCAAAACTCATATATTGCAATTCTACTCTCCAGTGTAACAGCATTTGAAGATGGGGTCTTTGGGAGGTAATTAAGGTCATTCCAGCTCTCATAATGCAATTATTTAAGAAGAGACAGCAAAGCTTGCTTCTTCTCTCTCTCCACTCCATCCTGTTAGGACACAAGTAAACCAACTAGGAAGTGGGCCTTCACAAGACACCAGACCTACTAGTGCCTCGATACTAGACTTCCCAGCCTCAAGAACCATGAGAAATAAATGTTTGTTGCTTATCCACCTAATCTATGGTAATTTGTTACTGAATTGTCTGACTCAGCCCCAAAATGACTACAATCATATATGAACACCACCAACCAAGAATCAAACAACAGTCATTAACATGAAACATGCAATAGAGAAGATAAACTCAAGTATGGTCAGTTGAAAACCAACTCTCAAAATGGAATCCATTACAAAATGGCAGTGGAGCACAGAGAGATGCAACCTCTTAACGTAAATCAGGCCCTAAGATGAATATGTCTGTATACGGAGACATACATACATCCTGATAAAAGAATATATTGTTTGCTCAAAGGAGACATGAGATTTGGGAGGTCGCAATCATGATGGATCCAAAATTGGAGACTCCCTGACTGTGACATATGGCAAAGGAGACCCTGGAATTTGCCAAGTAAAAAGACAGGAAAAGGCTTCTATTCCCCTGCCTTCTGCAATTCATCCCTTCCCTCAGACAGTGAGTCAGCATCAGCCTAACTCCTGACCAAAGGGCAAGGGGAGGGGTGGGAAATGAAGATCAAAAAGACCAAAATCAATAGGAAACCCAAAGGTAGAAAAATAAAAAGTATTCTAAAAATAGCAGCCAGCCACACTAGCAATAGGAAAAACAGAGATTCATTTTAAAAGGTCACTCTTTTTCGAGACAGCTAATTATGTCATGGCTTCTCTTGAGAACCCAATAAACAAATGATCTTGAAGAGAATTTTGCTCATTGGGTTCTTCAGCCTAATAACACTGGCGTATCCAGAGTTCTCATACGCCTCTCAAGAGAACACCCTGGCCACAGTCCGATAAATGAATTGTCTAATTGTGGTTCTGCCATCAGCTAATGTGGTTTCTCTGGATGAACGATGCCACATCTAAAAATGTTAGGATCAGATTAGATGTTTCCCCACATCTCTTTTAGTTGTTTAAGTTTTATTATTCGGTTCACACTGATATTAAAATATTCTAAATTCCAAGTCTTCTCATGTATCATTTATAAGATTGTGGATTTAAAAAGAAGGATACAGGGGGGCCTGGGTAGCTCAGTCAGTTAAGTGTCTGACTTTGGCTCAGGTCATGATCTCACAACTCGTGGGTTCGAGCCCTGCGTCAGGCTCTGTGCTGACAGCTCAGAGCCTGGAGCTGCTTCAGGTTCTGTGTCTCCCTCTCTCTGCCCCTCCCCTGCTCACGCTGTCCCTCTCTCTCTCTCAGAAATAAATAAAACATTAAAAAAAAAGAAATATACAGCAGCATTCCCCAAAATCAAAATAAACCACAATTAAGACAAAGGATTATTAATGTTCTCACCGTATCGTACACTGTATTCTCACATTACACAGCATAAGTGTTAAGTTTCCAATTGTTATTAATGACTGAGTCCCACACACCTGCAAGAGACTTTCCAAAACCCAGAAAAAATATTCTGAGCTGTATATTATGAGCTACATAGAGGAATAAGAAAAGCAGGTTTTAGTTTGGGTTAAGTTTTAAATATTGTTCCATTGTTTCTCCTTAATCAATATAAATTGAAAACAGATTCATTTAAGTCATTTCAAGAAATTCATAATGGATTTAAACCCAATTCCAAGTCTCCCAGGCACAGAGCAAAAAATAAGGCATGAATGGTATTCCATCAATGAGATGAGGCATAAAATAAAGCTGTGGCTCCCTATAAAAACTAAATCCATGCGCAGTTCTAAGGACATGGAGACTTTAGGGACCATATGTGGTCAAGGAACAAAAGAGTACAGGAGAAAATTCAGGAATGCCTTCTACTCCTTCAAGAAAATGAGGAGTAAACGATACAATAAGATAACTAAGAACAAAATCAGGTAGTATTGGCAAGGCAAGTATTGTCTTAAATACAGACTAAATGATGGGCATATGGAGTTTCTTACATCCAGTACTAAAATCACATAGCTTTGTATACATTAGAATTTAAATTCATAGTCCAAAAGAGATTTTCCAGTTATTATTACCTAACAAGTCACCCCAAAAGAATGGATTAAAATAATAACAACTGATGTTGCTCATGAATCTGGTATTGACTGTAATCATCTAGAAGGTTGTTGCTTGGGTTTCTTTCATGGCCATATGCAAATGACTGGGGTCCTACCATAGGCTTCTTCTGTCTGGTGTTTCTAGACCAGAGTTCCTAGAAAACAGATTCCTGTTTTCTACTTAAAAAACTTAAGTAGAAAACTTAAAAAGCTGAAGGCAGGACTGTCTGGGGCTTCGTGGGCATCTCTGTCTGTCTGTATGTGGTCTTTCCACATGGCAGCCTCAGAGTTGCCAGACTTCTAAAATGATGGCCAAAAGCTTCTAGAATTGATTGAGTGTCACAACAAAAAAACTAACAGAGGCATCATGGCCATTTTTTTTTTTTTTTACATGATTTGCTTACCAAGCCTTTCATATTCTTTTTTTTTTTTTAATGTTTTATCTATTTCTAGGAGAAAGAGAGAGACAGCGTGAGCAGGGGAGGGTCAGAGAGGGAATCACAGACTGAAACAGGCTCCAGGTTCTGAGCTGGCAGTCAGCACAGAGCCTGATGGGGGGCTTGAACCCACGAACCGCGAGATCATGACCTAAGCAAAAGTCGGACGCTTAACCGACTAAGCCACCCAGGCACCCCATCATGGCCATTTTTTAAAATTTATTTCTGAGAGAGAGAGAGAGAGACAGTGTGAGCAGGGGAGGGTCAGAAAGAGGGAGCCACAGAATCCGAGGCAGGTTCCAGGCTCTGAGCTAGCTGTCAGCACAGAGCCCGACACGGGGCTGGAACGTACAAACCATGAGGTCATGACCTGAGCCCAAGTCGGACGTTCAACTGACTGAGCCACCCAGGCGCCCCGCATCATGGGCATTTCTAACCTAGTCTTGAAGGTCATGCAGAATCACTTCTGCCAAATTATATTCATGGAGTCAGTCACAAAGTTCCACCCAGGTTTAAGGCCATAGGGATTTCCCCTCTTGCAGAAGTATGGCAAAGTTCTGGAAGAGTATGTGGTTTGGGAAAGACTGTTGCAGCCATTTTGGGGAAAAAAATCTACCAAAAGCTGGTTGGAATAAGAGGACTTCAATGATTTTAAGAAATAATTTCCATTTGTTGGGAGAAAATAGAGACTTTGGAGCATTGGACTAGTTGTCTTTTGCTGTGGGCCATACTGCCCCAAGTGTAGTGACCTAAAACAACACAGGTTTGTTACTTTGCAGTTCTGTCTTTCAGAAATCTGGTATATGAGTCTCCCAGGGCTGAAATCAAGGTTTCATCAGATTGTTGTCAGAATTCAATCCTTTGTATTGTAGGACTGAGGTTTCCTGGCTGGCTGCCAGCAGAGGCCTATTCTCAGGTCCCAAGGCCGCCTGCACTCCTTGCCTCATGGCCTGTCCTTCACTCTCAAAGCCAGACAGCTTCTCACATCCACTTTCACATCTCACCTCTCCTCCCTATCTTCCATCATATCTCCCTGACCAACAGTCGATGGAGAAACTCTGCTTTTCAGGACTCACATGAGTCAACTGAGCCCACCTTGAACATGCTGGGTAATCTCCGGACCTCAAGATATGTCATCTGAGTCCCATTTGTAAAGCTCTTTGCCATGTAAGGTAACACATTTGGGGGACTAGGACTTGGGCATCCTTGGAAGCCTTAATCCTGCTCACTGTAGACATAATGTGTTTGCCCTTAGGTTTTCTCAGTGGGAAGAAAAATCTTTTCACTTAATTTAATTACCTACATATATGCAATTATAATAAAGGTTACTTGGTTTCTAAGTCCAAACAAATCCAGCAGTAACAAATTAGAAGGGGCAAATTCCAACCAACAAGTGACATCTGGCAAGAAAGAAGAACTAAAAAATTTTAATATGTAAGTACAACATCTCACACACACACACGTGCACACACGGCAGTCTAAATAAAGTCATGTATTTCAATCTGTGACTCCCTCTCTCTATGACCCTCCCCTGCTCACGCTGTCTCTCTCTCTCTCTCCTAGAAATAAAACATTAAAAAATAAATAAATAAATAAAGTCATGTAGTATCAGGACAGGCATTGCCATTCAGTGAAGATCACTACGTTGTCTTTGAGAAATGACTAAATCATATTCAAAATATTATTTTTATGAGTTTATATTATGGAATTATTTTCCATGCTAAGGAAAGGCTAAGGCTGACTTACCACAAGGCCAGGTGGACACGCGGTGCAGGGGCCATGCTTGGAGCTCGGCTGCCCCCTCCACGCCTGCTGAGAAGGAAATGAGCACACTCCCCAGATGTGAGCATTTACACAGTGGGTGTGTAGCCCTGCTGGGCAAGTCAGCAACTCTGCTCATGGGGCAGGCCTTCAGGCACAGAGAGAAGGAGGCAAGCCTTTGGGAGAAGCCTGTGAGGAACCCATTTCAGAGTTCCAACCCCCACCCCCTCCGGAGACCCAGGAGCACCTTCTGCCTGTAAGTCCCCCCATGGTCTTTCCAGTTGGTTCACTTAATTACTTATTTTGGCCTAACCCTGTCCCAGCGAATTTCTCTTCCATGTGACCAACAATTCATCACTAAGACAAATGGGGAAAATCTCGGTCATCTGAAAAACAATCCAGCTACCAAAAGGATCGATTCTCCAAATGCTCCAGATGGCTGTCAAGTTTTGTATTTTGTGTGGCTTACCAAAGTGCTTTTTGTTCAGTAGGAGTGCGTGTGTTTCAATAAACTATCCAAGCTTTGATGAGAAGAATACGGTTTCCCACCTCAACAGCTCGTTTTTAATAAAACAGATGTCTGCAATTTTCTTTCAGATACGACCCAATAATGGAATTTAACCAAAATGAGTTGAAATACAGTGTTTTTCAAATAATGCGCTTATAATCGGTTTTAATACATCTCAACACATGCCTTTTTTAAGTTAAGAAATTAAATCAACGTAGAAATTATAGGGTTCAAAGAAAGCTTCTGTCATTTATTTTCTACCAAGAAATCTATATTTTTAGAAAAATAAATCACATTAGCATGATAGACAACAGGACTTATTCCTGGAAAAAGTCATTAGTAAGCTTAGAATTTGAACATTTTGAGGTTCACTGATTTGTATCAGTCAGGGGCAAGGGAATGCAGAGACCACCCTGGGTAATTCAATAGACCCTGGGTAATTCAATAGAGGGAATTTATTATGAGGCACCAGGAACAATAGCATTGTTAAATCTTTAGAGGCAAATGGGGAACAGAGGCCACACAAGGATCTGAGAAATAGCAGCTGGGGTACTACACGGCAAGTCTAGGTAGGAAAACCACAGCCAGAATCTCCAGTCAGGAGGCAGAATTATAAAGCAGATGGAAACTATAGCAGAAGACTCTACAGGAACTATAGACAAAGAGGGAGAAATGCCTGGCTTTCTCAGTGTCTGGCCTTAATTCGTGGCCAGCAGGGAAGGGAGCCCAGGTAAGGTAAATCACAGGAGTCATATCCTTGCAAACAGAGCTGATCAGAGAAGAGCTGGAAAAGATTCCCAGTACAGACAGACAAGTAACCATCACACCGACTGTGCAGATTTTACATCTTAAGAAAAAGACACACACACACAGTAGGGGTGCCTGGGCGGTTCAGTTGATTAAGCGTCCAATTCTTGGTTTCAGCTCAGGTCATGAGCTCATCATTAGTGGGATCCAGCCCTGCGTCAGCTCTGTACTGACAGCACGGTGCCTGCTTAGGCTTCTCTGTCTCCTCTCTCTCTCTGCCCTTCCTCTGCACTCTTTCTGTCTCTCCCTCTCCCTCTCAAAACAAAATAAAAATTAAAAAAAAACAACAGGTTATAATATGTGGAGTGAAAGAGGCAACCGTCTCCAGTACAGAACACTATTCCAGCTAAAATCCACACAACTATCCCCAATGATTGTGCTATGATATAAGTACAGAAACCTAAAATACACAAAATAATCCAGAAGTCCAATAGAAAAATCAGCAAAGACTGTGTACCTTTTTGCCCTCTGACATACAGGAATGTGGAAGGCATACAGTACAGGTATATGCGTGTGTTAACATATAAACATTTACTAATAATCTGCCCTGTGAGCAAATAAAATAATACATGCTGTCATTACTACTATTGTCCATAATTATCAAATATTAACAACTATAACTGACTTTATGAAATACGGTAGAAAACATTATGGTTGCCTTCCAAAAGCCACTCCAACCCCTCTTTCACAGCCTTATCATTTGGATGGGTGTGACTGTGACCAAAGCCTTATCTGGAGAACAGAGTCATGATATGCTTAAGCCATTCAGGGAAATCTTATAAATCTGGCAACAATGATTGAGAGATGGCCACCAACCCAGCATAAGCTAATCAGCATATGATATCCCCTTGGCTATAGAACTTACAGAGTGATTGCTCATTCAAAATTTTATTCAAGGATTGTGAAAGTAAAGCTCTATCTTCTTTCTCTTAGAGGTGAATGAGCAAGTAAGAGATCTCAATTCCTTAGTGTAACTATTCTGTGTCCATGGAAGAACTCAGTATGGAAAAAAAAAGCCTGACCTCCTTGGTACACAGAAGATGTCACAAACAAGTAGATCACAGAAGAATGAAGACAGCCCTGATCAAACCATACCCGAATTCCATTTACTTCTGAATACTTCAGATATATGGGTCAATAAATCCCCTAGACTCTTTAAACCAGGTAAAAGCTTATTTTGTTGTTGTTGTTAGCAACCAAAACCAATGCCCTAGAGACAACACTACATATATACATGGGCTATTTCACTTAATTCTGCCCAGATCCAGGGAAGTAGGTTTTACTATGGCCTCCATTTTATATTTGAGGAAAACGAGAAATGCATACTACCCAAATTACTGTAGTTTGTAAAGAGTGAAGAGACTTTGTATCTGATCCATTTGTCTTTCAAGTCTGTGCTCTTAGCCATGTCACCACACATTCCCCACACCCGCCTTTCTGCTCCAAAACATTTTTTTTTTCAAATGTTTTATTTATTTCTGAGAGAGGGAGAGAGGGAGAGAGAGCATGAGCAGGGGGAGGGTCAGAGAGAGAAGGAGATACAGAATCCAAAGCAGGCTCCAGGCTCTGAGCTAGCTGTCAGCACAGAGCCCAAAGAAGGGCTCAAATCCACGAACCGTGAGATCATGACCTGAGCTGAAGTTGGATGCTCAACCAACTGAGCCACCCAGGTGCCTCTCCAAAACATTTCTTTAATGGTAGTTCTGTAGGTCTTCAACTACAGGAGAGATTTTTAAAATATTTTCTTTCTGATTTTTATTTACTTATATTTTTAATTCAAGTATAGTTAACATACAGTGTTATATTAGCTACAGGTGTACAATATAGTGATTCAACAATTCTATACATTACTCAGCACTCACCAAGATAAATACACTCTTCTTTTCATAGGTATGATTCTGCTTTTTGTTTGTTTACTCAATTGTTTTGTTTCTTATTTCTCATTATTTTATTTTATTTTAAATTATAGTATAATCAATACATGATATTGTGTTAGTTTCCGGCTTACACAGGAAAAAAATTAAATAAATGACTTTATAAATCCCAAAACAGAAAACATGATGACTGTTTAGAGAATGTTAAAATACATACTACTGAGCCAAGTTAAACTAAAAATACAATCAAATTTAGCAGTTTTTGTCAAAACAAATCATTCAGGGACATTAGGTATCCATGGGCCATCTTGACCACACCGATTAAAATGTCAAATCTTAAGAAATACTTTTTTAAAAAGCTAAGTAAAAATGGACCTCACAAGGGTATCCTATTTTGTTTTTAAAACTGGGGAGAAGTGTCGGCTATAATTCAACAATGTGAACATCATAAAATTTAGAGTTCTCTTAAGACTATGATTCCTTGGCTCCCACTGATGGCTTTCTAAATAGATTTCAGTGTACATATTTGAAAGTCATTCCTACATAAAAGATTCTGAACAAAAAAACCATACGTGTTATTTATACACATGCAAAATTCTATATATCCATGCAGAAAATCATATATGTAAGTATATGTATACATATAACTCACATATATATGAATTTGTGCCTATCTATCTACAACTTTACCCTTATCCCCTAGGTATATATAAGTTACGCTGTTTTTGTAGCATTCTTTCTCACAGTCAAGTAAATATTATATGTCCTCACTCGGGGTTTATACCGTCCCCCTACGGATGCATGTACTGCCATCCATGGTACACAGAGTCTCTTATAAAAGTGAGTACGAGATGGGTTAGATTTGTTCACATTCCCAAAAAGCCCTCTCCCCGCATCAGTTAAGTTCCACAGGGACCCTAAGGATTCTGAACATGCTGTAACAGCAATTCGCTTCATCATCGCTACTGAACTGAATTACCCCACACTAACTCTTCTTGCTACTGGGAACTGGCAAATACACTGGAGGAAACCAGGTCTTTGGTATATTTCCAATTAACAAATGTGTATTTCCCCCCTGGAAAAGATCCCTGCCTGAGAAACCAATTAGTAGCTATTCTTGGCAGAATTTAATATTTTTCTTTTGACCTATTGTGGACATTTTGACTCTAATGCATGCCCATTTTCCCTAAATAGAAACTACAAGGTCTACACTGAATCTTTGAAAAAGAGCAAAAGGTAGATGCTTTTGGAAACCTGGCTCTTAAAACAGAGGAAGCTAAGAAAGTATGTTGTATATTGATATTTCTTTTGTTTAAAGAAGCAGTAGCATTTAAATGCACTAAATCCACTCAATACTATATAAGCAAGTTCCGCCCAGGAGGATTTGGAGCTGCTCAAATCTGGAAACTTGCCCGTTCCAGGAGAGCAAAGACATTCTAAGAGCCAGGCATTCCTTGCACGGAGAGGACCAAAAGCCCTTCCCATAGGTATTCATTCATTTCTTGAGGCGATTTTCTGTTTAGCAAACATATTCCTGGGACAGAAGTGAATCTTCAAAGAAATCTGATACCAAATAGACAAGTTTTGAGAAAACGTCCAGGGAAGGGGTCAGGAAAAGCCTGGAGTGTATAATTACCAAAACCAGAAGACCGCTCAGGCTGCAAATAGAAGCTGATATTCCCGGACCCGAGTCAGGCAGACCTGGTTTGATACCTGGGTTTGCCACCTGCCCACTGCGCGACATTCACCTAGTCTTTTGACGGGTCTCTCTACGCTTTGGTTTTCAGTTTTTTCTTTTAAAGTCAGAATGATAGCTACTTCAAGGGAGGATTGTGATAAAGCTCCCAGTTCTTCTAAATTCTCAGTCAACTGTTCTGGCCATCACTGAACCATCAACCACACACCTCCAAACACACCCTCACTGGAGACCCCCATCATCCTGCAAATAGAGAGGTGTGTTCTCAAGACACAAGGTACAAAGCCTCGTTTTCTTCGTCCCTTCCTGAGGCCGGTGGAACTCTAAGAGGCCCCTAAAATTCCACATCCTGGACCCCAGATCCTGTGGATCTGATGAGATATCCTTCCCATCTTCACTCTCATCTAACACAGCACAGTGACTATGTTCTGCTAGATGACACAGCTGACCCTAAATTAGGGAGATGACCTGGGGGTGGGGAGGCGGCCATCACATGGGTCTCTGAAAGCGAACAGCTTTCACAGCGGGTAGGAGAAGGGCATGTCAGAGAGATCTACAGTGTGAGAAGGGCTGGACATGCTGTCACTGGTTTGAAGACAGAGGAACCATACAAGAAGGAATGTGATGGTCTTAAGAGCTGGGAGAGAAGCCCACAGCCTCTAGCCACTGGGTGACAACTGGGCCTTTAGTCCTACAAGTCAAGGGACTAACTTCTACCAAAGCCTGAATGACCCTGGAACTGGATTCTTCCTCAGAGATGCCAGGCAGGAAGGCAGCCCTGCTGACACAGATACTTCACATTGTGGGACTGAAGCAGAGGACCAGCTGTGCCATACCAGTCTCCTGACCTGCACAGCCACGTAGACAAGAACCTCACGTGGCGTTAAGTCACTATATTTTTGGTAATTTGTTACACAGCAATAGACAGTGTGTACAATTGTGTCACTTCCACAGAGACAGAGTAAAGGAACAGCAACCAAGAGGGAGGCAGACAGATACTACAAACGGAGCAAAATCAACAGTCAGCAATCTGTGAATCAAGGTAAAGGGTATAAAAGACTTTGTACAATGTGTGCAACTTCTCTGTAAATTTGAAAATACAGCCAAAAAAGAGTTACAAATAATTAAAGCGCAGAGTGAAATGAAAGCCTCTGACATCTGCGTAACTGCCAGTAGATAATGGGAATTCATAAACCCCTGTTTAAGTGTATAGGAGCCTTGGGCTGTCTGGCATTCAGGGTCCCCCGTGAGGAGACGAGCATCCAGTGACGGTGATAAAACATTCTCAGATCTGTTTCAGACACTGTGAGGTCAAAAGAGGTTTCTCTTTCTAATTTTGGCATTATCACTTTAAAAAATGATCTCTGCCAGAATCTATTTATAGGAGGGTGACAGGCCATAAATCCGAGGATACGGTATTGTCCAAGGCTGAAGATCAGCATGTGAAAACATGCATGATCATTCCCCTGGCAGGTGTCTCAAAACACATTCGTGTGACAAAGAGAGATTCTTCACAAAGGAACTTTTCTGACTCCAGTCTGTTGTGTTTACAAGGCGGTCTCGAAAATTAGTAGAGGCACGATCACATCGATACCTGTTCCATCCATCAGAGGCTTTCAGGGGTCCTTCTACACAAAGTAAAACCAACATGGAGAAACAGTCTACTTGTTATTGATTTATCTGCTTCACACTTACTAGGAATATATTTCAGTCTAGACATAAGGTCAAACATTGCTCAACTTATGTTTTAAAATATCCTGCAGGTCCACTTTCTGTACTTCCTCTGTGAATTCTCTCAGTTGTGCATTTTTCATTAAGCTTCTTGGATTAACTTTCATCCCCATCCCTCCTGTCAATAGTACCCTAAGATATTTTGACATTGATTATCAACATCAATTTCAGTTTGATGCCATCTGTTATGCACTGTGGGACTTCAGCATGCCTTTTCTTTCTTTCCTTCTCACCCCCGCCCCCCGGAGCTAATTTGAATTCCTGTATCTCTTGACATGTAGGAACATTTTGATCCCACAAAGCATTTTCAGGAAGAAGAAAATCAGGTGGTTTTTGAGTTTTGCCCTTCTTCTGTCCACGGGAAACCATCTCCCTTGCTTTGAGTAACTCAGCAGTGGTCAAAGTGTTAAGTCCATATGGGTTAAAATGATGCTGTCTTCCACATGAATGCTCCCCTAACCTGTGAAGCCATCCCACTCCTTCCCAATGCCCAGCCCCTCCCTCTTCCAGGTGGAGTACGCCAGAACTTTCAGGAGGTTTGGTGGTGAGCACCTCACACCCGGGCACCCTCCCCTGCACCAGCTTCCTCTGATGAGCATCATGCTGAGAGGGCAGCCTGCACAACCCCCCTCATCATCTCTAGCTGATGTGTTATACTAGAAATTACTGCAGTTCTAAAAGAGCTGTGCTATTTTATTACAACTAATAGGTCTTGAGGTCTTCTACGCTTTCAAATCCTGGGACAGCCCAAGACCCCAATAATTTCCTGCGATCCCATAAATAGGTCAGGGTATAAAGCTTTACAAAGAATGAGTGCTAATACCACCCCCAAATTAACGCAATTCAGTGAAAACATAAAGCTGCGATTCCTCATGCTAAAACCTCAGTCTCATTGTTCTAGACGTCTCTACCTTTTAAACACGTTAAAATGTTTTATTTAGAAGAACGATGGTATCTTAATGTTTAATCCTCTCCTACAATAAATTTGAAGGAGAAAAAATATATATATTTCATATTGGTCCAGGAACATTTTTATATTTTAGTCACCTTAAGGCAAAGAGCCACACTTCTAGGTGCTTACATGGAAAACATGGCAGCAGTGTTCATGGAGCAGAACTGGAATATTTTTTTTACTTACTCTGAACTGCTTTTGCATTTGGGAGAAGTGAAGAATTTTTGTTTAGATACTACTGTCCTTCCTCACATGCTGAATAAGAATGTTCATATATTTTGCAAAATAAGACCGAGGGTCACCCTTGAACCTGTATCTAAAATTGTGATATGGTAGAGAAATATAAAAATAAAAATGCCTACCAAATACAAATGTTCTTCTACTATAAAATTAAAATTGCCATTCCAGCTAGTTCTGCTTATAAACTCCATTCATTTCCAGAGGTTGCTGCTTCCTTCCTAATGTCTCTCTAGAGTTGTGACCAGCTGTTCCTGTTACTTAAATCTTTGATAGGAAAACACCTGGAAGTAAATGGCTTCCACAGGGAACTGTGTTGTGCATTTGCCAAAAAAGAAAGGGAGACATGAAAATGGCTACAAGTAAATAACATTGCTACCCCATTAGAAAAAATGATAAAATATCATATGGTACAGATTTCATATATGTAGGAAACCTAACTTTTATAGAAGTCTGACCCTTTAACAAGAATGCAATAGTCAGCTTTACTGTTTTTATTAAATCCAATATAAATGCTACGGCTTCCTTCAACTGTTTGTTTTTAATGCAACCTTCAAATCTACAAGTATATAGGGTTAATGAATTAAATTGGCAATAGTCAGTATGTATCCCCGAAAACCATGTTTTGGAGAATTTATATAAAATTTTCTGCTTTGAACTTACACTGAATCTCTGATACCGAAATTCTAACCCATTCCCTTTCCATTCCTTCTTGCATCAGCAAACCCAAAAACAGAACATAAAGGGCCAAAGTATGAGGAAAAATAACTCCATGAACCTTAGGATTTCATTATTTGTTCCAAGCATGACACGTAGTATCTTAACTAGGTGTCCAGTATGAACCAGTATCCAATGATTTTACTTCTGTTACACACACACACACACAGACACATACACACAGATTGTATAATCTATAGAAAATATCAGAAAGTAGATATAGCATATTGCTAACAGTAGTTTCTTCTGGGCTTGGAACTGGAAGTTGAGAGGGACAGAATTTGCAATTTTTCTCCTTTGGAATATGTTTCACATTTAAAACAAAACAGGGGCGCCTGGGTGGCTCAGTTGGTTAAGCGTCCGACTTTGGCTCAGGTCATGATCTCACAGTTCGTGGGTCTGAGCCCTGCGTCGGGCTCTGTGTCGGGCTCTGTGCTGACAGCTCAGAGCCTGGAGCCTGCTTCAGATTCTGTATCTCCGTCTCTCTCTGACCCTCCCCTGCTCACGCTCTCCCTCTCTCTCTCTCTCAGAAATAAATACAACATTGAAAAAATAAAAATAAATAAATAAAACAAACAAAACACTAAACGAAAGGAAGACAACTGATTTTGCTACTGATAGCCATGGAATGAAATGCCTGCAGGTAACAATCACACCCCTGCACTTAAGCCTCACATTCTGTGCATCACACCAACTGTTTTCTCATATGTCATCACTTGAGTACTCTCATTTTCATTTTACCAATTAGTACAATAGGGATCAGACAAAGTAGTCTTGAACGATTTCAAGACGGATGCAATAGGTAGGAATTGGACCCTGACCTGCAAGCAAAGCTAAATGCACAGTTGTTTCTCCTACATTCTGCCTCTAAAACAAAACTGCCAGCCTTGCTGGAAACATTTCATTGAGAAAATGCTCAGTGAGTACTGAAAGTGTACCAGGAAGCAAAAGGAAGTCAACAGGTGTTTCAAAAATCTCTTTAGAGAAGCGCCACTGATAAAACGAAGCAATCTTGACCATCATTTGTAGAGATGGATTAACTAAGCAAGCTTTAGAATCTCAGTGTATTTTGAGCAGGCAGTCACTGCTGCCAACTATAGTTCTTCCATACTCCTCAGTGATGTATTATTATTATTATTATTATTTGTATCTTGCCCACTTTTTTTAGGTTAGGAATGTTTTAAATTAGTTTTCTTGTTTTGTTTTTTTTTTCTTTCAATTTATGCCTTTCTTCCTGGGTGCCCCTTGTCTTTTGATATTCTGTCAGGCTTTCAATCACACAAAGATTCGTTATGAATTCATAGCATAATTATTCAGTGTGTAATTTGTGCAGTCTGTGACTATTCTGAAATATTCATGATACATTAATTGTTTTACCTGGATAACACATCTCAGCAATAGCATGTTCTGATTAGGGTATCACTCAAGTTTATAATACACCAACTAGATCTTGAGCACCAACTAGATCTGAAGCACTTTGCATGGTGACATGGATATGAAATGTCATCGAGTGTCTGCCTTCAGTGAAACAAGGCAAATGATAACACAGAAATTAAATATTTACTAAAAAGGCTCAATGTAGTAGGTGCCAAATGACTTGCCATAGTAACAACAAGCTGTTTTGATACTTCATCACAGGCCAAAACAAAAACAGAAAACAAAAACAAAGCAAGGGAAAAATCAAGTTGTGTGTCTCCTCTGTTCCAGCATTGTGAAAGGAGCATGAGAAACAAAGGCATACAATCTAATAAAACATCATCCAGGTCTTCAAGGAATGCACAGCCAAATCCAGGCCAAATGTCCAGAAAGAGAGCATTTCAAAAGAGCAAGGCAATTATTCTGATGGGGATAAATAAGAATGCTTTGGGTGTGGAGTTAAGTAGTCTTCAGAAAGTTTCCTGGAGGAAATGGCACTTGATCCAAAATTGTAAGGGTGGGTGAGGTTAGACAAATAGCAATGGTAAATAGAATCATCCACATATAAGCAAATGTTCCTCTAGAGATGTTCTAGACATTTGCTCCCAAAATCAAGTTAAGAATATGTATTTCCTTAGATTCAAACACACACACACACACACATATACACACACACACGCACCAAAACTGGGTACTTTTTAAAAGTACAAGTTGACATGTGAAAATGTTATCTCATTTGGGGTTTTAATAAGCAAATACAGAACCCCTAACTTTAGTGATTACATTACTTAAGGAGGGTCAGAAGACAACTAAAGCCATAATCACAAGGTATGCAGATTATAATCTTGTGGAGGCTGGAGGCCAAGGAGCAAAAGATCTGAGAACATTCTTTTTACATCCAATATCTTACACAGTCTATGGCTTAAACTTATCTAGCAAAGTTAGCAAAATGGATCCAATAATAAGCTAAAAATGAAAGATCTTTATTGGCAAGCTAATTTCAAAAAACCACATTTTATATTTTAGAACCTTAAAAATTTTTATTTCAGGCTGAAAATATGTTTGTTTGTTTGTTTATATATAAAACTCTAACTTATCTGTACCACTTGAAGAATTCGATTTACATAAAGCCATATCTAATAAGACCACAATATTTCATAGTCATGGGAGTGATAAACATCATTTCACAACAGAGGCTTTGAAAATTATTTATTCACCTTATTATCACTTTAATCTTCCTGAAGTTCATTAGTCATGTTACATGACTAAGAAATTAGATTTTATCAATATAACCAATTCTTGGTTTAACTCAATTAATTATCACTATAGAATAATATTTATTGATTACTAGAATGGTTTTAATGCTGGTTTTTAAAGTTTTTAGTTCCATTTTGATGTAGCAAAATTATAAAAAAGGATATTGCAAAAGTTAATAACCAATATGGAAATTCAGTATATGATAAAGCCTTTATATCAAAGAAGTAGAGAAAAGATTATTTTTTAAAAAATGGTATTTAGATAATTGCTTAGTGGTATGGGAAAAGGTAAAACGAAATTTTAAAAGAAATAATGGATAAATTTCTATAAACCAATATTAGGGAAAGCTTTTCTTAAATATGATTCAAAATCTATAAACAATACATGATCAATAAATTTGACCATGTAAAAAATATGTAGTGAAAATGCCAGAGCAAATAAAAAGACAAATGATAAACTAGGTCAATATTTACAATTTATATCTTTACTATAAAAAGAGTATCTAAAATTGGAAAACATCCAAAGACAAAAGTGGGCAAGTGCCACGCACAGGGAGTTCACAGAAAAATAAATGCAAACTGCTCTTCACCTAAAGATACTCAACCTTCCTCCTAACAAGAGAAATAAAGATTAAAAATACTCAGAGGGGCATCTGGGTGGCTCATTCAGTTAAGCATCCAACTCTTGATTTCAGCTCAGGTCATGATCTCACAGTACAGAGCCTGCCTGAGATTCTCTCTCTCCCTCTGTCTCTCTGCCCCTCCCCTGTTCACATGTGCATGTGCACACAGTCTCTCTTCCAAAATAAATAAATAAGTAAAAATAAAAGTAAAAATTCTCAGAGATATCATTTTGTTGGAGGAAGTAATCGAGGGGACATGGCTGCCAGCTGACCCAAGAGCTGGACCCAGGCAATCAGAGATTCCTCTACTCCCTCCACTGTCCTTGGAATGTACATTCCATTCACTAGTCCCACAGTGGAAACTGTTTCAAGAGAATAAGGTGCCTTGAGAGAATAAGGTGCTGTTGAGAACATCGGGAGCGTATACATGATAGAACCCTGCTAAGGTCTCTATATAAATTTTTAAGATTCCAACAGGCAGATGTGGACATAAGCTCTTCTTGTAGCTGCCCAAGAAAAGCCTTGTAAGTAGACTGATTCCCTTGATTATTAAAACCTGTCACCTGCCAGTCTGGAGTGGTCGCTTTCTTCAGGCCCTCCTTGCCCTCCATGTACCACAGCCAGTTTGCAAACCAATATATTCATCACTTATTTTATTGCAAAGAGGTTGACCATTTACTTGGTTTACAAGACATGAATAAACAGACACTTTCCATACATGGTTTCTAGGAAGGACAAATGGTATAACACCCTTATAGAGGAGAATCTAGCAATATATAATCCATTTGCACAAATGTTTAATTTTGGGGCCTGAGTTCAACAGGGGAAAAATTAGCTTTATACTAAACGCTGCTGTGGTTCCACAGAATAAAGCTTAAGAGCAAAACTGAACAGAATCAAACTGTTTCCAAGTAAATTAATCCAGAAGAGTCCAAAGCAAAGTGAAATAAATAAACGTAACTACTATCGTGATTGCTTAACAACTCAGGAAGTATTTACTTCAAGTGAATTTAAAACACAGCAATTTGACTAGTGGGTGATATCCTCAAAACTGAAGCAAAGTTGAGAAATCTTAAACTGTGTCAAGTAATATTGCTTGCAATGATATAGATCCTGCTAGTCTAAAACTATAAAACACACACACACACACACTCTCACACACACACACACACACACACAGTAGAATAAAGGAAATGAGGAATTATTTTAATCAAGATGTCACTGTAAAAGATATGGAAGTATTAAATCCTACAAATAAAACTCTAGAATTGTACACTTAAATCAGAAATATCAGTATGAGTGCATAATAGACTTTCTCTGGAAAAAGAAAAACAAAAATACATTCCTAGCTATGTCCATTGAAAAGCCCTGGAAATAATTACCCAGACAAGAATTGGGGAGCCCCTAGAATGCAGATTTTTAATCTAAATACCATTTCCCACTAAAATGAGCAAAGATGCTTGGAATAAATAGCTGAAAACCCACTAGAGATTGAAGATGGGTAGGCTTTCAGGAGAATGATTCTATATAATGCCAGCATCTGACTGAACACAGAAGGGGAAGAAGAACAAGAAAAATAAATTGACTCCAAAGGGCAAATCTAAGATGATTATGTTATTAACATACAGGTAATTTATAACTTAAACTAAATTTAAGTTATAAATATATAAGACTCAAAAATGGTGCACTATCTTCTTCCCATAGATGTTGCTGACTTCCTGTATGCATATATGTACCATATATCTGTCCCTCCCATGTTATGCTCACCTTCCTCTGCATTAGCTGCTGCTGTTTCCCTTACATGAAAGGCCATTTTCTCATCTTTATTCTGATCTATCATTTCATAAATGTCTTGCATGATTGATCCCAACCATTGTTGTTCCCCCTTCCCTAATTCCCAAAGAGCTGCTTTCTTTGGACATGGTAGTGTATTATTCTGCCACCAAATATGTAACTCATTCTCTTTCAATGCAATGATATTAACTGCATGTGTGTTTCTTCAGATCCTTTCTTTTAAGACCTTTTTCTTCCATACTTTTATCAAGTCCAACCAATGCCCTAAAGTTATGCTTGACTGTGTGCCAGGACCAGCAGCCAATCATTGTGAACAGAGGTTTGACTATAATCGTGTGAGACAAAGACTAAGATGAAGAAAGTAAGGATGAGCACATTAAGGCACTTATACTCAGGAACTGTTCAAGAGCTAACTCTGAACTGCAAATAGTTTAATGTTACTGAAAACTTAGGGATAAGGATGTGGAACAGTGAGAGGTCAGATTGGAAAAGGAGGTAAGGCTCTATCATGGAAAAGCTCTGCATGTTCTGGAATGGAATCGGATTCTATCCTCAAAGCAAAACGGACCCAAAATGCATTTTTGCCAGAGGAGGCCAGAGGAGGGACATGATTTCAGATGGGCATATTAGAATGACCTCGTGTCAGCCTGGAGAATGGGCTAGAAAGTGGATGGCAAGAGGTCAGGCCAAGAGAGACAAATGTTTAGGTTGTTTCATCCATGGGAGTAGCAGTAAGTGTAGAAGAGAGGACTACCCAAGAGATCCAAGTTGAGAGATAAAGGGGATAAGGAAGGAATTATGGATGGAAATCAAGAGGAACACCAGGTTTCTGCTTGCCTTTTGGGATAATGGAAATGCCATCTACCAAGATGGATCATTTTCAAATCTGTGGAGAATGAGTATGATCTTAAAGAATGAGTATCCAGCTCCTAAAGAATGAGCATGGGCCTTGCATGTGGAAATGAGGAGGATGGCATACAGTCGAAGAGGACAGTTTATTCTCTAGACAGGTTCAAAATAATGGAAGAATAGCTCTTTGCTGAGGACTTTGATATGTGGCCAGATTTGGGGACATCACTAACTTTGTAATTCATCTACTTTGGACAACACACTTAAAAACTCTAACACCCAGAATACTCCACTGAGAATGGAGGAGTTGACAAGATGCTCCCAGACCTCCTCCCCAGCCCCAGCATTCACCCTGTATGCTGCTGCCTGCCTATTCCTAAATCCTTTCTCAACTGGAAAGTCAGAATTGGCAGCCTATCAAGACAGCTACAAGAATGGGTCCCATCAAACTTCACTAACAACTAGGCAACTGGTGTGGGGCCTGAGAAATACAAAGGGAAAAACAGCAGCACTTGGACAAAAATATATGGCCCCTAGAAACTACAGAGAGAGAAGAACTTTTGAAGATTAACACAATCCCCTGTGAAGAAGTGCTCTTACAATTAGTCATGTTAAATTGCCAAGGTACATTATCAGCAGGGGCCCACAGCTGCCCCATCTCGGCGCTGGGGAATGTTATTTTTACTCTTACAGTTACAGCAAGACTCTAATTACCGAAACTGCCGATGTCACCTTAATTACAGTTTTATGTAATGATCACATTGGGCACTGCTATATGATGTGGGGTTTTTTAAAAGTAAAATATGGCAGAGAAATAAAGCTCTTAGCTCCCAACCTGTTACCATTCAGCTCATTGGGGGGCATAAACTTAAAAGAAGTTGGCCAAGAGCTCCAATTCAGAGGTAATGTTGAAATTTAAACTTGGCATTTGGTGTTACACAGGTTTAAAAAGGGGGAGGGGGAAGCACATTTTGAAAAATGCAAGTTCATACTTTCCCAGCCAGGCATTATTGAAAAAAAAAATTGATACTTATATTTCTCAGCACATAAAACTCTATTAGAGACACAACCAAAAGATGTGGGAAAGTTCCTAATGTGTGCCTACAATTTACACATTTCCTAAATGTCCACTGTATGACTGTACTAGCTCGTAATTTATTAGCGGCAGTAACTGACAAAGACATACGGTAACTGCACATAAATAGCTGGGTGCTAAACAATCTCTGAGATGTTGTGACTTGTGATAATAGCTAATCAAAAAAGTTCATCGAAAAATATTTCTTATTGTATTGCAAATTGTAAAAGGTTCGATATGGAATCCACCTTAGGAAATACCTCCTTCATCTTAATTCATGGCAACAGAGGAAGCTCACAGAGGTCAGGGCTTTCCAAAGCTGCACAATAAATTAGTGACATTATAATCTAGGGGATCTGAGACTCGGTGCTGCCCAGGGTCAAATCTTGAGTAGCTTTCAGAAGAGGAAAATAGAAAGCGTGTGTGTGTGTGTGTGTGTGTGTGTCTGCATGCCTGACAGAGGTGGCAAATACAGGGATACTGATTTGCAAATACCATCTCCAACATGCCCAAAGACAGAGACACATAGGAGTAAGGATGGGAAAAAACTTAGACAATCAGGACAAGGAGGGAAAAGAACCACATTAAAGGACCTGAATTTTAAGAAACAATTGGAAGTCATTTCAAAATTACTCACCCTGCAAAAGTGCTTCATAGAATGAAAACTTAATTTGTTTTATAAGTCTTACTTCCAGGGGCACGTGGGTGGTTCAGCTGGCTAAGCATCTGACTTTTTCTCAGGTAATTATATCACAGTTCGTGGGTTCAAGCCCCGCACTGGGCTCCATACTGACAGTGTAGAAGTTGCTTGGGATTCTCTCTCTCTGTCCCTCCCCCACTGTGCTTTCTTTCTCTCAAAATAAATAAACTTTAAAAATTAAAAAAAAAAATCTTGCTTCTACAAGTAGGACATATTAAAAATGGGAGAAGCTAAGACAGCAAGAAAGCCAGAACTAGGGCTTTTGCTGTTAATTGGGAAGCAACTAGATGTGTAACTGGAAAATAGGAATCATACAAGGATGTTAGAATAAATTAGTAACATGTAGAGATTTTACTCAATACTCTAGGACAAAGAAATATTTATATTTTTAAAAAAAATTTTAAGTGTTTATTTATTTTTGAGAGAGGGGAAAGAGCATGAGTTGGGGAGGGACAGAGAGAGAGGGAGACAGAATCTGAAGCAGGCTCCAGGCTCTGAGCTGTCAGCACAGAGCCTGACCTGGGGCTTGAACTCACAAACCGCCAAGATCATGACCTGAGCTGAAGTCAGATGCTTAACTGACTGAGCCACCCAGATGCCCCGAAATATTTTTAAAATCTTAAGGGGCGCTTGAGTGGCTCAGTTGGTTTTATGCATCTGACTTCGGCTCAGGTCATGATCCTGCAGTTCGTTAAGTTCAAGCCCCACGTCCAGCTCTGGCTGACAGCTCAGAGCCTGGAGCATGCTTTAGACTCTGTCTCCCTTTCTCTCTCTGCTCCTTCCCTGATCATGCTCAGTCTGTCTCTGCCTTTCAAAAATAAATAACATTTTAAAAAATCTAAGAATATAAGTTTGTGAGTCAAATAAAATATTGGTAGTGGAAATCTGAATTTTGGATGAAGAAATAAACCTATCTTTAATGTACTTTATTTTAGATCTCTCAGGTGGGGAGTACCATGTAAAGAAGGAGACACAAAGTTGCGCCTAGGGGGCTCGGTCGGTTAAGCAGCCAACTTTGGCTCAGATCACGATCTCACAGCTCATGGGTTTGAGTCCTGCATTGGGCCCTGTACTGACAGTTCAGAGCCTAGAGCCTACTTCAGATTCTGTGTCTCCCTCCTCTCTGCCCCTCCCTTGCTCTCTCTCTCTCTCTCTCTCAAAAATAAATAAACATTAAAGAAGGAGACACAAAAACATTAAGGGGCACGGTCAGATACAGAAATGTGAGAGAGAGCCATATACCAAATAAAAAATTTTCTCTTCTAAACTCCTGTACCCAGTAAAAATTAGATTGTCAAAGCTTAACTTGGTCAAACAGAGAAACTGTATTTTGGTCAAAATATAATTCATTTTATACTGGTAGCTTTTAAAAATGGAAAATAATACGAGCCTTTCCTACACTAATCTGATACCAAGGAATCATCCTCAAGATTATCAAAAATCGCCGGTAGCTCCATGAGGCTAATGTTACTCTTTACGGGACATAAAGCTGCCTTAGCATCAGGCTTATTGCACAAGGCAGCTTGAAGAGACATATTTGCCCTGCTTAAGCCTTTAAAACTTGTAAAAATAGCAAGCGCATCTCATCTGGCTCTACTGAAATAACATCCCTGAAAAAGAAAAGCATTTCAACGAGCCTGAAAAACAAATGCCTCCCCAGAGATCTGGCCTCTCTTTGCAGAGAAGACTTTTTGTCAAAGCTCTTGGGGAGTTTTATGTAGAACCAGATGGGGCAAATTTTTCCTTTTATTGTCTTCACCTCTAATTGATGGGTATCCAGAGAGAGCCTGACTCATAAAGTGCATGAAACCGTGTTCATCCACACTCCCTTAAATTCTTTCAAGAGGTTTATTTTCTGGAAGTCTACCCCATTGACAAGAGTGGAATCAATGCAATTAAAATGAACAAATCACTTTGCAAATCACTACCTCTAATTTCTACAATGAGTGTCCTCTGGAAATCCAAGAAGGCTTTTGCTGCTGTCTACTCTTCCCCATGGAATTCAAATCGTTGCAATTTCATGGAAGTTTAGATAGGCTAGAGAGAAACCCAGCCTTGAGGATCAATGAGTGAAATTATTCTTTAAATCCAGCCTTTGTCCCCAGACCCTACGCCTGGGACAAACTATGCCCACTGCAGTGTACTCTATTACTGGATAGAGTTGCCTCGCTTGCACTCCTCCACGACTTCACTGTTTAACTCAGCCTGTAAAGGATGTGTAAATAGTTATGGGAAACCTCCAACACAGAAATATGCACCGACAGTAAATTCAGCCTGTGCCCAGCTCATGTCCCCATGGCACTTGATAACCGCAATATATGCTAAGGTGCCCAACTGCTCTTACGTCCTGCACAGAGGACTAAATGAAAGTCTTAGAAAAGCGAAAAAGGAACGAAGTTGGTGGATAAATATTCCATCTTCATTGTCCCTTGGCTGGATAATTCTGAGGCCTGACACGGATTCTTGGCGTTTACCAACATAACTCAGCCTCCACAGCCTGGTGGCAAACTGCTCCATAAACACAACCTTTATTGGCTTCTTTCCTTTCCTGTCTCACTTCCTGGAGATTACCTTCCAAATAAACACTTGCACTTGAATTCAGACTGCTTTGTTGTAAACTAAAATAGGTTATTTCAATATAAGTCCATGGCGGTTTAGATGAGGAACAGATAAGGAATGCAGAGTGTGCCTTACCCCTAACACTCCCCAGCTCATGGAATCCTAAATAGGTAAGAAACATTATAAAATGTGATAGCAGATGACTACATGCACTCGCCAATTAACTTTCCCCTTTATCGCCAAAGAGAATTCTGATGGGCATAGCTATGAATTTCCACTATCCAGTCCTTCCTTTTGTATAGGTGCATAGGTAATCAAAAGCAGGCCATGGGAGTGTTCTCATACAAATCAAAAGCAAGCCAAGTGTTGTGCATCTTATAAGAGATCATTTCTTTGGGATACAGTGTAAACTTCATGTTTGATCCTCAAATCACATACCTTCTGGAATCTTCATATTTACTAAGTTTGATAGAAACTCATTTGTAAATAAGAGAATTTGAAATTTGAAAACTTACATTAGTTGCCATTTCACATTTGCAAAAAATCAAGAAAATTTATATAAAATTTTCTTAGGTATTAGGTAAGTGTAGGGTAAAGGGTGTTTTATTAACTACACTTTTATAAATATCGAAGTAAACATGTTCAAGTCTATAAATTTCATCAGAACTTAACATGAAATTGGAAATATATCTAAACCAAAGTCTCCCTTAAACAGGTGGGTTTTTTGAGCATTGCTTTCCATTACCATCAGGAGATTTACTGTTTATCAAGAAAATCAGACTGCCTTTTAGCTGCTCATTGATGAAATGCACAGAGTGGGTAATTTCAGTACTAATGCCTGATTATGTGCTCATCTCTGGACAACAGACTTGGATGCTCCCAGCTACGGCTTCTTCTCCCAACTCTTTCCCCTCTGGCTGAACTTCACAATCAAAGTGAAATTTATCTGCTTAATTTAAAAACTGCTTTGCTAAATTCATTTATCGTTGTTTGGCTGATTTCTTTCCAAGTGGCAGATATTGGGGTATAAATATTTTCTATTCCACGTGTAATATGTAGCCCTGGGTAACTTTCATCAGGGATGGCATTAAGCTAGGTGGAATGATGGACTGTTTTCCTTCATATTACCTTCCTCCAGGTAAACTATTCTGTAGATTAGTAACCGGTTTTCCTTGATTTATTTTTGAAGGTTACTCCATATTCTTTTACAGTACTTTTCTATGAATTATGCATGCTGTTAAGGTCCAACACCCAGCAAAGGCTGTGGACTATAATTTCTCTTCTTGTAATTTACATTACACCACCATAAATGACTTAAAGCTTCTAAATTTTTCATTCAAGTGATACAGCTTGATACTCAAACAGGAGATTTTGGAGCCACCTGATAATACTGTGGTTTAGTACTGTTAATTTTGTTTCAAAATTTGTATTTCTGCATGTTTTAATTATAACTATTTAATACAAATGGAAACATATAAAACTTACACTGACCCCGAAGTGTAAAATATCTAAAATATGTGCATTACCCATTTCTTTTCTATATGAAGCAATAGATGAGTTGAGACTCAAAAATAGAAGAGATGTGACTGCAAAAAGAAAAAGGGATAAAAAGGACCTAGATGTTAGAGACGTTAGTTTTAATTATCATTAAGTTGCCTCATTTCATTTATCAAGCATGTCTAACTACCATTTTTTCCTTTATTGCTTCTCTGAATTTTCTTGCAGTCTGCCCTTGCTATTTTCCATGTTCTGCTTCTGTCCATGTACTTTTCTCTTTTAGTTATTACAATCATAACCTAGAAGAGGAAGGCCTTGGAGACCCCCAATCCAGCATTTCTCAAAGTGCAATTTTCTGACCAACAAGCGGTATTAGAGCCAGCGGGTCCCCATCCCAGACCTATAGAATCAGAAACTCTCAGGGTGAGACCCAACCATCTGTTGGAATCCATCCTTCAGGGGATTCTGATGTATGTCAAGTTTGAGGCATCCCCAGATGACCTCCTTGTCATTCCCTAATGCCTTCTCTGCTCATCTTTTAGACTAGCCACTGCTTGCTGAACAGCTGCTTTTAACATGTGTCATTTGGAAACACCTTCACACAGTAGCCTCATTCATTTTTAACTTTCCACCAGGACTCCAGTCATCTGGGATGGCTTTAAAGAACAGTGTATCATCAGGGTGCCTGGGTGGCTCAGTTGGTTAAGCGTCTGACTTCAGTTCAGGTCATGATCTCACGGTTTGTGGGTTCGAGCCCCACATCAGGCTCTGTGCTGACAGCTAGCTCAGAGCCTGGAGCCTGTTTCAGATTCTGTATCTCTCTCTTTCTCTGGCCCTCCCCTGCTCATGCTCGCTTGCTCTCTCTCTCTCAGAAATAAATAAATAAATAATAAGTAAATAAATAAATAACATTTTAAAAAAGAACAGTTTGTCCCTCAGATCCCCACAACCTACTATGTGGTTGCAGAGATGTTTAACACCTCACTGGGAAGCCGTTGACCAGTGGGGATGGGAACTGATGGCTGAACATTTCCACATCTACCCCATGGGTGGGAATTCTAAGGCACCTTATAACTGGCTGTCCATAAAGTAGGCAGCACAAAAAGAGATCTTTTGCTAGATCACCCTCTCCTTGTTTTAGTCTCCTGTCATCTTTCTTCCCTGAGATCACTTCATAAAAGAGATGGCCTGCATATAAGTAGGGTGGAAATCTAGCCTAAGAAAAAAAAATTTTTTTTGAGAGAGAGAGAGGGAGAGCACAAGCTGGGGAGGGGCAGAGAAAGGGAGGGCCCAGCCTGGAGCCTGATGCGGGACTTGATCTCACCACCATGATATCATAACCTGAGCCGAAATCAAGTTGGGCACTTAACACACTGAGCCACCCATGCACCCCAGGAATAAATTCTTTTATTTTAAAGATGAAACAACTGAATACCGTTAGTATTCCTTTTTAGATGAGCCTACCAAGAAGAACTAGAAAAGTCCTCTGTATAGAGGAAAGAGCATCTATGGTATCCATTATAAATTGCAGGGATTTGGATTGGATGTATTTTTGCTGTTCTTTGGGGTTTTTTGTTTTGTTTTGTTTTACTTATCTCAAAAAAGGCAAGTTTTAAAGTGAGTGATGCATTCTTCAATAAAGTAGAGAAGAAATTATAGCCCCAAGTATACCTAGTCTGTAGCAATTACTGGAATATTTTTGTTTCTATATACATAGAAAAGGTGAATTTTTCCACATTTCAACTGGGAGTAAGGAGTTTTCGTAATGGTATGGTTCAGTATGACTCATTGGCTCAATGAAGCATTAACTTCCACACATGTGTTTTTGTGCTATGCATATGTATGGGGAGGGGGGATGATCCAGTCTCTCCTGTACCAAAAAAGCAAGTGAATTCCAGTAAAAACTGAACTTAAGTAGGAGCAGAAAAAGCTTATGCAAACCTTGCTATTAACTTAATGCATCACAAAATGGCTTCATCTAAGTGTGTTTTGTGCCTTATTTTCTAACATCTGTAGTAGGATTATAAAAATAAGCTTCTTAAAGAAGGAAATACTTTCTTTTCTCAAAATTATTTTGCCCTCAATTATGAATATTACTTCAAAATTCATATTTATATTCTATTCTATAAAGGTATCTTTTTAAATATTCTTTTTCAACCCACACATAATGCAAATGTTTTAAAATCGTCACAATGAGACACACTACATCCAAATCCATAAGATAGTTCCACTAAGGTAATATCTATTATGCTGCTTTATGCTTTTTCTTTTTCATACTTATTTTCTTAATGTTTTTTTTTTTATTTATTTCTATGAGAGGGAGAGAGACAGCATTAGCAGGGGAGGGTCAGAGAGAGAGGGAGATACAGAATCCGAAATAGGCTCTAGACTCTGAGCTGGCTGTCAACGCAGAGCCCGGTGCAAGGCTTGAACTCACGAAACGTGAGATCTTGACCTGAGCCAAAGCCAAACACTTAACTGACTGAGCCACCCAGGCGCCCCTCTTTTTCATACTTAGATACATGCATTTTAAAACGACACGAGTATCTTTCAAAGAATTATATTTAAATGACATGTTTGGCACAGCAGTATACCGGAGTGAAATGCTTACATAAGATGCATTATTTTAGTCATTCACTTGTATGCAAAGATAGGGTTTGGAACAAAGAGTAATTTTATTTAAATAAATTATACAGAAGTTATGCATTTCCAATAAGGCCAAATCTTCAATGTTTTTCATGGGAAATATTTCACCTTTTACAATATGCTCAAGTTAGTGGAATAAAAGGATTTGAACTGCAATTTTAAAGTTGCAGAAAATGATCATGTAAGGGCTTAATTTCTTTTTCTAATTATTTTCTTCTCTTAGAATTTTTAATTCAGTGATATTCTTGGGAGACATCACCCAAAAATTACAGAATGTCCTTTCTTTGTTATATAGCCATTAAGTAAATATTTGGATCTTTGAACCTCTACCATAAAAACAGTTAGGGATCATTACCAACACTTAAGAAATAAGTGAGCCTGGTTATAGAAGGCTTTATACAGATAGGATTAAAAAATGACTTTCTCATTTTCCAGGCCAGAGAAACTCCCTTCAAGCCCAGGTGGAGGTCTTGGTATCACTCATGTGTATTTTACAGAAGTCAATTTGATATAGAAGCCAAGTTGACACAGACGTCACAGACACACAGACACACACAGACACACACACACACACCTGTGAACGTGTGTCCTTTATTACTTACAAAAAGCTATTTATAAAAGTTTCCTTCCATTACAAGACAAAGCTGAGTTCCTGTGTTGCCAGAGACAGTATTATAAAATAAATTCTGTCATCTTAACAAACACTGTAATGTTACTTTAACACTTTTAAGTGTAGGCTTGGTACATCTATACACTGGATACATTTGGAGCTACCAAAAGGGACTCTTCGTTTATGCAATAAAATAGTTGAATTTTAAAAGCATTTTGTTAAGTGAAAGAAATTAAACCTAAAGGCCTACATACTGTATGGTACCATTCATCAGACATTCTAGAAAACCAAAACACAGATAAACAGATTCAGATATGTGGCTGCCAAGGGCTGGATGTTAAGAAGAGGGGGTTGTCTACAAAGTACTGACCCAAGGGGATTTCAGGGTAACAAAACTGTTCTCTATGCTACTCAGATGGTAAGATACACAACCCTATGCATTTCCACATCACCAGGAATGAATTTAACCATATATAAACATTTATTTTATTTTTTAAATAGCTTTACTGATATATAATTGATATACAAAGAACTGCACATACTGAATGTGTACAATTTGGGAAGTCTGGATACATGCAAACATCCATGGCACCATTACCACAATCAAGGAGACAGACATATCAAACACCTACTAAACTTTAAAAACCCACCTTGCATACCAGGGGGATCCCAGAATGGAATGCAGATGATGACAAATGCATCTAACTACACATGGCAAGCAGATTTCTAAAGTGGTCCCTGTTTTCCCTCCACTGCCCCTGGGGCTGTAAAGACAGTAAAATCTCGCACCCATGACTATGTTTTGTTATATTCCAAATGGAATTTTTCAGATACAGTTAAAATTACAAATCAACTGGCTTTCAGTTAATCAAAAGATTTTCCAGATGGATCTAATAGCATGAGCAGTTTAAAAGCAGAGAGTTTTCTCCAGCTGGTAAAAGAAGTGGGATCAGAGGCAGGACTCACTGCTGACTTTGAAGCAATGGGGTCACTGATTGGTTTGAAGATAGAGGGGGCTACATGCAAGGACTGGAGAGTAACTTCTAGAAGCTGAGAATGACTGACAGCCAGCACAGAAATAAAGACCCCAGTCTTACAGCCTCAAGGAACTGGCATCGGTCAACAACCTAAATAGGGCTGTGAGCAGGTCCTCCCACAGAGCTTCCACACAAAAGCCCAGCACAAGGGACGTCTTGATGTCTGCCTTGTATGACCTTAAGCAGAGAGTACGGTAGAGCCCACCTAGGCTTCTGGCCTATCCAACTGTGAGCTAATAAACAGTATTCTTTTCAGCTGCTAGGTTGTGGTGAATTAACACAGCACTAGAAAACTAATACACTGCATTACAAATGTCTGGCATATCCTCACTGGAGGTGGTGGGGAGAAAATGAGCTGACCTATATAACTTTGGAAAACAGTGTTCTGACTGGATATTGAAGATTAAAGACAAAAGATATGCACATAAACACTGTACTCTAATGGGTAGTTTTGTTTCTCATAGGAGTAAAGGCTAGCAATTCTGAAGCTACTTTATATGCATACTAGGATTAAACAAGTAAATAATTTGTACATCATGGGAGCCAGGTTTCTCATTATCCCAGAAAGAAGTTACAAAAAAGCAGGGGGAGAAGGCTAGAATGTGGATTAGGGTGTATATATAAATATAAACTCATGTTTATAGTTAGATACAGAAATAAAAACAGGGCAGATGTATACATGAGTTAGCATACGAACATTTCCTAGCTCTGGGACCCTAGGATTGGTGATGCCCCAGTAGCAGTAGTGAACAAATCTAGTACCCAAATCTTAATTTCTAACTACCATTCCAATAAAAGGAACCAGGGCTCCTTGGAGAAATGGCTGATTTTGAACTGGGGCAGGAAATGTCTACAGTGAGCCTGGAATATCTCACTGTCCTTAAACAAAACAAGAATAAAGAAAAACAGAAAGGATGTTAACAAGGGACAGGAGTCAATGGAAAGAGCCCACAATGGCCAAATATGGAACATTAGCAGTAAAATAAATATTGATGTTTTTGGACTGTAACCCAAATAATGAAATAAATATCCATTGGCCTGTGCTGACAGTAATAAATGATAGTAATAAATGACTGAATAAGTTGCGGGAAACAGAACATTTTTCCTCACAGAAGAATTTCAGATAATAAGTATAGAAGGAATTCAAACTGTGTTCATAAGGTTAATGAGGTTGAAACCAGCAGAAAGTTTAAAGCTTATTTTTCAGAGAACCGTTTCCCCTAAATCCATTATTGTTTGTTTCTAGACCCCACCAACAAACCCACTAGCTGTCTCTGTAGAAGCCTGGACCTCAGGGCCAACTAACAGGGGTCCAGCCTTCAAACGAGCAAAGCCCTGCATTCCTTGCCCAAGATAAGGAGGCCAAGACCCATCCAATTTATACCAGCTCTCAGGGCATGCCCATGGTGCCTTCTCCTTGTCCTGAGATAGCCTGATGTCAGGGGCTGAATTTTGCCTCATTCTGATGTTAAATTTCTACACAAAGTGAACACGGGATGTATGCTACCAATGTTTGCTCAATGCACATGCTCCATCTTTCCTCATGAACAGTCATTAGTTCTCCTACCCTTTCCATCAAATGATAGATCATTTCAACCCCTATGATTCTAACCAACTTGTTCTCTCCCCAGTCGGGGAGGGGGATTTGAGGTGTGTCCTCCCTTCTACCTTGTTCGGCTGCCTTTTGAATAAACGTCTGGTGCTGTAAACCTCCTGTCTCAGCTTTTGGCTCTGCTGCACAGTGGGCAGATGGCTTGGGTTCAGTTAACAGAATGAAGGAAATGGAAAATCACCTTTAGGACACCATGATAGTAACTGCCGCAGGCAAAAATCTGGAAGAATGCTAAAATTAGTACCAGGGCAGAACTTGTGGGAATGGCAAGATGGCAAGCACGGTCTCCTGAGTACCTCCAACAAAAACTTATTATTATTGGAGTTGTTTTAACCTAAATCTGCAACACTTTTGATACTCCTCCCCCAGAAGTCTACCTCGATCATGTTCCCCGTGACTGTGGGCTGGACTTAGTGAGCTGCTCCTAACACACTGATTATGGGGAAGGGAAAAAAATCCTAACTTTAGTGTGGAGAACACTGACAGACACCACTTTAGACAGGTGGTCAAAGTAATTCTTTCTGTTTATTTTACATGGATCTCAAAGACTAGCTTCAGTTTTTACAGTGGCCTATCCTTTAATGAAAACAAAATAACAAAACATTCTGGCTATTCTTTTTTTTTTTTTTTTTTACAAATAGTTTATTGTCAAATTAGTTTCCACATAACACCCAGTGCTCATCCCCACAACCCTCCTCCATGCCCACCTCCTCCCCCCACATCCACCAGTCCTCAGTTTTTGTCAGCATTCAAGAGTCTCTCATGGTTTGCCTCTCCCCCTTTCCCCCACCATTTCTGCCCTTCTTCTCCCCCTTGGTCCTCTGTTAAGCTCCTCCTAATCCTCCTATACGTGCACACATATGATATTTGTCCTTCTCTGCCTGACTTATTTCGCTCAGCATAACACCCTCAAGGTCCATCCATGTTGCTACACATGGCCAGATTTCATTGTTTCTCATTGCCATGTAGTATTCCATGGTATAGATAAACCACATCTTCTTGATCCATTCATCTGTTGAAAAACATTCTGGCTATTCTACTCTTTGACCTGCTTACTGTGATGCTTAATGTGTCCAGCTTACCTAGGCTGAGATGCCCAGAGAGCTAATAAAACACTGTTTTCTTGTGTGTGAGGGTGTTTCTAGAGGAGATTGGCATGCAGGTCACTAGACGGAATGAAGAGACCCACGCTCATCAGTGTGAGTGGCCATCAGGAAATCCGCGGACAGCAGCAATGGAACAAATATGCAAGGGAAGGGCAAATTCTCTTCCTTCTTAAACTGGGATGTCCGTGTGCTCCCGCCCTTGGACATCAATCCTGGCTCCTGTTTTCAGGCCTTTGAACTCCGGGACTTGCAGCATCCCGGCTCGCCTGGCTCTCGGGGCCTTCAGACTTATACTGAACTCCACCACACCAGCTCTCCGTTCTCCGGTTTGCAGCGCGGGCTGTGGGACTTCTCCAAGTCCTGCAGCAAATCGCCTCTTCTGTGTCTCTACAGAAGAGGTTCTGCTTCTCTTGGAGAACCTGCATACATTTATCTGCACCTTCCACCTTCCATATACACGGTCTTCATTTCAGCCATCCATATAAATTTAGATCCTTGAGAAAGAGAGCCACAGCCTGAGTCTGGAATCAGAGACATCTTGCAATTATTGTATTGTGGAAGCGTATATAGGCATGTTTTTACTGATGAGAATTTTCATTCCATCTAGATCCAGGCATCAGACCCCTCAAAATGTTATTAAAAAAAAGAGAAAAAAAAAAGGAACCAGTAGTCTTGAGGATAGCCATTTTTGCTTTACTTAGCTCTACGGACCAACCTAGTGCTTTCATAAAGAAAATACTTGGTGCTTATGTGAAATAAATTAATGAACAAGTGAAAGGTATAAAATATTTTAATCACTTGGCCCTTTACTGGAAAAAAAAAATTCTATCTGGATTTGAGAAATTTGAGCTTCTAGTTAAGCCAAAGTAGGAGCCACAGTCATTTATAGACAATGAATTTATAGTTCAACGTAGAACCTTCTTATGCATTGTTTCATCCTCATAAATAGAGTAGCCATGTGTCCTGGTTTATCCCCGCTGTCCCAGCATATTTTTTCACCCTGTCTGGTTTGGCATTCATCCTGGACTTTTCATATTTTAATAAGGTATTATTGTAGTACTTACACTCGCATAAGCTAAGCTGGATTTGACAGAGCTGCACTGTGTTCTTTCAGCTTCTGCCAGAGCCTGCGAATGAAATGTCTGAGTCATAGGTGCAGGGAAATAGAGAGCTTAAGGAAACATGTGGTTAAATCTGCACGAGAACTGGCTATAACCTCTTCTCTTTTCTAAGCACTTTACAGACACTAGGTAATTAACACCTCCCTCTCAAGGACGGCATGCAGGGCGCTTGCTGATAAAATTAAGTGCTCTATGACAGGAGCAGCTAGGGACAGTGACCCCAACAGTGTCAGGCACTGATGGGAGGAAAGGAGGATCTGAGGCTCCTGCTGGTCACTTAGCGCACTGGCGCGCTGTGTGGTGTTTGCTCTGTGGCCTCTGGGGCCCACAAAGCTGCTCGGCAGACAGGGGGCAGTGGAGAGCGTGGGAAATTACGGGCTAGACAATTACAAGTTAGGTCCATGAAATAAGTGTGCAAAGACGTAACAGTCTGAAATGCTTGCTACAGAGGTTCTGTCATATGTTGTGTGGGTGAACACTTATGCATTTTAATGCTCTTTTTTGTTTTGTTCTGAAAACTTAAAACTTGAAAGCGCTCAAAAAGGTATATTAAATTTTTAAAAATCATAAAATTTGAGGTCAGATGTATACAGTGTGTATATCTTACCAGCCACAGGAACACCAGAAGACATGAGCATCTATTTGCTAAAGGAGCATCAGCATCTGTTTCAGAGTGGGTTGCTGTGTTAAGAAGATAAACCCAAAGTCTAAACCCTCATCCATCTGCAGTAAGTGCTCGGCTCTTCATTTAGATCAAGTGATTGTCCTCCTAAATTAATTCTGCTTATTAGTTTCATCCCAAATATTCTCTATACACAAAAAGGGTAAAACAGTGACTGTTAACATGTCAGCTCCATTTGTAAAATAACAATGAAAACAACTCCTCAAAAATGAAATGATGCCATTTTATATCAAGACTATCACATAATTTAAACACAAAATTATCTGTTAATATATTTCAATAAGCATTCTGTTTTTCCATCCAGTTACTGGAATAAAATTTAGGCTCTGAGAAGCTTAGCTGGTAAAAGGTAAAACAGCTGTTGTTATTGCAGATGTTGTTATAAATTCAGTAATGTCCTATTTTGAGGAAAATATTATTTGATTTTGTAGTGATAACTCTAATAGAAATTTTGGTGGAACAGAGCACCTTGATAAAAACCATGTTCTTAATAAATTAAGAAATCTATAGATTAGAAATGTGTTTAAATGTGGTATTTATCACACATCATATCGATCATTTCATCACTGCACTTAAATTAGGCAGGTAGAGCATATCAAATGAGCAACCTAATAAACTGCATCTTTGGAAGGTTAGGAGCCTTTTAGGAACTTGCAATTATTGATATGAAGTTTGCAAAGAGAATTAAAATGATTTACTCTTGGAAATCATTTACTCTTGGAAAATAATGAGAAATACCCAAACTTACAGATAAGAGCTAACCTGGCATATAAAATTAGGTTTGGACTTCTATAACAATATTTTAGAGTATCCCAAGTTCCCATTTATTATTGGAAAAATACATCTTGGAACCACACTGAGAAAACCTACAGTTTGGGGAAACATCAAAATTTGATGAAATATTCAAAATAATCATTAATAGAAACAACTTGTCAAACTCTTGCTTATATACATATTTGACAAAGAAAAGTACTTTCTATGTGGGCAAAAGGCCAGTCCTTGTGAAAAATTTTGGACTAGAATATTTATATATCTCAGTGTGAAATAAACAGACTTGAGGGTAACCTCCACTTAGCAGAATTTGCTTGGACTTTACTTGATGACTATGTACCTACCATTTTTTCTCAGATTTAAGAATATTATGATTTATGGAAAAGAGTCCCTTGAACGTGCAATACTTTCATATTTATCAAGCAAATGCAATTTTGAAGAAAAGCACTTTTACTTTTATTTATTGATTTATTTTTTTAAATGTTTTATTTATAGCTAAAACCTGGAAAGAGCCTAAGTGTCCATCAACAGATGAATGGATCAAGAAGATGTGGTTTATCTATACCATGGAATACCACATGGCAATGAGAAACAATGAAATCTGGCCATGTGTAGCAACATGGATGGACCTTGAGGGTGTTATGCTGAGCGAAATGTCAGGCAGAGAAAGACAAATATCATATGTGTGCACTTATAGGAGGATTAGGAGGAACTTAACAGAGGACCAAGGGGGAGAAAAAGGGCGGAAATGGTGAGGGAAAGGGGGAGAGGCAAACCATGAGAGACTCTTGAATGCTGACAAAAACTGAGGACTGGTGGATGGGGGGGGAGGAGGGGTGGGCATGGAGGAGGGCACTTGTGGGGATGAGCACTGGGTGTTATGTGGAAACTAATTTGACAATAAACTATTTGCAAAAAAATAAAAATAAAAAAAAAAATAAATGTTTTATTTATTCTTGAGAGAGAGAGAGAGAGAGAGCACGAATGGGAGGGGTAGAACAAGAGAGGGACACAGAATCCGAAGCAGGCTCCAGGCTCTGAGCTGTCAGCACAGAGCCGGACACGGGGCTCAAACTCACAAGCCACGAGATCATGACCTGAGCCAAAGTCAGACGCTTTACCAACTGAGTCGCCCAGGCGCCCCAGACACTTTTATTTTTAAAAATTAAAATAATTTTTAGAAAAAATAAATCAGAAAATACCAGATACACATTATTAAAGATAGGGCTAAGAAGCAGACTAAAATACATAACTATGAACCAAGAAATACTCTCTATACTTAATACTAAACTCTGCTTAATAAATAGCAAGTTTTTGGGGTGCCTGGGTGGCTTAGTCGGATAAGCGTCCGACTTTCGCTTAGGTCATGATCTCGGAGTTCATGGGTTTGAGCCCCGCGTCGGGCTCTGTGCCGACTGCCAGCTCAGAGCCTGGAGCCTGTTTCAGTCTGTGACTCCCTCTCTCTCTGACCCTCCCTTCCTCATGCTGTCTCTCTCTCTCTCCTAGAAATAAATAAAAACATTTAAAAATAAATAAATAAAAATAAATAAATAAATAAATAGCAAGTTTTTTGTTTAATGTACATAAATGTATTATTATTAGCTTTATAGAAATTGTTTTATTTAAGGAAATACTTTTGGAATAAAACTGTACTATAGATATATCAATATCTAATGACCCAATTATATATATTTAACTATAAAATTATTAAATTTAGATACAAACAAGACTGAAACAGTACAAAATTTAGATAGTTAAAACTACTAGCAAGAAAAATTAAGATAAAATTAGATAAATTTAACTATTTTAAATTTTTATTTCACTCTCAGAAGTGCTATCCAAAACATTTGGATGATCAATTACAAGAAAAATAGTAACTCTACAGGATACAAATAATATAGAATGTTCGTGTGACTAATTTACTTTCACAAAATAAACAGAAGACCCAAATTTGCTGTCAGATGAGAGCTAAAATAGCACACGAGATTTAGTTTTTTCTTCTGTAACTGTTTTTCAGAGCATACCAAGTCACACAGCTCAAAGTCACAGAACTAGGACACTGGAAGGTTAGGGACTTGAGCCAAGTCTACAGAGAAGCATTTAGTGAGAATTTACGATCTAAAGAACAGCATACCATGTGCAAGAAACACTGATAATATTCTCAATATGGTTCATCAATTCAGAACACAGAAAGAAGGAATAGAAACAGTAACACAGAAGTCTTTAAGAGGTCCAAAATATCAAATTTTAAATTAAAGAACCCCCAAAAATGACATACAAAATATTATACTGCTGATCCAAAAGGCCTTAAGTTAGATTACTGTTTGGAAGAATTCTGAACCATGCCTTCATGCAAAGGAAGAGGCAGAAGTCCATTCCAGACATCTGGGCTGGGGCGCTGTGGTTTGGTGGTAACTATGTGCAATGCAAAAAGCAAGCCCAGCACAGTATCTGTAGAAACGTGAGCATCCCTAATGACCAAAGATCAGGAGTTACGATCACCAAGTAGAATGCTGGATTTTAAAGGCTGTATTAGAAAAGCTAGATAAAATGGAAGTATTAGAGCTTCTTAAACAGGGAAAAAAGATGTAATAAAGTTAGCCTATAGTTAAGAGGATCAACTTGACAGTCACTTATTCATTCATACATTCCACACTCACTCACTGAATGTAAGCAAGTACCAGAAACAGCTCTATGCAGCTAGGAGAGAACAATAAATGAAACAGGCTCCGACTGAGGTGTTGGTGGGTGTGATGATCTTTGTGATGGGTCCACCTGGCTAGGCTGCAGTCTCCAGTTATTCAGTCAAACACGAATCTAGGTGAAGTTATTTTTGTAGGTGTAATTAAAGCCCATAATCTGTTGATTTTAAGGAGAATATTATAGATAATCTGAGTGGCCCACATTTAATCAGGTGAAGGGCCCTAAGAGTAAAACCTGAGGGCTTACTGAAGGAGAAAAAAGCTGAGGTACCTGGGTGGCTCAGTCGGTTAAGCGTCTGACTTCAGTTCAGGTCATGATCTCAGTTTGTGGGTTTGAGCCCTGCACCGGGCTGTGTGTTGACAGAGCTCAGAGCCCAGAGTCTATTTCCGATTCTGTGTCTCCCTCTCTCTCTGACCCTCCCCTGCTCATGCTGTCTCTCTCTCAGAAATTTAAAAAAAAAAAACAACCCACACACAGACATTTAAAAAATTTTTAAAAAAGAAAAAGAAAAAAGCAGTCCCAAATGGTAGAATATTTCAGTAAGATTTGGCCCATTCACGCAAAAGAAACTTAGGCAACCCATTAAAAATGCTTGACAGAAAAATTAAACAATAAGATAAAATGGCTGCAATATTTTATTATTAAGTCTAACTCAGAATACTTGGGACAATAATCCAGAGCTCAAACTTCTGTATAAATAGAGGTATATTTTGATCCTGGGTCAATTACATGTCACCAGTACATCTCTGGTCCATTTATTTAAACTTCCTGAGCCCCCAGTCCCACTTCCCCAGGTCAGTATTGTGAGTGAAAGGGTGGAAGCTGTTCAATAGTTACCAACAATATGGAACAAATCTAGTTATCTTTTGTAAATGTACATTTGATGTGTGTTCATACATATATATGAAAAATACACACTATATGTAATATAGCCATATACACCCAGAGAGCAAAGTGTATATGTATTATTTAACTAAAAACACATAAAAGTATTTTCACTTTACACTGAATACCAAATGTAAATCTCTGGTTGGGTTTGTGAGTTCATTTCATTCAGTCTGTAAGTATTTATTAAAGTGCCTTTATGGTCCAGGCACAAAATGCTAAGTGCAGGGGAGAGAGCAGTAAATATAACAGTTTTCCTTGTTTCATTTATTTTCCAAGCTTTTGGTTATGAGTTTGAGTTATTTTCAAATATACATAAAATTATTTAAGACTAACAGAACTTCTCAGGTATTAAAAAGGAATATTAAACTTGTCCTAATGGTAGGTGTACAGAAAAGAAACACCAAAACATAATGACAAGGCACCTTGCTCCACCCAGGATGAAACTAAGTCACCCGGCACCTGCTCTCAAAGCAACTAGTATGATTTTCTCTGGTCTAAGTGGTTAAGTCTCAGACTTCTCTTCTACATGTCTTAAGTGAGTCCTGCTGCTACTTCAGTGAGGTCTCATGATCGCATCTCCTTTTCTAACAGCCTTCAGAGTTCCACGGACAGATTTCCTCTGGCCACAGGCTTCCTGGAAATGTTTTCCAGCAGATCTGCCTTTACAGAAGCTTATCTCATCTGTGCTAAAGAGGGAGTGTGTGTGTTTGGCTCAATTGCCCATTCCACTACCTTCTGTTTCCTGGCTGAAAGAGGAATTACAAGAAACATGATCTGTCTGGTTCTCTGATCACAGGCACCCACCGAGTCCTCAATTTCTGTCTCTGTAAAAGGAGCACAATGATGGCCACCCTGTTCACCCCCACACCCCCAATAAAATATATTAGCAGTTAATAAGTGGATTTAGAAATGCAAACATACCATTATGATATAAAAGAGTGTTATAAATTGTGTTAAGTGACTACAAGCACATCTCCTTAAAGGCATTTTCCTCTGGGGCCATTGTTTCCATATGTTACAAAAAGGATATCACCCGGACCAGTTTCACTCAGCTATTACAAATGTTACATATTTGTATATATAACATCTAAAAATGTTATTTTAAGCTACAAGAAAATTGTCCTCCAAAAAAAATGTCAGGTTAGCACTTATCAATAGTAATTTGAAATACGCAGGATGTCAGGGTGAACTATGTACTTCCATCCTTACAGGTAAAATATACTACCTGAGTTCAAAAGCATTTATTCAAATGCCTCTCCTGAGAGGTTAACAGGGCTGCTGCTGCTAGAACATTCGGTACACTGGATGCAGACAGACCCAAGGAGTCTGTGGCTCTGTTGGAAGATTAAGGACTCTCCGCTCCCCACGTTACTGCCAGCTCCCAGCGTCCTCATCAATCTCTCCAGCAGGCTGAGGGGATACTGCTTTCTTACTGCAGTTTTATAAACAGGACTTGGTGAGCTATTGTTGCCACATACACTCATGCCTGACTACAAAAAAAAATACCTGAATTCAAACTTTGGAGAATAGAAAATTGGCTGAATGCCAAGAGGCAAAGAAATTAGGTCACTGGACACCCATAGGAGTTCTCTCTCTCTCTCTATCTCTCTCTCTCTCTCTCTCTCTCTCTCTCTCTCACACACACACACACACACACACACACACACACACACACACACAAGCACCAGTTTATTTCCCCAAGCCCCAGATGCTGATTCTCCGTGGTGACATCACATGGACATTGAAGGGATGTGGCAGAGATGAGCACAAAGATAATCCATCAATATGCATTATTTATTGTTTAAGGTTAGTTGTTGATTCTACTTATGCTTTATTTCTCTTGCTTTCCCTTTGTGTATACAATTCTTGCCAGAATTAATCATTCCTTTCCCCCATGGTCTCACAGCGGGTTATCTGTTCCTCACTCAGTCTTGTGCTGTCACTGGTTTGCATCAGCTATTCTCCATCTGTTCCCTCCCCAGCTGCACCCCACACCTACTCCTCAGTATACCACAAAAAACACACCCCAAGGGAAGACCCCCATAATGCATGACACCTACTTCAAAAGCACACTGTTATCTGGATAACTTTGAATATCCTGACTTTTTTTTTCCCCAAAAATAAGTGTTAAGAAACAAGTGTTGGTGAGGATGTAGAGAAAAAGGAACCTTTGTACACTGTTGGTGGGAACGCAAATTGGTACAGCCACTGTGGAGCACAATATGAAGGTTCCTCAAAAAATTAAAAATAAAACGACCCTATGACCCAGGAATTGCACTACTGGGTATTCACCCACCGCCCAAACAACAGAAAAACACTAATTCAAAGGGATATATGTACCCCTATGTTTACTGCAGCATTATTTACAATAGCCAAGATAGATGAATGGATAAAGAGGATGTGGTATGTATATACAATGGAATCTTCAGCCATCAAGAATGAAACCTTGCCATCTGCAAGGATGCCAATGCAGCTAGAGAGAATAATGCTAAGTCAGAGAAAAGACAAATACATGATTTCACTCATATGTGAAATTTGAGAAACAAAACAAATGAGCAAAGGTAAAAAAGAGAGAGAGAGAGGCAAACCAGACATAAGACTCAACTACAGGGAACAAACTGATGGTCACCAGAGGGAGGGAGGGATGAGGGGAATAAGGAACAGGGATAAAAGAGCACACTTATCATGATGAAAAAAAATTATTTTAAAAAGTTAAGAAATCAAAAGAAGAGAGTTTCAAAACTTAAAAAAAATAATAGAAGTAGCATAAAATCATTAAAAAAAATCAAAGACAGGGAGGCTTTTCTAGATCTCTGTTTCAAAGGAAGGAACCCAACTCCTACCTGCTTAAGACAAGAACAAGAAAGTAATTTACTGGTGCCTGGCTACTGGCACGTCCAGGGGTGTTCGATGCCGTCAGGACTGGCCTGTGCGCTCCTGCGACAGCTTCCTTTACTGGCATGACCCCCTCAGGCAGCACTCCTGGCAGATCCTGCCAGACGCACAACCAGCGAGCAACTACCAAACTGAAACCCAATGTCTTCAGTAAAATCCCGGATTGGCTCTCTTGGCTCAGTTTGGGTCAAATGTCCTTCCTGAACCCATCACTGTGGCCAAGTGGTTTTGGTGCTCGAGGGCCTGGCCTGAATCACATGACTGACTCCCCCTGGAGACAGGAGGGAGAGTCACCTCTATCCAAGCCACTTTTACTGAGGGGCCTGGGCACTGCCCAAAATAAATCCAGCTGCAATTATCAGAAGAAAGGATGGGTCTAGGGCTTCACAACCAAATCTGCAGTCCTGTTTACCAGGGGGAAGGTTACTACTGCCAGGTTTGATCGCAGGGCCATACCTGGAGGGCATAAATGGTAAGGCCCAATGAGGCATAATTCCCCAAAGCAGTGGGTACTGGGGACACAGTTGCATGCTCGGGTAGTCTTGGTGGGGGACAGAGGCAGGAATAAATAAATACGACAGCAGTGTGGATAAATGGATGGGCTCTCAAGTCAGAGACCTAGATTTGAATCTACCCGGATTTATTGTTTACTATTTTACTTCTGACCCTGAGTTTCTTTAGAAAACTGGGTTAATACATGAACAGTGCCTACCTTTTAAAACTCTTAGGAAAATTAAATGGAATAACCTACATAAAGGATTTAGCTGTGTTCCGAGAACATAGTAAATGTTCAATGAATGTCTCCTATTATATTATAGGTCTAGGGGCTTTGTTTCATGCACGGAACATTCACCAAGACAAAATATATCCTGGATCATAAAAGACACTGTGCCAAACCCAAAGAACTGAAATACAAAGCATTTTCTCTGCCCATAAATGAATTAATCTAGGAATTCAGAGAAATATAAATAGAAGAATATACAAATCTTTAGAAATATAAAGAACATATATACAATTAATCCATATGCAAAAGGGTAAATCTCCAGAAATCTTAGAAAATATTTCAAACTGAATGAAAATGAAAATACAGGACACCTAAATTTGCAAGATGCCGCTAAAGCAGTCCTTGGAGAGAAATGTTATGCATTAAATGTTTACATTAGAAAAAGAGTACCAAATCAATAATCCAAGAAATTAGAAAAAGGAGAACAAGGGGCGCCAGGGTGGCTTAGTTGGTTAAGTGTCCGACTTTCACTTAGGTCATGATCTCGTGGTTCGTGGGCTCGAGCCCCGCGTCAGGCTCTGTGCTGACTGCCAGCTCAGAGCCTGGAGCCTGTTTCAGTCTGTGACTCCCTCTCTCTCTGACCCTCCCCTGCTCACGCTGTCTCTCTCTCTCTCTCCTACAAATAAATAAAAAGAAAAAAAAGAAAAAAAAAGAAAAAGGAGAACAAAATATAACTGAAGCAAATAAAAAACATGGAAATTTTAAAGATGAGAGCAGAAACAAAATTAGGAACAACAGATAAATAAAATGAAAAGCTGGTTCTTTAAATAGATCAATACAACTGATAAAGTTCTTGCAATAAGACTGACAATGGAAGAGAGGGAGGGTGAAGATATAAACTATCAATATCAGGAATAAAAACTGTCAACAATATTTGAGATATTAAAATAATCAATTAAAAAATGAAAATTGTCAATGTCAGTAATGACAAAGTCTTTTTGCTTTTGTTTGGTTTTTTAATGTTCAGAATGAGAGAGAGATAAAGAGCACGCAGAAGAGTGGCAGAGAGAGAGATAACCCAAGCAGGCTCCACACTGTCAGCATAGAGCCTGACTGGGGGCTCAATACCACAAATGGTAAGATCATGACCTGAGCTAAGATCATAAGCCAGACACTTAACCAACTGAGCCACTCAGACACTCCAATAAAGGTTTTTTTTAACTGAATTCACATTTAAGTCAAGAAAGCTCTGGGGCACCTGGCTGGTTCAGTCAGTGGAGCGTGCAACTCTCAATCTCAGGGTCATGAATTCAAGCCCCACATAAGTGTGGAGCCTACTTAAAAAATTTAACAAAAAAACAATCAATCACAAAAACTCCAGGCCCAGGTGGTTTTACTGGCAAATTTTACCAAATATTAAAGAAGAAATGGGAGGAACTCTACACAACCTTTTCTACAAAAATAAGAGAGGCGGCACTTCCAAACTCATTTCATCATGTGGGCATTACCATGATAGTAGCTTCGTATAGAACCAATACAGAAAAGGAAAACTACAGACCAATATCTCTTATGAGGACAGATGCAAAAATCCTCAAAAAGAGTTATCAAATAGAATCCATAAATTGTAACGGGACAAAGGCAATGATGGCAGGTACAGATAGGGAAATGATGGGTTACGTCCCTGATACAGAACTTCCTTTATTTCACTCTTGCAACAAGCAGGTGAGGCAACCTTTCTTACAGCCATTTACAAGATGAGAAAACTCAAATACTCGTAACTTAAGTGATGTGTGTCACACGGTTTAGCCTAGGGCAGGGTTGGGGATCCGAAGACCCACAGACTCATGTCTGCATCGAGTCACAGTTCTGCTATAACCACACAGCTTTCTGTCATTTGCCAGTGATCCACACGGCTCTGGAGCAGGAAGTGACAAGGGTTTCCTACAGGACAGGCTCCTGAGTGACCACTGCGTGGCCTCAGACCAGAAGGGCTGCACAGATGTGTTAAAGGAATCACTGTTTACTCTTTGGGGACAATCTGGCATTGGTGCAAACGCAATGGTCCTGGGGGGCCTGAAAGAGTTAATGCACACACACCCCACCCTCTGTGAGTTTGCAAAAGAACAAATATTCATTAATGTCTTTTGATCTTGACATTCATTATTTAAATCTGAAGTAGATTCATTTTAAAAATTGTTTATTAAAGTATAACATTAGGGTAACCAACTCTAATTTTACTTGATAGGTCTTGATGTGAATATGGGAATCAAAAGATATAAAAAATAAAGAAAAGATCATATGATCTTCCAGAAAAAGTAATGCAAGGTTGGGGCTAATTTTGTGATATCCATCTTTAACAGTCTTGGAGCTACTCACTCTAAAGAACTCCATGGGATTTTTTTTTCCTTTTGATGTGGACCATTTCATTCTGTGCTCCTTTTTCCAACTCAGTGTATTTTATAATGATATCCATCATGTCTGTTTGTCAGTTTATGGCAGCTTAAAAAATTGCCTCAAGGCCAGTAATGAGAAGAAATCTTTCCCACTTCCTCTAGATTGTTTTATGTGCTTCACAGTTTTCTGCACCAAATAATAAAAAAATAACGTTGCTTTTGAAACTGTCCTGTATCTTGCCTCGTTTTCTTCTTCTAATCTTTTATGGTTTATTTCCCTTTGCTTCCCTATGTTTATTCTACTGTGCTTTTGTTCATAATTAACAAGATATAAAAGATATGAATATATTCTCAAAATGGAAAGTTTTCTAAAGACCTTATTTCAGCTGGCCTTTAATCCACATGAAGACAATTATCTGGAATTTTATAAATATATATGCACCTATATATACAATATATATTATAAACATATATAAAATAAACATACTTATAAAAAGTATATATATATATATATACACAAGTAAATATTATATTATCTCCTTAACAAGACAGTCCACATTTTAAGAGCTGATGAAATAGACATCAATACAAGCTAGAGAAGATAGCTGAGTTCTCAAGAACTGCCGGTGAACTCCAATATGGAAAGAAACTTACAGATTCCTCAGCTGGGTTATACTAGCACCTGGACGTGGCCATGAGTCTTGGAAAGGTCAGTTGTTTCTGATGTCACTAGAAACATGCTGGTGATGACCAGGGGAACATGGGGGATTTTTCAGGATGGCATGTCTTTTACTCTTACTCTTTTTTGTTGTTGTTGTTTTCATCCTAAATCCCTGCCTATCTAACATATCAAGTTGTGCAATAATTCCATGCTTGGAATTCCATTTAGCTGTGCCTGGCATTTCCCAAAACATTATTTCCATGGCCATTCTGTCACAAAAAGCTTTAAGCTACCTTCTGGAGTCAGGAGGCATGTATGTAATAAATTATTCCAAGACAAATATTTTCTAAAGAATATCCCCAAGTACTTAGGGAGAGAAGATGGCAGAGCAGCATGGAGACCCTCAGCTTGTCTTGTCCCTGAAACCCAGCTAGGTCAGCACCAAACCATTTTGCACACCTAGGAAACTGATCCAAGGATTAACACAACAGTCTACATAACTTGAGCCACAGAATTCGGCAGGTACATGGTGCGAAGAGATGCACTGGGGAAGAGAAAACCCACAGAAGAGAGGGAGCTGTTTTTGCAGAGAGAGAATAGAGAATGGGGAAGAGTGTGGCACATCGGGAGTACAGGAAAAACACCCTGAAAGTAGCTGGAAAGAAAGAGAGAGAATGAGTGAAAACCTCTCAGGAGACTGAACAAGAAATCTGTTCCTCTGTTCCCCAAAACCACTGATGGGAAGAAAAGAAAGGGTTTCAATACCACCAGGACTCTATAAACAGTAGAGAGCAGAGTCTGAAGTTCCAGAGCTCAGTGCCTGGCGGTGCTCTGGTGAGGAACCAGGGCAAATGCCCAGGAGCAGGCAGTGGGGTCTGGAGGGGTCCATGTGCCACACAGGGAAAAGCAGTTCCTTTGCTGAGAATGTATTTGGTAGAGACCATACGGCCTCCGCACAGGCAAAGGTCCCAGTGGACTCCAGAAAGCAGCCACATTTGCTAGTATTAAGACAAAGATGCCAGAGTATGGTGAAACCTAGCATCGGCTACATGTTGTATTTTGCCACAATCTCTGAACCTTTGATGCTGTGTGATCACACAAATGTTTTCTGGGGCAAGCTGGAACCTGGCCACAATCTCAGAACCTCTACCACAGCATGATCACAGGAACGTTTTCTGGGGTAAGCCAGCACCCAACTATTGCTCACTGAGACCCTCCCGCAGAGTGTTGGCATGGGTTTCTGAAGTGTGGGGTTTTGAAACAAAACCCAATCGGAGATAAAACTCTGGAAGGAGGTGCCATCTAGCACCTGGTCTGATAGGCAGCCAGCTATGACATGTACATGGTAGCAGCAGGGAGTGGGCAGGGGTTGAGACAAAGGAGGGGTGCTTGACCATTGGTCGGTGAGAGCCAAAGTGCCCTTGCCAGACGCTAGGGAGCAGGTAAAGACATTTCCACACATGTACATGCCACACTGATTCATTCCAGTAAGCTAAGCAGCGCCGCCTAGGGGAGAATGGAGCCATTACACCAAGAGCTGCCCCACTGTATCCTCCAAGCACATTCCCTAGAAAACCAGCACATCCCTCCACCGATTTACTCTAAGGACTATAGAGTGCTTCATAGTTTGACTTCTAGGGGAAACTGAATATAACTTCATTCAAGTTACATTCTTTTCGCTGGTTCATTTATAAGTCCACTTTTTTTTTTTGCTTGTGTTTTGTTTAAATTGTTTTCATTATTTTTTTCCTTTCCTTTTTCTTGGATACAGAAACAGAAAATTTTCTTTTTCTTTTCTTTTTTTTAACTTTACATTTTTGTTATTACTTTTTTCTTGATTTTTTAAGTTCTTTATTCTACTTCATTTGCTTTATTGCATTTTATTCTATAACTTTTTAAAATTTTTTTCTTACCTTTTGTTTCTCTTTTCTTTCCCCCTTTTCTCTATTCTATCAAATGCCTTTCAACAAGCAGACCACAACACACCTAGGATCTAGTTTCGTTTGATTTTTTTGTTTTGTTTTTAATTTTTTTAATTTTAATTTATTAATTTTACTTTTTTCTTCCTCCAAAATGACAAAATGAAGGAATTCACCCGAAAAGAAAGAATGAGAAGAAATGACAGCCAGGGGCTTAATAAACACAGATATAAGCAAGCTGTATGAACTAGAATTTAGAACCACAATAATACAAATACTAGCTGGGGAGGGGAGACCGAGTGGCTTAGTCAGTTGAGCAGCCGACTCTGGCCTAGAGCATGATCTCAAGGTTTGTGAGTTCAAGCCCCACATCGGGCTCTGTGCTGACAGCTTGGAGCCTGGAGCATACTTCAGATTCTATGTCCCATTCTCTCTGCCCCTCCCCCACTTGTGCTTTGTCTCTCAAAACTAAATAAATGTTTTGAAAAAAATTCTAGAAAAAGAATACTAACTGGGGTTGAAAGAAGCTAGAATTCCTTTCTACAGAGATAAAATTGGTAAAATCTAGTCAGGATGAAATTAAAATGGTATAACTGAGAAGACACAATGGCCAAGGATGGACAAAGCCGAGCAGGAAGTCACCGATATACAAAATTATGGAGAATAATGAGGCAGGAAAAAAAAGGGAAACAAAGACAAAAGAGCACGACACAATACTTAGATAACTCAGTGACTTATTAAAAAGGAATAATATCTGAATCATAAGAGTCCCAGAAGATGAAGAGACAGAAAAGGGGGCAGGTTTCTTTGAGCAAATTATAAAAGAAAGCTTTCCTAATCTGGGGAAAGATGCAGATATCAAAATCCATAAGCACAGAGAACTCCCATTAGATTCAACAAAACCTGACCATCAATAGAACATATCATAGTCAAACTCACAGAATACACAGACAAGGGAAGAATTATGAAAACAACAAAGGAAAAAAAGTCCTTAACCTATAAGTGAAGATAGATCAGGTTTGCAGCAGACCGATCCACAGAAACCTGACAGGCCAGAAAGAAGAAGCAGGAGATATTCAACATGCTCAACTGGAAAAATATGCAGCCAATAATTCTTCATACAGCAAGGCTGTCATTCAAAACAGAGGAGAAAGAAAGAGTTTCCCAAACAAAACGTAAAGGAGTTCTTGACCACTAAACCAGCTCTGCACGAAATTTTAAGGGGGACTTGGGAGGAGGCAAGATGGCGGAGAAGTAAGGAGCTCCGTACTTGCATTTGCACCCATACATCACACAGAAAATATCTGAAGCCACTGGAAACCTTACAAAACCTGAGAGATTGGGAGAAAAAGGACGCAGAATCCACTGAGAAAGCCTTCTAATGTGAATGCAAACTGGGGAAGATAAAATCGGGCGGGGATCGGAGACTCCAGGGTCGGAGGCGATCCCCCTCTGAGGGGAGTGAGGGGAAAAAGAGAGAGTCTGAAACAGAAAAACCTCCGCTCGGGGGGAAAAAACCTCCACTCGGGGCATAGAAAGACTGTACTTGCCAAATATGTGCACGCCAGGTCCCCTTGCGCCAAGTGGTCCCGGGGGGTGCTGAGCACACAGACTGCTTCTTTGTGCTGGCTTCTGGTGGCTGGACTTCAGAGTGGCGGCACACCTGCCACCATTGTAGCTCCCAGGCGGCTGGGGCCCCAGAAGAAATTTTAAGGGGAACTCTTTGAGTGGAGAAAAGATGAAACAAAACAAAAAAGACCAAAAGCAACAAAGACTAGAGAACATCACCAGAAACACCAACTCTACAGGCAACACAATGGCACTAAACTCGTATCTTGTTTATTTTTGAGAGAGAGAGAGAGAGAGAAACAGAATGCAAGTGGGGGAGGGGCAGAGAGAGGAGACACAGAATCTGAAGCAGAATCCAGGCTCTGAGCTGTCAGCATGGAGCCCTATGTGGGGCTTGAACCCATGAACTGTGAGATCATGACCTGAGCCAAAGTTGGACACTTAACTGACTGAACCACCCAGGCACCCCAGTACTCACTCTAATGTCAATGGACTAAACACTCCAATAAAAAGACACAGGGTATCAGAATGGATAAGAAAACAAAACCCATCTTTATGCTGATTACAGGAGACCCATTTTAGACCTAAAGACACCTGAAGACTGAGGGGCGACTGGGTGGCTCAGTCGGTTAAGCGTCCGACTTCTTTCTACTCAGATCATGATCTTGTGGTTCATGGGTTAGAGCCCCACGTCAGGCTCTGTGCTGACTGCCAGCTCAGAGCCTGGAACCTATTTCAGATTCTGTGTCTCCTCTCTCTGACCTTCCCCTGCTCATGCTGTCTGTCTGTCTGTCTGTCTGTATCTCTCTCTCTCTCAGAAATAAATAAAACATTAAAAAGATAAAAATTTTTTAAAAAAGACACCTGAAGATTGAAATAAGGGATGGAGAACCATCTATCAGGCTAACAGTCGTCAAAAGAAAGCTGCAGTAGCCATATTTGTGTTAGAAAAACTAGATTTTAAAATAAAGATTGTAACTAGAAATGAAGAAGGGTATTATATCATAATTTAGGGGTCTATCCACCAAGAAGATCTAACAATTGTAAATATTTATGCCCCAACTATGCCCCCAATGTGGAGGCACCCAAATATATAAATCAATTAATCACAAACATAAAGAAACTCATTGATAATAATACCGTATTAGTAGGGGACTTCAGTACACCACTTAACAGCAATGGACAGATCATCTAAGCAGAAAATCAACAAAGAAACAATGGCTTCGAATGACACACGAGACTAGATGGACTTAACAGATATATTCAGAACATTTCATCCTACAGCAGCAGAAAACATGTTCTTCTCAAGTGCACATGGAACATTCCTTAGAATAGATCACATACTGGGACACAAATCAACCCTCAACAAGTTCAGAAAGATCAAGATGATACCTTGCATATTTTCAGACCACAATGCTATGAAGCTCAAAATCAACCACAAGAAAAAATTTGGAAAGACCAAGAATACTTGAGATTAAAGAACATCCTACTATGGGGCGCCTGGGTGGCTTAGTCGGTTAAGCGTCCGACTTTCACTCAGGTCATGATCTCGCGGTTCGTGGGTTCGAGCCCCGCGTCGGGCTCTGTGCCGACTGCCAGCTCAGAGCCTGGAGCCTGTTTCAGTCTGTGACTCCCTCTCTCTCTGACCCTCCCCTCCTCACGCTGTCTCTCTCTCTCCTAGAAATAAATAAAAACATAAAAAAAAAAAAAAAGAACATCCTACTAAATAATGAAAGGGTTAACCAAGAAATTAAAGAAGAAATTAAAAAGTACATGGAAGCCAATGAACATGAAAACAGAACAACCAAAACCTCCAGGATGCAGCAAAGGCAGTCATAAGAGGGAAGTATATAACCTTCCTAAATAAGAAAGAAAGATCTCAGATACACAACTTAACCTTACACCTAAAAGAGCTGGAGAAAGAACAGCAAATAAAGTCCAAAACCAGAAGGAAAACAATAAAGATCAGAGCAGATACCAATGATACCAAAATCAAAAAACCAGTAGAACAGATAAATGAGACCAGAGCTGGTTCTTTGAAAAAATTAATAACATTGGTAACCCCCGCCCAGCCAGACTGATAAAAAAAGAAAAGGATGAATGAAATAAATAAAACCATGAATGAAACAGGAGAGATCACAACCAGCAATGCAGAAATACAAACAATAATAAGAGAATATTATGAGCAATTATATGCCAACAAATTGAGCACTCTGGAAGAAATGGACAAATTCCTGGAAATATATGAACTAACAAAACTGAAACATGAAGAAACAGAAAATCTGAGCAGTAAAGAAATTGAATAACCAGTAAATAAATGGAATCAGTAATCAAAAATCTCCCAACAAACAAGAGTCTAGGGCCGGATGGATTTCCAAGGGAATTCTACCAAACATTTAAAGAAGAGTTAACACTGAATCTTTTGAAGATATTCCCAAAAAATAGAAATGGAAGGAAAACTTCCAAACTCATTCCACAAGGCCACCATTACCTTGATTCCAAAACTAAAGCCCCACTAAAAAGGAAACAGACTAATTTCCCTAATAAACATGGATGCAAAATTTCTCAACAAGATACTAGAAAAGCAGATCCAACAATACATTAAAAGAACTGTTCACCAAGGTCAAGTGGAATTTATTCCTGGGATGCGAGGCTGGTTCACTATCTGCAAATCTAACAATGTGGCACATCACATTAATAAAAGAAAGAATAAGAAAAACATGGTCCTCTCAATAGAGGTAGAGAAAGCATTTGACAAAATACAGCATCTTTTCTTGATAAAACTCTCAAGAAAGTAGGGACAGAAGGATCATACTTCAAGATCATAAAAGCTATATATGAAAGACCCACCACTAACACCATCCTCAGTGGGGAAAAACTGACAGATTTCCCCCTAAGATCAGGAACATGACAAGGATATCCCCTCTCACCACTGTTAAGTCAACATACTATTGGAAGTCTTGGCCTCAGCAATCAGACAACACAAAGAAATACAAATCATACAAATTGTCAAGAAATAAGTCAAACTTTCCACAAAAACAGACACATAGACCAATGGAACAGAATTGAGAACTCAGAAGTGGACCCAAAAGTATACAGCCAGCTAATCTTTGACAAAGCAGGAAAGAATATCCAATGGAAGAACGACAGCCTTTTTAACAGATGGTGTTGGGAGAATTGGACAGCAACATGCAGAAGAATGAAACTAGATCATTTTCTCACACCGTGCACAAAAATAAATTCAAAATGGATAAAGGACCTGAACATGAGACAGGAAACTATCAACACCCTAGAGAAGAAAGCAGGAAACAACCTCCTTGACCTCCACCGCAGCAACTTCTTACTTGACACATCCCCAAAAGCAAGGGAATCAAGAGCAAAAATAAACGATTGGGACCTCCTCAAGATTAAAAGCTTCTGCACAGCCAAGGAAACAACCCAGAAAATTAATAGGCAACCAACGGAATGGGAAAAGATAGTTGCAAATGACATATCAGATAAAGGGTTGATATCCAGAATCTACAAGGAACTCACCAAACTACACGCCCGAAAAACAAACAACCCAGTGAAGAAATGGGCAGAAGATATGAACAGACACTTCTCCAAAGAGGACATCCAGATGGCCAACAGACACATGAAACGATGCTCAGCATCCCTCCTCATCAGGGAAATACAAATCAAAACCACACTGAGATACCACCTCACGCCAGTCAGAGTGGCTAAAATGAGACAATCAGAGAACTCTAGATGCTGGCGAGGATGTGGAGAAATGGGCACCCTCCTACACTGTTGGTGGGCATGTAAACTGGTACAGCCCCTCTGGAAAACAGTGTGGAGGTTCCTCAGGAAACTCACAATAGAACTCCCCTATGACCCAGCAATAGCACTGCTAGGAATTTACCCAAGGGATACAGAAATGCTGATGTATAGGAGCATATGGACCCCAATGTTCATAGCAGCACTCTCCACAATAGCTAAAACATGGAAAGAGCCTAAGTGTCCATCAACAGATGAATGGATCAAGAAGATGTGGTTCATCTATACCATGGAATACTACATGGCAATGAGAAACAATGAAATCTGGCCATGTGTAGCAACATGGATGGACCTTGAGGGTGTTATGCTGAGCGAAATAAGTCAGGCAGAGAAGGACAAATATCATATGTGCGCACGTATAGGAGGATTAGGAGGAACTTAACAGAGGACCAAGGGGGAGAAGAAGGGCGGAAATGGTAGGGGAAAGGGAGAGAGGCAAACCATGAGAGACTCCTGAATGCTGACAAAAACTGAGGACTGATGGATGTGGGGGGGAGGAGGGATGGGCATGGAGGAGGACACTTGTGGGGATGAACACTGGGTGTTATGCGGAAACTAATTTGACAAACTATTTGTAAAAAAAAAAAAAAAAAGAAAGAAGTCAAACTTTCACTCTTCACAGATGACAGGATATGGAAAACCCAAAAGACTCCACCAAAAAACTGCTTGAACTGATCCATGAATGTAGCAAAGTCACCGAAAATAAAATCAATGTATAGAAATTGGTTGCATTTCTACACACCAATAATGAAGCAACAGAATGAGAAAGTAATCAATTGATCCCATTTACAACTGCACCAAAAACCAAAAAAAAAAAAAAAAAAAACCCTATACACTGGAAACTATAGAAAATTTATAAAGAAATTAAAGAAGACTCCAAAAAAAAAAGGAAAAACATTTCATCCTCATAGACTGGAAGAACAAATATTGTTAAAATGTCAATACTACCCAGAGCAATATACATATTCAATGCAATCCTTATCAAAATAACACCAGAATTCTTCACAGACTAGAACAAATAATCGTAAATTTGTATGGAACCAGAAAGACCTTGAATAGCCAAACAGTGTTGGGAAAACTGGACAGCAACATGCAGAAAAATGAACCTAGACCACTTTCTTACACCATACACAGAAATAAATTCAAAGTAGATGAAAGACCCAAACATAAGACAGAAAGCTATCAAAACCTAGAGGAGAAAATAGGCAACAAGCTCTTTGACCTTGGCTGCAGCAACTTCTTACTTGACGTGTCTCTGGAGGCAAAGGACGTGTCTCTGGAGGCAAAGGAATAAAAAGCAAAAATGTTGGGACCTCATCAAGATAAAAAGCTTCTGCACAGTGAAGAAACAAGCAGCAAAACCAAAAGGCACTGACAGAATGGGAGAAGATATTTGCAGATGACATATCAGATAAAGGGTTAGTATCCAAAATCTATAAAGAACTTACCAAACTCAACACCCAAAAAACAAATCCAGTGAATAAGTGGGCTAACGACATGAACAGACATGTTTCCAAAGAAGACATCCAGATGGCTAACAAACACATGAAAAGAGGTTCAACATCACTCATCATCAGGGAAATACAAGTCAAAAACACGAGATGTCACCTTTTGCCTGTGAGAATGGCTAAAATGAACAACTCAGGCAACAACAGATGTTGACAAGGATGCAGAGAAAGAGGAACCCTTTAGCACTGCTGGTGAGAATGCAAACTGGTGCAGCCACTCTTGAAAACAGTATGAAGTTTCCTCAAAAAGTTAAAAATAGAACTACCCTACAACCCAGCAATGGCACTACTAGGTATTTATCCAAGGGATACAGGTATGCTGTTTCAAAGGAGCACAGGCACCTCAATGTTTATAGTAGCACTATTAACAATAGCCAAAGTATGGAAGGAGCCCAAATGCCCATTGGCTGATGACTGGATAAAGAAGTTTTGATGGGGGGAACGCATTAGTCCATAAAGGATTTGCATTACAGCTTATGGCATAAAATTCTGCTCTGAACTAAAAAGTTATTCTTTAGAGATAGAACCTGCTTACCAATACCTGTCTTTGATTCATATTTTACTTTCAATAAAGCATAAAAGTGAAGACTTGCAAAAAAAAAAATGGCACAAAAACAGACACTCAGATCAATGGAACAGAAAAGACAACCCAGAAGTGGATCCACAAACATATGGCCAACTGATCTTTGACAACGCAGGAAAGAATATCCAGTGGAATAAAGACAGTCTCTTCAGCAAATGGTGCTGGGAAAACTGGACAGCGACATGCAGAAAAATGAACCTGGATCCCTTTCTTACATCATACACAAGAATAAACTCAAAGTAGATGAAAGACCTAAATGCAAGACAGGAAGCCATCAAAATCTTTGAGGAGAAAGTGAGCAAAAACCTCTTTGACCTTGGCCACAGCAATTTCTTACTCAACACTCAACTTTCCCCGGAGGCAATAGAAACAAAAGCAAAAATGAACTATTGGGACCTCATCAAAATAAAAAGCTTCTTCTGCACAGTGAAGGAAACAATCAGCAAAACTAAAAGGCAACTGATGGAACAGAAGAAGAAGAACATATCAGATAAAGGGTTAGTATCCAAAATCTATAAAGAACTTATCAAACTCAACACTCAAAAAATGAATAATCCAGTGAAGAAATGGGCAAAAGACATGAATAGACACTTCTCCAAAGAAGACATCCAGATGGCCAACCGACACATGAAAAAATACTCAATTATCATTCATCATCAGGGAAATACAAATCAAAACCATAAGGAGATACCACCGCACACCTGTCAGAATGGCTAACATTAATAACTCAGGCAACAACAGATATTGGTGAGGATGCAGAGAAAGAGGATCTCTTTTGCACTGCTGGTGGGAATGCAAACTGGTGCAGCCACTCTGGAAAACAGTATGGAGGTTCTTCAAAGAATTAAAAATAGAACTACCCTACCCTACGACTCAGCAATTGCACTACTACATATTTATCCAAGGGTTACAAGTATGCTGTTTCGAAGGGGCACATATACCCCAATGTTTACAGCAGCACTATCAACAATAGCCAAAGTATGGAAGGAGTCCCAATGTCCACTGATAGATGAATGGGTAAAGAAGAGGTGGTGTGTGTATACACACACACACACACACACACACACACAATGGAGTATTGCTCAGCAATCAAAAAGAATGAAATCTTGCCATTTGCAACAAGATGGATGGAAGTAGAGTGTATTATGCTAAGTGAAATAAGTCATTCAGAGAAAGACAAATACCATTGATTTCCCTCATATGTGGAATTTAAGATACAGAACAGATAAACATAAGGAAAGGGAAGCAAAAATAATAAAAAAACAGAGAGGGAGACAAAACATAAGAGACTCTTAAATACAGAGAACAAACAGGGTTGCTGGAGGGGACGTGGGTGGGGGGATGGGCTAAATGGATGATAGGCATCAAGGAGAGCATGCTGTTGGGATGAGCACTGGGTGTTACATATAAGTGATGAATCACTACATTCTATTCCTGAGATCATTATTACGCTATATTAACTACCTTGGATTTAAATTTTAAAAATAAAAGAATATTCCCAGACCTTCCCTTCTCTGAGAATTATCTGTAGTTAGCACGTTTCACCAGCTATTGATTCTCACCTACCTAGTACTTAACAGAGGATATCGGGAAACTCAGTGTTTCGTAACTGAAAATGGTATATTAACAAAATTTATTTTTATTTCCTTTGACTTCAATCCATATTTACTTGAAGGAATGAATGAATAGTAGATGGATAGATGGGTGGATGAATGGATGGATGGATTGATGGATGAATAAATACAGGGACACATGGATGGATGAAACAGGTCTGACTGCTGCTCCTGTAAATATATATATTTATCTATTCTGTCTTAGTTCAGGTTACTGTAACAAATTTTCATAGGTAAGGTATCTTAAACAACAAACATTTCTCACTCTTCTGGAGAGAAGAAGTCCAAGATCAAGGTGCCAGTGGATCCAGTGTCTGGTGAGGGTCCCGATTCTGCTTTGCTGTTGACCATCTTCCCATTATACCCTCACATGGTAGAAAGAGAAGTGGCCCCCTCTCTGGCGTCTTCTTATATGGCACTGATACATGGTTCATGAGGGCTCCACCTTCATGACCTAAGGACCTCCCAAAGGGCGTATCACCTAATACATATTGGAATTAGGGTTTCAACACATGAATTTTGAGGGGACACAAATAGAGACCATTACTATATATAATGTAACGTGATAACATATACACATAAAGCCTTTTACTCTTAGCTCTCAAGCGTTTTGGGAAAACTGAGGCTGTTTGGTAATTCATGGATCCACTCATCATATTTTAGTACAGATGACCCTTGAACACAAGGAGATTAGGGTGCTGACTCCCCTTCAGAGTTGAAAATCCACATATAAATTTTGACTACCGAAACCTTTGCTAATAATTTACTATTGACCAACAGCCTTACCCATAACATAAACAATTGATTAACATGTATTTTGTATATGTATTATATACAATATTCTTAAAGCGAAGTAAACTGAAAACAGAAAATGTTATTAAGAAAGTCATAAGGAACAAAAACTACATTTACAGTACTGCATTGTGAAAAATCCACATATAACGACAAGTTCAAACTCACTGCTGTTCAAAGGCCAACCATACTTCTCAGCCTCTCTCCTATTCCTCCATTTTCCTTCATCTCGATTATCCACACAAATACAAAAATGACTGTTCAGGTATTTCATCTTAGTAAAAAGGAAATACACTTTTCCTTTTCCTTTCCCAAGGAAAGTTCTCTGTGTGTATCCGTATCAGTAGAGGTTATTAGAAGTAATTGTTCAATGAGAAAGCTTTGGCAGTTGGGCGTGGGATTCCCTTGAGAACCCCATCAGTCACTGTTGCCAGAAAACAGTGATGACAAGCCAAGAACATGCCACACACTGTCCACGGCAGCAGGGGATAATAAGCCTCTGATGGATACTTTCACTTACACTGAAAAAAGGAGATTCCAGGCAATTTATTATTTTCAAAGACCAAATATTCCTTAGTAATTTTCCTTGCTTTGGCCTGCAGCCTCCTCATGGATACAGGCTTTTTGGTGGTTGGTCCAGCAGTCACCACATTTGGGGAAGAAGCCTCTTTACTCCTCCCTATCCTGCAGTCACATCAAACCTGCCGCACTCCTCACAAAAGTCACCCCTGCTGACGCACCCTACTAGATCCACAAAGGCCTGATAGGCGTTAATTGAGGAAATGTCTCATTGAGGGGAGGTTGGACCACCGGATTTCAAAAAGTGAAGCAGGCTTTCTTTAAGTGCTTAGGCTTTATGCCGAGGCTACAAAAGTGAGACTTGTGAACTCTTCTCACACTTAACTGAAATAAAGAATTCTTCATCTGTGTATTAACTCATGTGCAATAACACTCCACTGAAATTTTAGGTTAAGGTGTCACCTCCTAAATATATTAACATTTTAGACTGTCTCTAGATAAAAGCAACAATACTCCTGCAGGATAATAATAACACCATAATAATTACAGCTATCATTGAGAATCAGTTCTATCTATCAGACACTGTCTGCTAGGGACTGAATGTTCACGTCCCCTTCCAAATTCACATACTGTTACCCTAAGGGACAATGTGATATTTGGAGGTGGGGCCACTGGGAGGTAATTATGGTTAGATTAGGTCATGAGGGTAAATCCTCATGATGGGATTAATGCCCTTCCCTCCCCCTCCTCCCCCTGTCTCTTTCTTTAATCAACCCAGTCTATAGTTATTTGTTACAACAAAGCCCAAAATGACTAAGATACTATCCTTAAATCTCACAAAGAAATAAGTAAGGAAACCAAGGCACAAAGGAACATAATTTACTTGTGCAAAGTCACAGAGCTACTCAGTAGAAAAGCCCAGATTCAGAGGCAGACATATGTTTACCACCATGCTAAACAGCAGAAAGGGGAGCATGTGGGGCCCTTAGGTTGCATTTCATGGACACTGACATTGAGAGGTGCATGTAGAAGGCTCTTTGGAGAATGCTCCTGGAACAACACGTGTAAGGGAGCATGGAAAGCAGGACTGAAAACAGGAGACACTGAACAGCCAGATAGTCAGAGCAGAGCCCTCAGCCTACCTCAGCAGTGGGTAGCATCGGAGCCAGGATGATCCTTTAGAATGTCCTGAACTGAGAGAAGGACTCTAGGATTACTACCTTCTATCCTCCACTGACCTCCCCCTCCCGCCATGGGATGTGGGCTGTCTCTAGCGATGGGGTATGCTCTGAAGTGGGGCAGCACCTTTCAGTTGAGGCAGGGCTTAACAAGAGACACAGCCAAGAGCCATCAGCAGCCAACACTCCCAGCAGGTAGGAGTAATAAGTCCTCAGTTGGTGAAAGAGTAATCTTAGCCATACACCACAGCATCACCTGTACTTCAGGTGATCAAGTGGAAAATTAACCAAATCAAAGAGATGAAGGAAGGAGTTCCTCAAGAAATACCCATAGATCTTTTATCTAAAGGAAGAAAGATTTAACCAGGCAAGAAGAGTGATGAGGCTTCCTAAGGACAGGAAACATCGTGTGCAAATAACTTGTGAACTGATCAAGGGGCTTTAAATGGCGGAATTTAAAAACCCAGTGTGACTGAAGCAGAAAGCAAAGTGGTATCAGATAGAATGGGACCAGATTATGCAGAGCCTTCAGGCAAAGAAAAGGATGTCACCTTTATTCAAAGAACAATGGGAAACTTTTGAACCATTTTAAGTAAGGACTGACAAAAAGACTGTGTTTCAAAAGATTACTCTGACTCCAGGAGGGAGACCAGGTGAGAGGTGGGTGGGGGTGATCTGGGGAATCAGGCCTAAGGCTGCTGCCGCCACTGGGGCAGAGATGATGTCTGCTTCTGCATCGGTGGGATGACAGGAGAGATGGCACACATATATCTGGGAGATAACTGGAAACTACAACGTAGAGAATTTAGAGCAGTCGGTGATTGGATAGAGGGTACAGGAGAAGGGGTGTTAAAGATGACTTCCAGAACCCTAATCTGTGCAACTGGGTGAAGGACAGGCCTTTTACTGAGAGAGAGCACTGGAAAGAGCACATTTCACGTATCAGTGAAGATGGAGAGTTCCACTGTGGGCAGGGGGAGTTACAGTCCCTGGAAGAGTGGACAATTGGATATATAGCTCTGAGTCGCACAGAAGGCCTAGGTTCCAGCCAGGTACAGATTTAAGTAGTCTGTGTGCAGTTTATTAAAGCCACAGGCACAATGGAGACCAATGAGGAAGTGTGCAAAGTGAGAAGAAGTGAGAAAAAAAGAGGCCCAAGTAAGAGTCATGAGGGATATTTAAAAACCCATACTGGCGGCTGAGTGTGTAAAGCTGACAGAGAAAGAAGGACAAAATGTCAGGAGGAAACCAAGGTAAGGCATTGCTTTAGAGAGAATGTGTCAAACCTGCTGCGACGGGAGACGGAAGTCAGAATGCCCACTGCGCTCTGCTATACTTGCATGGCTGGGAGTCCCAGGCAGCAGTGTTCCGATGATGTGATAAGCACAGAAGGCATGTTGGGCTAGGTCAAGCACTCGGTGCTTCCAGAGGAAGTGAAAACCCTGAATTCAAACTACTCTTTCGTGATGAACGGATTAAAACACTACAGAACTCTAGAAAAGAGTAGAGTTGAGGAGGAGTGCTCTGTTTTTGTTTTAAAATCTAGGGATGTTTAGACACCAGTAGGAAGGGTCCTGCTGAGGGGGAGGAGTCAGATGTACGAACAAGGAGGAGCAGCAGGGCAGCTCACAGCACAAGCGGAGGGGCTGGGGTCAGGTGGGTAAACAGGTGGTCAAGGCCCTCAGCCTAAAAAGAGAGAAAGAGGACAAAAGAAGCCCAATTTAAAGTAAGTTTGAATATGCGGGGTCCATATGTATGTGAGCTTCTGTCTGATTTTCTTTGGGAAGGAAAGTGGAGGTGAGGTTGCCATCATGAATGTTTATTTAACTTAACCGGACTGGACGGGACTGGATTGGACAGGATTGAGAAACAGACTCAAATAAAACAAAAAGAATAAATGACAACAGTAAAAATGCGGGGAAGCACCCAGGAAAGAACAAAATGAACTGCACCAACAGAATGATCAACTCTGAATGGTCTTTTCTACACCTGTTCAGAGCTTCTTGGCATTACATTTAACAAACCAGAAGCCCACTGTCCGGGTACAGACCTACAGTAAGACCAAAATCTTATATGATCTTCCCAACGGTCGCAACTTCTACTAAAAAACTTAATCAGCATTTCTTAGAGTAGCTAGTTTTCAAAGACATAGGACGAATTGTTCTCTGGAGCCTGTTTAAGAATTTGGAAAAAATATAAGGCAATTTAAAAAGCAATAAGCTATTTTACTCAGCAGTCTGGCCATCTAAAAATGCATCCTGCTCTAGCTTTCAACTCTGTCTCCTGCCTCTTGGATTTTCATCACCAAGAAATAACATTGCGATGATTCTCTCCAAATGAATATGTTACTAGCAGTACCCACAGTGGGAAAGAACAAATCGGAAAATACATATCAGCCTCTCTGTATACTTTCTGATGGCTGATTAGTTTAATTGGCACAATTAAAACCACTTACCCTTATCCAAGAACTTAACACAAGAATATATGCAATGAGTGTAAGCTGTTAGTAAGAAATAAAATTTACAAAATGCACCAATACTTGCAATCCAACTGTTAGCATTTTACAAAGTTCATCTGTTATTTAACTTGGCATTAATTTCATTTTATGATGACTACAATCATATTGTTTCTCAGTAGTAACACTCTCCATTTCCAATTAAATATTGATCCAAAATTTTAGACGGTTATAAATTTAAACTCTAAAAAGTGAAAAATAATGACTAGTATTTTCATATTTCTATGGTAATTTTGAAAAATTAAAAAAAAATCCTTGGAGATAATTTTTTCCATCCAGAGTAAGCCTAAATAATGTTAAAATATCTAAGATGCACCCACTAAACACTGTGTTGTAAATATTTTGGTTCCCAGAGAAAAAAATGTAGATTATAATGTTAAGCTGAAACAAACTGCATAAAAATAATGGGTTGAGTACACAGAAAAACTTGGATCCCTTCCCAAATTCCATAAAAAATGAGAGTGAAGATATTTTTAGACGTTGAAACATAAGAACAAAGAAAAAAGAACAACCATATTTTGGAAGCTGAGAAACAGAACAAGTGTTCATTGACTTGGCAGCCTTGAGAAAGCTGAATCGTAAATCAGCATGGGGGGAAAGAGATTCAAAGAGGATTTATATCCAGAATCTCCAAACTGCCAGGACATGAACATGAAAGTATGGGGCTGAAGGTACGAATATGGTCTGAAACTCTGTTGAAGAAGGAGACAGATGCCCAGATCCTTACCACACATTCACAGAAAGACCGACACTTTACACTCTCTAAGAAGAAAGAGAGGCTACACAGGAAGAGGAAGACTCAAAATTAAAACTATCATTCTCCTGAGAGAACTCAGAGAAAACATCAGAGCCAGGATGGTATGAAAAAGGAAACATCCATATGTGGAAGCCTCCTTGCCAAAAAAAAAAAAAAAAAAAGCTTCTGTGAATTAAAAATGTGATGGAAAACTTGGGTTTTCTACTGAGAACTGAAAAGCTCAATAGAAAACTTGGAAATTTAGTTGAGGTCATCTTCCAGAAATGAGAGCAATAGGGAAATATTGAGAAAAATAATTAGAAAACCAGAGGAAGTGTCCAGAAGAAGACATGCAAAGAGGAGGGCCCGAAAGAGAAAAAGAGGGAGACCAGAGATAGGGTAGCTTGTTCATGTGTAAACACAAGAAAAAGTCCTAGAACTGAGGGACGTGTGTTGCCAAATTAAAAGTGCATAACACAGGGTGCCTGGGTGGCTCAGCTGGTTAAGCGTCCAACTCTTGATTTCTGCTCAGGTCATTATTTCACAGTTTGTGGATTCAAACCTCTTATCAGGCTCTGCAATGACAGTGCAGAGCCTGCTTGGGATTCTCATTCTCCCTCTCTCTCTGCCCCTCCCCTGCCCTTTATCTAAAAAATAAACTTAAAAAAATAAAAATATATAAATGCCATAACATGAGAACACAGACTCAGGCCAAGGCACAGCACTGCAAAATTTCAGAGCACTGAGGGAGAAAAAAAGGGAAGAATCTACAAGTTTTCAGAAAGGAAAAACAAACAAAAGCAAAGACACAATGGTCTTCCAAAATAACCCTGGTCACATACAAAGTTTCAAGAATCCAAACAAATTCCAACCTGTTAATAACAACACTGGAAGATAAAAGCAATAAAACAATGCCTTCAAAACTATCAGATAAATTCCATCTTATTTTATGCTCAACTTGCTATGAGTTAATTTTAAAAGTAGAATACAGAAGGGGCATCTGCGTAGCTCAGTTGGTTGAGCATCTGACTTTGGCTCAAGTCATGATCTCCCAGTTCAGGAGTTCGAGCCCCACATCAGTTCACTGCTGTCAGTCTGTCTGCACAGAGCCCATTTCAGATCCTCTGTCCCCCTCTCTATACTCCTTTCCTGCTTGTGCTCTCCCAAAAAATAAATAATTTTTTTTAAAAAAGTAGAACACAGGCATATTTCAGTCTACATGGTCTCAAAACTTTTATTTTCCATTTTTTTCCCACAAGTCTATTAAAGGCTACTCTCAAGTCCAAGGATAACCAACTTGTCCTGATTTGTCCACAATCTTCCCAGGGTTAGCACTTAGTGTACTGCATCTCTGAAAACCCTCATTCCCAGACAACTCAGGACAGCTGATAATCCTACTCTAGATTCACAATGAAAGAGATTAGAATACTCAAAAAAGATCAGATTTATCCTATAGTAGCTTTCCTGCCCATCCTCAACAAAATCCAAGTTTTTAAAGAAGAAAAAGCAATTTAAAAAATTGTAAAATCTCACAATGTCCTACAGCCAATAAAAAAATACTGGACAGGAAAACAGCAGGAAAGTGTGATCCATACCAAAATGTGATCAACAGAAATAGATCAGAAATGACCAAAATGACAGAGAACATTAAAACACCTTTTATAAGTATCTTAAATAGGATTGAGGATTTAAAGAAAAACAGAAGAATGATGAAAAAAGAAATATAGGAATTAAAAAGAACGAAGGAGGAATTTTAGAGATGAATAATGCAAGATCTGAAATGAATATTTCACTCAATGTATTTCTCAGCAGATTAGACACCTGAGGGAAAAAAGATCAGTGAACTTGAAGCTATAGCAACAGAAGCTATCCAAAGCCCTAAAAAGTTCTCATAGCTTCCTCTGGTGCTCTTGGGAACCCCAAGCCATCATATGAGAAGTCAAGATGTTCTGCTGGGACATCACATGAAGAAAACACATACAGATGTGCCATGGAGAGGAAAAGCCGACACACTGTATGAAGGTGGTGAGTAGCCTCATAATTCTAGCATCTCCGACAACCCTCCAGTGAGTCCAGTCTTAGCTGCCATGTGACCACACGACATGAGAAACCTCAAGGCTGAACCCAATCAACCCACACAACTGGGAGAGATAATAACATAGCTACTGTTTTAAGTCATTTAGAAAAATGGGAGAAATGTATAGATCAACAGGAATTTCCCAACTTTTTGGAAACATTCGGAGAGTAAAACATAGGCAGCCACAGCTTCTAACTATCTGTCATTGAGACATGTACCCATCATGTGCAGCCTTACTTTTCAGTTTGTACGCAGCCCAACCAGTCTTGCCTTACCATTAAGCTAACCTCAACCTTCCCTAGCACCCCCAAGCTTCTCCCTAAAACACACTTCCCAACACTTTTACAACCAAATTAACCTCTTCAAGTGTTTCCACCAGTGATCACTGAATCACTACCTTTAGAAACAAAAAAAGTGTGTTTGATAGGCTGGGGCAGGGGCTGGAGGAGAATTCCATCTGCATTGCCCCTATGCTGGAGAAACACAGGGGAAGGTAGACACCCTCTCATGGCCTAGGTGTAGGAGAGAAGAGGGAAGAAAAGTATACTATTTCAGGGTTGGGAAGTTAGAAGGGTAAACCTCAAGGCTGGGTACTAATGAAGCAGAGATGTGTGCCTAGAAAAGATTACAGGTAGGTGAGCTGGAATACAGAATGCTTTGTCCTTGAATATAGAGAATGGAAAACATAGAATACAACATCTCTATATTTCAGTTACATTTTGAGCTACATTGGCTTTTGGAGGCCCAACCACCATTTGTAGCATCTGTTTTAGGAAAATGTGTTTCACATTAAAGCAATCAATTAATGATCCGATTCTTTGAAAGCTCACATTTATAACATCACAAAGCTCAGTCATTCATCAGCCAGATTGCAAAAGTTCAGTCCTACACACAACCAGTTCTTCATAAATCAGGGCTAAATCATACTGGTAAAGATGGCTCATAACTCTTCAACATATCTCTCCCTGCTTAGTACCTTCTTGTTGCCTCTGTTCTAATACATTGCTATTGCTTTTCTCACTCATGGCTTATCTCCTTATATAGGTTGTAGGTATAGTGATAGTCAAGGATTATGACTCCTACTCCTCCAGATGCTTTCAGGATGGGCCTGGCACTTCACAGGCTATCCCTACATGTAGAGTTTAATTTCTGTTTTTATTTCACCAATTCATATCATATGGTGGTGCCAAACCGGAGCTCCTTGTGATTTCTCCTCAAAATACTCAGGCACATGCACCACACGTCTAAGACCGCTCACTTGTGAGGGGCCAGAATATACCATTTCCTCAGAAAGGCAAGAAAACTTGGGATGCTCCAACTCCAGAACTTGTTCCTGCCATAACCAGGATACCTGGGACCACATTGGAACCACACTGCTGAGAAAGTATCAGAGTCCTTTCACGACCTGAAAAAGCATTAAAGCCAAACAGACCAAATCAGAGGGTAACGACAGATCTGAAAACTCCAGCAAGGAGCTGGTACAACTAGGAGATATCTAAAGAACGAGGTGGATAAGAATTACTGTCATCTTTTAGGGAAGGCTACGAGGTGTCTCCCAGTTTCAAGAACCCAGACAGGCTGGGCAGTGTAAAGTACTAAGTACGCAAACAGAGTCTGAGAGACAATGGTTACAACCGAGGCAGGAAGAGCCTTGGAGAACCTGGACACGTGGGAACTTCCAGGCACTGTCAGCCAGACATGCTCTGCGCAGACCTCCTTTTTTCAGAAGTTCTACTGGGGCCCTGCGAGAGAACAGAGATAGCTCCGCAAATCCTCACTTCATCTGTTCTTGGACCTTTGCTTTTCAGTGCTCAGCAAGTCACACTTGTCTCTGCTTTGCTCACTGCTTCCCTCTCGCAATCCTGCTTCTGTTTTATTTCACCCACTGGATACTCAGCACTAGTTTCTGCTTCCCACTAATTGCAGTTTCCAGCTATTGACTGAATAGGATACTGCAGATAAGGGAAAGGAGGATAATCTAGCAGGGACATTAGGGCGTGAGGCTGCCAAGAAGAGCAGAGGTCCAGGAGCCTGGCAATCACACCTCTTGAGAAATTCATCAGATGAGATGAAAAGATCTACAGATTTACAGCTTCATGGTTATTTTTAAAGGATACACCACATATTTAAAAATCAAAATGCATGCTTCATTGCATAACCTTGCCCTGAATCAAAAGTGAAAACACTATAAACATACAAAGGCAAGGCTAGGATAGAGTTGCATGCCAAAAATTAAGAGGAGCAAAATCTTTGTAAATGGTTCTCAGTACTTGGAGAGGTGGCAGAATGATCCAGTATCGACTTACTTGGTGGGAGAAAGGCGGGTTATGGCATAGGGTGCTGCTCTCTGAATTGAGTTTATAAAAATGCATTAGGTACAATTAAGAATCATCAACATGATGGATTATGTCTGAGCAGGGAGCATTTGTGGAGGTTTAGGGAGATTCCATATACATCCAGAAGAGTTGCCAAGAATATAACTTAAAACTCAAGTCTTAAGTACTGTGAAAAGTATTACATGAAACTGAATTGCAACCAGAAGCTACCGCACCTGGAGTATGTATTTTTTCACTCAGGGTCAATTCTGTATGAGACACATTCCCAGAGAGCGTTTGCAAAAAAAAAAAAAGAAGAAGAAGAAGAAAGAAAGAAAAAGAAAAAAAAAGGTCAGTTAAGTGTCCAACTCTTGATTTCAGCTCGTGATCTCATGGTTTGTGGGTCTGAGACTCGTGTTGGCCTCTGTGCTGACAGTGCAGTCTGCTTGGGATTCTCTCTCTCCTTCTCTCTCTGCCCCTCCCATGCTCTCTCTCAAATTAAGTAAAATAAACTTAAAAAATATTAATTACTGAATTAATTTTTGAATGGTTGAAGAAACTAGATAGTCTATTAGAAGATAAAATTAATGGAAAGCCTACGACCTTCTTTCAATATTTGAAGGACTGCCAGGTTAAGAAGGATGAATATTGTATTGTGGTCTTTCAGAGAGAAAAACCAGGTTGTACCAAGGGAAGAATTCAAGGAAACAAACTTGAGCTACACAGAAAAATTCATTTCTAACAATTTAGGAATGAAGCACATTTGGTTAAAAAGTCTGTCTTCTTCTTCAAAAATCAACATGGAGCAGAGACACCAATATAAAAAGCATATTTCATATAAAAACTCACCTCACCTAGACAATTCCTGGAAAACAAAATGCTAAATGTTTTTGTAAACATGTTAATTATAAATGTTAAAAAAACAAATATCCCATTAAAATATAGAAGGATAGTAATATGGTAGTGGTTCCCCCCAAAAACAGGTGAGTCTTGTAGAAGAGAAACTCAGCCAAAAGTTATCTGTAAAAGCACTGATCAATTATGAAATCCCACAGCACAGTAATAACAGGAAAACTGAATTCAGATGAGTAACAAAGATATCATCAACCACTTTGATGACAAATTCAACATAAATACATTAAGCAACATCAAAGGAAGCCCAAAGGAAGAAGTTGACACATTTTGATGTCCTTGCTGGCACATACATTCTTTGGAACTTCCTAAAGACCTGTTTCTCCATAACCAGGTTAAGTATCATCGACAGGTATATTTCATAAGTATGGGAAAGGCATTGAGATTTAGAAAAACACAGTGGATCTTATTCCTTATGTCACAGTGGAGCTGTGATATATTCCAAGGGCAGACACTCACTCTAATCATTTGAAACAAAGGGACAGACTCATTCATCCAACTAATCAATATGAATTCCCTAGTCCAGAAAAGAAGTATAAATCAGCAGCTGCTCCATGGTCAGTTTTCTCATCTACCCCTCCTCCCTGCCAAAGGAAGGGGAAAAGTGGAACATGTGTCAGCAGGAAAATGACTCGGGCTTTTATATCGACAGACATAGCCATTGGGCTGCAAATTCTCCATGGCAGCTGTGCTCAGATCAATGATGTTGAAAGTAAGGAAGGGGAGTTTATAGGGCTTGGGTATTTATTACATTTTGCCTAATCACAGTTTGTGTATTGCAGAAGATGCTGTTGTTTGTCAGGGAATATGGAAGAAAAGAAAAATCATGCCAAATTTGCCTCTGCCCATCTAGCAAGATGCACATTCACTTAAAAGAAGTACTTGGCTTTTATCTTGTTGTTTAAAGTTATAACATATATAGTAAACCGATCACTATATTTTTGATAAACACCAAATAGATATCAGACACAATACTGAGTTTCTGTTCTCTTCCTCATTATAACTGCTCTTGATTCCTCCGAGTCAGCAGCTTTGGCTGCAGAAGAGGATCGCACAGCTTAACACTCGGCCTCCCTCCGGCTCTCTTCCTGTGCGTGCATACTCATACACCACGCATCCTTAGCAGCCTGGCTACTCCTCAGTCCTAGCACTGACCCATGGAATATATTTGAAAATATAATAATTTCCTTTTCTAGCTTACCAGGACACGGACTTTGTATGTGCAGGAGCAGATTTCTTACACCACTGTGATGGACACGGAGATGTGCTGACCAGATCACCGGCAAGGGAAGGCTGTCTCACCGCCCCCCGCTGCTGGGGGTGCTGTTGGCCTCAGCCGCAGAGCTGCCTTACCCAAGGTGCTGTCCTTCCTGGGTGGCCTATAAACATGCAGGAATTTAAAGTGCTGGCCCTTTAGGCCCAAACTGGGACAATTCTAAATGGTCATTTGGGTCCTACAGCCCCACACGGGCTCAGGCAAGAGTGATGTTGGGCTTGGACTGCTGCTCAAACTCTCCAATTCCTAATTTCCCATCTCTTCAACAAGCGTTGGCCCCAAGGTCTTTCCTTATTAAGCATCCTGCTTGCTAAAATTCTGTTGGAGTGTGCTTCCTAAAGAACTTAACCTGAGAAGACTCCTGTATTTTCTCATTCTTTAACTGCCACTGGTCTATGTTTCTTAAACTAGGGGAAATTTTTCTAGAAATATTTCACAGCAAAATGACAGAATAACATAAACTCATCTAGGGGCTGACCCCACACAGCATTTTTTCAACACAAATTGAAACACCTGGGTAAGGGATCAGTTGACCAGGGAAAAATTAAGTGATCTTTACCCTTAAATGTATTCTCTGGGATCTCACGGGGAAAGCATTATTACATGTGAGGGCAGCTCTAATTATAAGAAATAACTGCAGGTGAATACAAGGCAGTTCCCCCACCTCAGATGATAAATTGTACTGAGAGACAAGGACACCCTGTGTGAACTACTAATGCTTTCATCTCCATGACACTACAAGGAAATGTCAAGTTCAAAAAATTAAACCCAAGGAAAAGCACATCTGACAAATACCTGCTCACAGGAGCTAGTTACTCCATCTGCAATGAGTTGAAATAATATCCAGAGATCCACTTATTTGTGAATAGTAAGTAAAAATCTCTAAAATCAGCGAGTGAGTAAGTTGTAGGGAGTATAAAACAGGGAAAGCATCTTTCCTAAATGCTACATAACTTGAGGACATATTCCAGATCTAAGCCTTACTTGGTAAAGTCCACTTTCTAGAACTCCTTGTGACTGATGAATACTGTTACTTTTAATTCCGTTCATCTTTAAGACACTTTAGAATCATCTGGACAGCTTTAAAAATGCTGATGCCAGCATCCCCCCTCAAAGACTGTGATTTTATTGGGTAGGACAGCAGCCTGAGAATCAGGATTTTTCAAAGCTGTCCAGGCCATCCTAATGTACAACAAGGGTGTGAGAACCATCACCTTGTGGGCACTGAGATGCTGCTGCTCATCCTTTCCCTTAAATCTCACTGATTCAGGTAATGCTCGCTGCCGCACTCTTCCTCACTCAGTCATTTCTTTGCAATTATTTCTAAAACGCTGTTAGAGGTGGCTTATGACTCCTGCCAGCTACCAAGCAGGGTCTAATCTTTTGCCTTCTCTGGTTCCAGTGACGTCACCCTGTGAAAGTATTCTACAACCCTGGAAAGGGCTCCTGCTGCATGTGTTCGCTCCCAGGAAAGTCATATTCTGCCAAGTGCCATTGTCCCCACGGCCCCCATTACTGTGCAAAACCTCCCATGAACTGTCAGCATAGTCTCCAAGTCCTGGTATATAATATCCCACACAGATCTTGTTTAAAAACAGTCTTTTGAGTCCATGAGACAAACTGGTATTCAAATATTCAGAACAAATCCCATGGCATTCCCAAATCTCTCCTCATTATCCTTCAAACCTATTTGAAAGCAGAGCCTATATTTCACTATAAATTTCTTCTCCATTTTGATGAATCCCCAGTTAACTCCTGTCTTCTCAACTTCTCATTTCTTTTTATTCTTCCTACCTATTTTATGGGCACACATATCCCTTATTTTCTAATCTCAGGAGCAATTCTGCTTCTCTAAGTTTATCCTAAAGAAATGTACATGCTTTTGCATAATACTATATATTCAAGGTTTCTCACATACATTATTGGCACTAGCAAGTAACTAGCAAATACGGAAGTGTCTTTCAATAAAGCAGTGGTCAATAACTCCTTGGTATTCTCATCCTATGCAATATTAATGATACTAAAAGGAAGGAGGTGTATCTGTTTGCACCTATATGGAAAATCTCTGATAAATATCTTTAGCTAAAAAGACAGCAAGTTGCAGAATAATGCGCAGAATAAATCTCTGATATTTTTAATTAAAAAGATGGCATGTTGCAGAAAATAACAAATAATTAAAAATTAGTCTAGAAAATAATATAACATTGCCAACTATACTTTAATAAGAGCATTTTTAAATTAGCTGTCTAGGGGCGCCTGGGTGGCTCAGTCAGTTGAGCATCCAACTTCAGCTCAGGTCATGATCTCATGGTTTGTGGGTTCGAGCCCCACATTGGGCTCTGTACTGACAGCTAGCTCAGAGCCTGGAGCCTGCTTCACGTTCTGTATCTCCCTCTCTCTTTGACCCTCCCCTGCTCACGCTGTCTCTCTCTCAGAAATAAATAAAACATTAAAAAAAATAAAATAAAATAGCTGTCTATACAGAAATAAAACACATGCATATTTAAACACATACACATATAAACACACAGATACACACGGACACATAGAAAAAGGGATATGAAAGAATCCTCCAAACTACTAAAAGTGATTAGACTAGACTACTAAAAGTCCTCTACAGAGGACTCTAGAATTCAGAGTGGGGTGGGATGAGTGAAAATTTATACTTTTAATCATTTCTCTAATTCCTGCATTCTTTACATATATTTACAGACTGGGGAATTGTTTTAAAATTAAATGAGAATTACCCACCAGATTATAGTAATTAGGTCACTGGTAAACTTGGTGAGATCTTCAATGGTAGGGGTGGGGGCCAGAAGACAATGGTGATAAGGAGATCGCCTTCAGACATTTTTGCTGTATTTTAATTATTTTTATTATAATATATAATGTTATTATAATAAATCTACTGTACACAACCAGAGGTAGATCCAGGTTTTAAGGGACATGAAGCTTATATAATGTGGGGATCTCTAAGAAAAAGAACAGAATATTAATAATAAAAAATTATATCAGAATAAAAAATCACAAATATCAAAAAGATGATAAAATATTCACAAAACTATTTCATTATTTTTCTGTCACACCTTCAGTAGTAATTTTCCAGATATTAGCAACTGGCTCTGGATATTTCATGCCTTTCTTCTCCCACTACTTACAGTGCCCAGAGCCACAGGATGTGGTTATATGACCAGTGATTTTCTGGTCCTGTGCTTTCATGTCCTATGCAAAGTGGGTCAGCACAGTGGGTGATAAGAATATTCCTGGAAGACATTCCTATACTGGTAGGACTCGCAATAATTTATCTCTACATGGAAGAAGCTGCAAATGTACAATATATATATTAACCCTTAACCAAATATATCTCTGAATCAATTTCTCTTTTGTTGGAGTCCCAAAATCCCTGTGACCTTTCCAACACTCTCTGGCAGGAAAAGAAGTATGACAGTGAGTGAGATCAGCCTTTGGGCGTCTGTGATCAAGAATAACTTTGAGAAAATTATCATGAGAGGGGAGGCTGTCAGGAATATATGTGAAAGACTGAACTGAAGAAATATGGTAACAGGACATTTTGCCCAGTGTGCCTTTCCAAGCTGAGTGTGAAAATAACCCATATATACTGGTTGCATCACAAATCCCTTCTAGTAGTTTAGCAGCTGGGATATTTCAAGATACCACAATTTTTTTTTAATTTTTTTATTGTTTTATTTATTTCTAGGAGAGAGAGAGAGACAGCGTGAGCAAGGGAGGGTCAGAGAGAGAGGGAGTCACAGACTGAAACAGGCTCCAGGCTCTGAGCTGGCAGTCAGCACAGAGCCCGACGCGGGGCTCGAACCCACAAACTGCGAGATCATGACCTAAGCGAAAGTCGGACGCTTAACTGACTAAGCCACCCAGGCGCCCCCAAGATACCACAATTCTAACCATCTCCCCTCTGTTAAGATCTAATGCCATTACTCTCTGCCTAAAAACGTGTGAAAGGTATTAACGACTCTAGAATCAAGCCCTGATTCCAAAACTTGACACTCGAGGCTTTTGTAATTGGTCCTGCTTCAAATTTCACATCGTACATTTACCCCCAGGGTTTCCCCATACCAGTCACACCCACCTACCTGAGAGATTACTCCCCAGACAAGATACCCTTCCATATCCCACTGGCTTTCTAGACAATTTGTCCTTTCCTCTTCCTTCCTTTGGTAAAAACCTTACTTATCCTCTAAGACTCAAATAAAATTCTGCCTTCTAGGTAAAGCACAGCACATTCTGTCTCATTGGAATTCATTGCTTCCTCTTCAGTCTCGCAAGGCATTTTGCATAGGATTCTATTATTACACACAGCATAACACATAACATAGTCAGGCTTAGGAGTCGTAATTGTACCCATGTGGACTATATCGGACCCAAGTGGATCTTATTGATCTCTGATCCACATGCATGGAGCAAGCAATCAATAAATCTTCGTAGACTTGAATTAGGCTCAATAATTGCAAAATTATGTCACTGAAAGTCAGTCTTGTTAGAAAGCCTGTGAATTGCCAAGGGTGGCCTTTACTGATGGTTGTATAAGAAAATTACTAAGCAGTTATTGTACCCTAGTGTTAAAAGATATTTCTTTGGGGGGAAAAAAAAGTTAAAATCATGACTGTCATACACATATTAAGTGAACGCTTGAGATTTTAACTCATTAATTAATGAGGGAACCAATAAAAAGTTAAAATTTGTTCAAAGAGTTCTGAGAAGACATACATGTATGGGCAATCAGGAATACTGAAATGAATTTACAAATAGATATAAAACAGTGAATAGCCACAAGGCAACAGTCAATTGTATGGCACCAGACACAATTTATTTACATTTTTATAGACAATAATCATTTTCATCACTATCAGTTTTCTACAATTTACAGAGTTGAAAAGTAGCTCAAAGCCAGTGAAAGACACAGATAACCTGGAAGAGTGTACCAGAAAGGACATCCATTTGTCATTTTTGCTCATTTCAAAGCCTGTCACATTTCCTAACAACCTCCCTCCCATGATCATAATAATTTAAAAGATTATTCTTGATCACAGAAAAGGCAGGTCTCATTAGGACTGGCCTAGCAGCTCCCTACATTTTAATTGCCTCTTTACTTGTCTATCACCTCCATTAAAATGTCAACTTTCCAAGGAAAAAGACGAAACCAGTCTTTGCTTTAAATATTAATTCTCACTTCAACATATTAATATTTTCTTTGTTTTATGATAATATTTTGGTCAAGTAAAGCCATCATAATATGTTTTTCCCCTCAAGTAGAATATTTGTGAACTGTGGAAGCTAACAATATTTCTTTCCCAAGTATGTCTTTATCTTGAAAAATGAGGTCTTCAGTGGTAGAGAGGAATGACCTAGTTTGCTGTTTTGTTTAACATCAATGCGCTCAAACACTAAAGAGCATATAACAGTTCTGATATGCTTGTTGAAAGAAATATCACACAAGTAAATCCAGCTTTACTATTTGGTCTAAAAGAATTCCAACCATAGTAATACTACCATTTATGAACTCTTTTACCAGTTTCCTATTCTTATTTATAAAAAGACCAATATAGAGACCCAATTAAAAGATGCACACTGTTTCTATAAAAAATTCAACATATAAATGGATTCTAAAATCCATTGCTATGTGTAATTACAATAGAAAACATTGAAAATCTTTTAAATGCCCAACCAAAGGGATATAGTTTTGGAAAAGGTGATTCATTAATAACATGTATTGTCATGCAATTATTTTTAAATGATCATTTTGAAAACTATGCTTCCAAAAGAAAAAATATATGATACATTAAAATAAAACAGAACATAAAAGATTTATGCCTACTGAAAAATATATAATCATTCGAACAAGGCTCAAACAGTAATGATGCATATTGAAAAGAATTGAATTACAGGACACATTTTCTATTTTTGACACTTCCTTTGTGTTGCTATATCAGTGTGTTAGACATTTTTTAAAAAGAAAGGAAGAAAGAAATGGTGTTTTATAAAATCTCTTCAGTAGCCTGTGATTTGGATCCTTGTAATAAAGTAAAGGGTTTCATTATGCTTTGTTTTGCTAACAGACATCTGATGTGCTTCTCCTGGTGTGATTTTCATTATAGCTATTTTCAAAGTGCTTGAATTGGGATTTGTTACTTAGCAAGAGGCTTCTTATTCTTTTAGTCACTAACACAATTTTTGTATGGCCTGAAATGCAGAATTCATCACTTTTGTTGAGTCCATTAAGGGATGGGACACCATGACCTTGAAAAGTCCACAGGAGGAAGACAGACTACAATAATACCACCATTCAAACAAGAAGCTTTGGATTTATCATTGACCCTCTGACCCTCTCAGAGGGCATAGGACCTAAACAGTCTGATATGATGGGCCATGCTTGCTTTTAAGAGTGATATATTAGACTGAAGTCTTGTGCACTGGACTTCTTCATGGTAGTTGGCAGGTGCAGGAAACAAGCTCTGGGGCAGTATCATGTTCTTATTAAAATCAGCTTATGGAAAACATGCCATTGGTCAGAAGATTTTTTTGTAACAAAAAGAATACCCAAAAACAGATTTATATTCTGTGAAATGTATAAACACCCAATTCAGGCATCCGTAACACACTCTGGGAGAACCAAGTAGCTATGATGTAATAAATAATAGCTCATATTTCTAAATTCCCCTAGTGATTTATAAATGCACACATACATTCCCTCACCTCCTCTCATGTTCCAGATAAAAAACTAAACCAGGGCGCCTGGGTGGCTCAGTCAGTTAAGCATCCAACTCTTGATTTTGGCTCAGGTCCTGATTTCATGGTCATGGGATTAAGCCTAGACTCAGGCTCCATGCTGAGTGTGGAGATTGGTTGAGATTCTCAAGCTCCCACTCTCTCTCTCTCTCTCTCTCTCTCTCTCTCTCTCTGCCTCTCTCCCTCCCCTGCTTAAACATGCACTTGTGCTCTTGTGCATGTACTCTTTCTCTCTCAAAATAAATAAACATTAAAAAAAAAAAAAGCTAAAACTAACTTTCTGTCTGAAGGGAGGAGTTTACATACTGGGATGCTTTTGAATATGCCATCTTTACTTCTATACATGCAATAAATACTATAAGAGTATTATGTGCATAAAATATATTAATCGAGCCTGGAGACCCATGATTGGGGGGGAAAGCCTATAATCACTCCTTAGAAGCAGACGGATGCTCTCAACCAAACTTTGTTTCAGATACCAAGACTGATGATGCCACACGCTCACCAACATGGTATGGACAGGGTTACTGCTCACAAAATGAAGCTCTCTGTAGAGAGCTGGGTTGGCTCCCAAACGTGGCTAAGCATACCTTGAGAGCACAGAGAATAAAGAATGGCTTGGGGTTTGGGGTTAGTTATGGGATGGTGTGAGGGTTCCTACCTGTGGGCCAGGGCTTACATTGTTTGAATTTCATGCTGAGGAGGAAGAACCTGGGTTTTCTTACCAACCTTCCCACGTGTGGAGCAAAAGGAAGAAGAGTGATGGGGATTAAAGGCTGTCAGTAGTCAAATATCAAAAATGGAGTCAGACTATTATAGGAAGATAAAGAAGTAAGAATTCAAAGTAAGTATATGTTGTTCCCTTACCATTTCTATTAAAAAAAACTCTTGCCCCAGCCCCTCTGGAAAACAGTACGGAGATTCCTCAAAAAATTAACAATAGAACTCCCCTAAGACCCAGCAATAGCACTGCTAGGAATTTACCCAAAGGATATAGGAGTGCTGATGCATAGGAGCACATGTACCCCAATGTTCATAGCAACACTCTCAACAATAGCCAAAACATGGAAAGAAGCCTAAGTGTCCATCAACAGGATGAATGGATCAAGATGTGGTTTATCTATACCATGGAATACTACATGGCAATGAGAAACAATGAAATCTGGCCATGTGTAGCAACATGGATGGACCTTGAGGGTGTTATGCTGAGCGAAATAAGTCAGGCAGAGAAGGACAAATATCATATGTTTGCACGTATAGGAGGATTAGGAGGAACTTAACGGAGGACCGTGGGGGAGAAGAAGGGGGAAAATAGTGGGGGAGAGGGAGAGAGGCAAACCATGAGAGACTCTTGAATGCTGAGAACAAACTGAGGACTGATGGGTGTGTGTGGTGGGGTGATAGGCATGGAGGAAGGCACTTGTGGGGCTGAGCACTGGGTGTTGTTGGAAACCAACTTGACAATAAACTATTAAAAAAAAAAAACTCTTGCCCCCCCAAACTGTTCCCTCCAAAGACTCTTACCCCCTCCGAATTATAAATTGGAATTTATAATCTAGTATGAAAACAATAAGCCAAAAATTAAAATTATAGAGAAAGAGCAAGAGTCAATATATGCATGTCAGTATACGCATAGTTGTGGAGTGAGAGATGAGCGGAAAGCATGAGTGGGACTGGAGAAGGCAAGTCTGGAAGCATTTCGTGAAGGAGAAGTGGAAGGTACTAAGAAAGATAAGGCATTTCTGATGAAGGAAACAGGATGCGTGAGGGCATTAAGAAAGAGACCATGACCCGCTAAGACAATTTTTAAGAGATTGAGCGTGGCTACTGTGTAAAAGAGTACTATGAAATGAGGCTGTAAGTCTCCGTCCAGAGTAGGTCAGGAATAACCTTGAGAATAATATTATAGAAAGAAAGGTGTGTCATTAAAGGATTTTAAATTTAAAAAGCAACAAGATCACATACGCATTTTAGAGACACCACCTGGCAGCCTATTGAGGGATGAATGAGACAGAGACCAGACTGGAAGCAAAGATATTTATGTGAAGATTTTGCACTGATGCAAAAATGAGCTGAGAAAATGAGCGATAGTAGTCCACGGTGGGGAAGGGAGAGAGGGACATGAGAGATTTCAAAGACTTAGCTGCCTCAGGACTTGGTGGGTGACCGCATGGGGGGCTATCAAGGGTGGGGAGTAATACAGAGTGAAGTGCAGAGACAATCAGGAGTGACTCTCAGCCTTCTGACTTGGATGCGTCCACAGAAAAAAACATTCTTAAGAAGTTGAGTATGAGCTGTCTGTGTGACTTCCCGGTGAGATCCAAAAAGCAAGAAAGGTAATGAGAGTAGAGATGGTGACACCAAATCTGCGAGGAGACAGGATGAGGCCCCTTCTCTTTCTAAACGCACAAAAAGATGTAAGTAACATCTCATGACACCTCACAAAGTACAAACATTTCTCCACAGGACAGCATGGTACTCAAGAGCCTTTGCATGAGGGGAAAAAAGCTGAGAGCCAAGTGCATCCAATTATATTTCATAAAAGTTTATTTTAGGAACCAGCTTACATTCCTGCCTTTCCTGAAAATTTTTTTCACATACTTTTGGTGAGGTCATCCCTGGTAGCATATAGAAAGTCACATCAGGAAAAGTCAGAAAATAAAAGTCTGAGCCATGCACTGTTACGACTTGTTGCTAAGTTGAAAAAGCAGCACAAATGCAAGGTTGTAAGTGTGAAAAGTATCAAAGGCCACATGAGGAAAAATAGGTCACCTCAATCCAGAAGCCTAAGTCTCCTCACAAGAGGCGACGATTGCCAGCTTCTTGTGCATTTTCCCAGAAGTCTGAACCATTTCACTGTGAACATAGCAACCGACTTTCTACCTAATCTTTCAAAAGGATTTACTATCACGAAGTCTATTTTCCAGTTTCAAGACCCACAGAGCCAGAACTGCCCCATAAGTAAATTAAGCAGCTGAGGAATAGATCAAAGTAACCAATGACTCTTAGACCCAGTTGAGTCAGTTTTTATAGGTTGAACGATTTATTGTCTGCTTTCTTTCTCCTGCGAAGTTTCAGTGTCTTTCATCAGGACTGTGGCTCCAAGTGACCACCGGTCTCCCCACGGAGCTCTGAAAATGGTCTCCCTTTGGAACAAACCAGCAACAGCACTACATAATTGAGGATAATCTGGCAAGAGGGATGCTTACGTAGAATGTCTCCTCCTTGAATTGTGCTTAAGAAGAGTTGGAGGAGAGGAAATGCTTTGGGAAATGCTTTTAGTTTCTTCTATTTCAGAAACAAGAGAGTCAAGGGATGAAATCATGACCACAAAATACTTGAATCCTGAAATGTCTTATTAACTTGTTATCCTATGATCCATTTAGATAGGAGATGCTTGTATAAAGCAAAAAAACATTTAAATAACTTTTTTTTCTGATTATGAAAGGTATTGATACATATATAGAAAATGTGAAAACTCCAGGAAAACAGAGTGAATATTAAAAGAATCATTATGTCCCCCTCCAGAGATAACTATAGGTATGACCTCCCTAGCTACGTTCCATCTATACACATTACAGTTGTGCTTACAACAGTTTTCGAGTTTTCCCCCCAATATACTAAATTTCCTTCTGACTCAAATCAAAAGAGGCAACTCACTTAAATGGGCTCTTGGCGTCACTGTCCCTGAGCAGGGTGCCAGCTGTTCAGCAGGTGGGGGAAGGAGCAGAGTTCCGCTGCAGCAGGTGTCTACTACACCCCTTCCCGGTACCTGCGACCTCCTCCAGCGCCGCCGTGAGCCACAGAAACCCTTCTAACAACCCGCTCCGCGGAAGGGAGGGAAGAAGCCAAAATGATCTGCACCTGTGAGAAAGGTTTCCTGTTTCTCTTAGGAATATCTTTAAATCGTGGCTAAAACAGATTTGCTTGGGAGTACTGTCGGTTCAGCTTCAGCGCTGGGAGAAAGCTCAAAGGTAACTAAAGAAGATTATCTGTGCCTATTTGTTTAACGCCAGGCTGGCTCCAACTTCCCCAGCATCCAAACTGTTCTCTAATAGTTAAAAAAAAAAAAAAAAAGCTACAGGGAGAGGGAAAGAGCACACGGAGGCTCATGTGGTCAGAAATCTTCCAGGCACAATTTTTTATTCTACATACTTACACAGAATATATATCAGCATACCCCATACTTATATTCTATAATAGTTTCTGGGGCGCCTTGGGTGGCTCAGTTGGTTGAGCGTCTGACTTCAGCTCAGGTCATGATCTCACATTCATGGGTTCAAGCCCCACATCGGGCTCTATAGTCACAGCTCAGAGCCTAGAGCTTGCTTTGGATTCTATACTCCCTCTCCCTCTGCCCCTCCCCTGCTCATGCTCTGTCTCTCTCACTCATGCTCTGTCTCTCTCTCTCAAAAAAAGAAAAAAAGTTTAAAAAAATAGTTTCTGATGGAAGTAGGTATTTATCACTACTTTAATAAATATCAATTACTGTTCCAATATACTCTAATGTAATTAATGACTCAAAGCATGAATCAACATAGTAAATCCAGTTACATGGTTAGCCTAGAACATGCCATCAAATGTTCTAACCCCATTACACCCTTATACATAAATTAATTCAGTAGACTTAACTGTTTCCACACTGTTGTGTGGCTACCTTTTTTCAAAGTGAAATTGATATTACTGAACACCATGGAAAAATATGTATATGCTAATAAGAATAGCAAGTATGAAGAAAGAGTTCTGCTAAACACAGTTGCAGTATAACAAAATGGGTAAACATATTTTCCACCTAGAAATAAGCATTGCATATAGTCTCAAAATGAAAAACATCTTTGGAATTATATAGTCTCGTCTATTACACTATTGTAAATATCTTAAGATGTCAAGAAAGTTGATTTTACCACCACTTTTCATAATTTAGACTAATGCTGAGAAATATTTATTGACAATAAACTTTCCTACAAATAAAAAATCATCATTTTGGATATGTTTGGTTTTATTTTTGTCCTTGGCTCAAATCTAAGCATCCAGCATGGTAATCTTCTGGTTGTAGAAGAAAACTAGAAACCTAACAGAATAACAATGGAGAGCCTATCTAAGAAATGGAAGATCCATTTAAAACATTTTTAAAAACTAATTTAAGCATAACACCTGGACTATTACACTTGCTCCCTTAACCAGGTAATCAGAATAGGGTGCCAGGTCTTTCTGACCAGACACAACTCTCCAAACATAAATCCTTTGAGCAACGGGCACTTTAACCTCAGTTCTTCATGTATCCCTTGGTATCTCCTAGAATGTATATTCTGCATTCCAAGAGACCATCATGGCCCAGTAAGGAAGACAAACAACTGAAATCCAATAAATTCACTTTGTTGTCAATCAACTGCAACAGAGAGCAGATTCAAATTTGAATTTATAATTACCATAATCCCTAGGGGTTTTCCAATTTGGCTCCTGTTAATCCACATCTTCCTTACTTGCATCCTCACTTGCTCCTTCTGATTAAGTACATTAAAAAAAATCAACACATGGACATTTTAAAAAATTAAACAGTTGGGGCACCTGGGTGGCTCATTTGGTTAAGCATCCAAGACTTGATTTCAGCTCAGATGATGATCTCGTGTTGGGCTCTGCACTGGGAGCAGAGTCTGTTTAAGCTTCTCTCTCCCTCACCCTCTGTTCCTCTCCTGCTTGTGCATGTGCACTCTCTCTCTCTCAAAAATTAAATAGTTAAAAAGAAAAATTCAAGCAACAGAAAAGTGTACAGAGCACAAGGTAAGTACCACCTGCTCTCCAGATCCCCAGTCTCTTGGGCCTGCTCTACAGCAACCCCTGTCACCATATTTGCATCTCATTCTGGAAATGATCCCAGATACATATGCACACAGGTGTGTTTAAATAAACATGTAGCTCTTTTGACTTCTTTTCCCACAAAATGGGAGCTTACTATATACATACTGTGTTTTCTCTTTGTCCACATAATACAGTTAATATAAAGATCTAAGTGAAGGATACCATTATACACACCTCTATTATACCCTTACATGCAACCTATGGATTATTCAAGCTTGGCAAGACCATTTTCACCTAAAAAAAAAAAATCACAAGAATGACACTTATATCCCATCCACATACTGAAGAACAGACCAAGAAGAGACAGACACCGTATAGTACTCCACTGCTGATTCTCCCCTCCCTGACACAAATTAATTTGCTCTCAATGGCCTATGAACCCACTTAATAGTATTGTTATCCTGCCCACATTTTTTCATCTCAGCACTGAGGTGTAAGTCAGAAGCACCTGAAATCTGAACATAAGCAGAGCCTTTTCCTCAGTTATCTGGAGTTGTTATTTTTGTTGATTTTCTCTCTATTCCTTCAGGCTTAGAAAGAGGGGGGGAAAGACCTTATGAATTTATGCTTTTTTATATACAAAATGCTATGGCATCAAGTCTTTACTTAATGGGAACACTGAGAGCAGCAACAAAATAAAAATAGCGATAAAGGCTAAAAACGACAGGCCAGGGTAGCCAGATTATCATGGACCACAGATTCTGATTTCTCTCCAGTGGACTTCCAAAATGCCTCACGTTCAAAGACCCACCATGGCATGACATATCTGTGTGTCCTGTGACTTAGAACAGTACAGTGATCAGATACATCTCTGCAGGTATTTCCAGCTATCTCCCCATCTAGAACACTTCAACCTCTCCCACATCTAGAAATTTAGCTTTCCTGCATCAGAACTCATTGATACAAAGCATAACGAACACATTCAATGGGCCACAGCACTTTGCGCTGCTCCACAAAGTATCTGGGGACTATGTACCATATGTTTTCCCTTCGTCTAAGCTTCTACTTTTGGTTCCTCCTGAAGGCGTAGCTCATTTACTATTGTTGGCATATGTGTCTGTGCTTTTCAGTAAGTGAATACCCCACTAAAAACAACTGTATTAACCATCATCCCATGCTTTATGCTGAGTTGTATATACTATTACCACTGGAAAGCAGCAGTATTTAGTCTAGGGACAATGTCACATGATACATACTTTATTTGAAAGAAAATATACTCAGACCATTTGGGGGAAGATATGAATATAAAACTGAGCCACATATGGTTCCAAAACTGAAAACAAGAGTGTATCACAGATGAGATACATATTCAGTCATTGGTGAAACTGTAAAGTTTTATTTATAAAATGTAGAAATAGGAAAAATATGTCATAATGTAATTGCAGATGTATCTATAGTTGTAGGTACATTTCCATTTTTGTAAAATGTTTATACTTCAACTTTTGTGAGGATATCATTTCTGAAATGAGTATTGTCCGCTTACATTGACATTACACTCCCTCCTTCATCCTTGTAACAATTCATGCCTTCTAGATACATCTGCTGAGACGCCGCCTGCAGGCGTCTCATGTTGTCACATGTGCACATAAAAATGTACTTAATTCATATTTTAGATAAGAAAAACAAATCAACCAACTTGACAATAAACTATTAAAAATTAAAATTTTAAAAATAAACATTAAAATAAAGAAAATGTATGCACCATTAGCACACAAAAGAAAAACAAATCAAATTCAATTCAATATCACACATCCATAAAGTCTAACTATTCTAATAACTAAGTTGAGACTTCTTATAATGTGGATCTCTTGATGCAAACCAATATATATTTTATGTGTGTTCACTTTTGCTAACTAGATAATTAACATCTTTTCCTTTGATCAATTTTTCATGCCCTCCAAAAGATAAGATCTAAATAGCTTCAAACATCTGGTGACTTGTTTTATAAAACTTCAAGATTTTCATCCATTTTACCTCTATTAATCAATAATGCTATGATAATCATAATCCATCTATTGGGTGCCTACTATGTCCCATTTAGTCTTTATAACAACCTTCCAAGGTAGATATTATTACCAAGGCAGGAAATTGACACCAAGGATCTAATATGTCAAGTATTTATATGGCATATGAGATTCAAACCTATTGTAGGCAAGCTCTTTTCATGTGGCAAAGAGATAAGACATGGCCACAGGATTTTACCATTTTCACAAGCAATAGCAGAAGAATTGGGGAGGATGCTCTATCTTGGTTCTGTTGTGATAGTCCCAGAGAAAGAATATGATAGACCCATTGGAACCATGTGCTCACTCCAGGCCCAATCATTTTGGCCATATGCACATACTATTACTGTTGGCCACACTGAAATCATATACCCAGTCTGTGGTCAATGGACAGAAAACTGAGTGGAAGACCCCACCAGCATTCTACAGAATGAGTGGTAGGGGTGAAGAAGTTCCTCAAAGAAAGATAAGTGATCTTACCAGAGGAAGGACAGTGCCACATTAAATACAAACACACAACACAACACAACTTGAAATTCTTTTTACACACCTACCATTGCGAAGTAGGTCTAAGTCCTCTAAGCTTAAACCTACTTAATGCCAGCTTGACTGACAGTGTATGGTTGAAGTGACAGTGTCCGGTTTCCAGGCCAAAGAAGTAAGAAACTGGCAGCTCTTCTATCTCTTGAAAGGCCAACTCTTGGAAACCAGCCACAATGCTACAGCTAAGTTTTTGAGGGAAGGCCAGGCAGAGAAGAAGCAAGGTCAAAGGCCGCTATCCCCAGCGAAGCTCACAGGCCATAGCCAGGACCAAATTGCCAATCAGGTGTGTGAGCCTCAGCTGAGCCTGCCCAATGATGCTGCATGAAGCAGAGATAAGAGCCCTGCTGAAATTGCATCTCTGTGATCTAACTACTAGGGCCACTGCCATTAATCACTGGGGGTATCTGTTATACAAAAATGGAACAACCAGTCACCGAACTTTCACTCGTTCCTTTACACTGAACACACAAACTTTGCTCAGTATCTTTTCCATAGTCCTCTGAGTACCCACCACTATACCAAGCATATTGTAGCTATGCTATAAATACTCATAAAATAATTAAATTATATATTCCAAAGGTATTGTCATCTCTTTGTAATGGGATAAACAGTACCAAGAACTTGAGTGAACTGCAAAAGTGGTTCTCTGGATGAACTTGAAGATTTTCATATTTAAGTCAAATGCATTATCTATTATGACCCTCAAAACAGTCTCTCTGTGTTAAGTAAAATCCAACTCTTCTTCTCATGTAATATGATGGGTGGTGGCAAATGTTTTCAAAGCTTTAAAAATAAGCATGCTACAATATCTGGAAAAATGGGCTATAAACCAGTAGCACTAGCTAATTTTGGAGAACAAGTCTTGGGGTTTGAGGAAGCAACTGGTATCTACTTTCTGTACCACTTTCATTTCTTACAAATAAACATGCATTAATTTTATACTTTTAAGTGACATTAAATTAGATCTAGTAAGGAAATCTACCAAAATGTTAGCCGCCAGTATTAATGGGATTATGAAGGGTTTTACATTGATACTTAATATCTTAATCATATACTAATAGTGAACATATATTTCCCAACAGTTCTCAAAAATTTCAAATTTTTATCCATTAAGATCCCAAAATTTATGTAACAGGAAAAAAAATCATTATACATTATCTAGATATGTCATGCAAAATCAACTGTAATATATGCCAAGCTCAGATTCACATATGAAGAGAATAACCCATATCCACATACACCAAGAACCATTATGGGAAAGCTTTGCTCTAGGACATAACACCAACAAGAACATAGGAAATCACTTCCTTGATTTAACCTTTTATTCTTGAAGCTTTTATCTTGCTGTGGCAGCATTTTCAAGAAAGGAGCTTGAAACATACCCTTGCTTAGTGTTCATGGTTAAGTGAGAAGATGGTGAAGAGCCCTTCTGTGTGTGCCTCTGAGGCTCAAACATGGCTAAGGGATACTAAATCTTTGATGCTTCCAAAGCTTTCATACTTATGTAAAAGCTGGAAACTGGTTAATATGATACTTCAGATTCACTTAAGTTATAACTGAAAACCTTCTCTGGACACAAAATTTCAGGGTATTCACACTATGGTTCCAGATTTTCTATTAGTGGATTGAGTTAATTTTCAGCCCATATGACAAGTTATCAAAGACCAAGCATTTTATTCATTCGTCTATATATTCAGCCTACGACTAAAGAGCAGGTATAAGTGGAAGGTACATAATAGGTAGTTCTGTTATCTCAATGTCCAAAAGGATGTCTTCTTGTCTGCTATGGGCTATGTTAGCTGCCTACCCAACTATGACCCCTGCTCTCTGTAAAATGAACTCACAGAAACAGAGCAGAATGGTGGCTGCCAGGGTCTGGGGAAGTAGGGGGAGTGGAAGGATGCTGGCTAAAGGATACAAACTTCCAATTATAGGATGAATAAGTTCCAGAGATACAACACACAGCATGGTGACTACAGTTAATAAAGACGTATGGGATATCTGAAATTTGGTTAAGAGTATAGATCTTAAGTGTTCTGAACACATATACACAAAAAAAACAGTAACTGTATGAGGTGATGGGTTCATTAATTAGCTCGATTGTGATGATCATTTCACAATTTATAAATATGTCAAACTCATACTGTATATCTTGAATATATGCAATTTTTAACTGTCAATCATACCTCAATAAAGCCAGGAGGGGAAATGGGCAGAAGACTTAAGGGACACCTCACCAAAGAAATCCACATGGCAAATAAGCATGTGAAATGATGCTCCACACATCATTTGTCACCAGAAACATGGAAATGAAAACGACAAGATACTACTGCAGATCTATCAGGATGGCTCAAATCCAGAACACAAAACCAAATGTTTGTAAGGGTGTGGAGCAACTGAAATTCTCATCCACTGCTAGTAGGAATGTAAAATGGAACAGACACTTGGGAATTTGACAGTTTCCTACAAAACGAAACATACCTCTACCATACAATCCAGCAATCATACTCCTTAGTATTTACCCAAAGGAGTTAAAAACTTTTGTCCACACACAAGTCTACACACATACATTTGTGGCAGTTATATTCACAAATGCTAAAACCTGGAAGCAACCAAGAAGTCTTTCAGTAGGTGAATGCGCAAATAAATTGTGATACATCCAGACAATGGAATATCCTTCAATGCTAAAAAACAAATGATCTATCAAGCTATAAAAAGACATGAAGGAAACAAATGCATTTTCCTATGGGAAAAAAGAAAATCTGAAAAGGATGCATACCGTATGATTACAATTACATGACTAAATCAAGAATTAAGAGGGAGGGAGGGATGAATAAGTGGAGCACAGAAGATATTCATGGCAATGAAACTATTCTTTATGATACTAAAGTGGTAGATACACGTCATTATACATTTGTACAAACCCACAATGTGTAACACCAAGAGTGAAGCCTAATGTAAGCGATGGACTTTGAACAATAATGTTAAATCAATGTAGGCTCACGGACTGTAACAATATACCACTGTGATATATGATGTTGATAATTGGGGTGGTTGTAGGGTGGGGGGGACAAGGAATATATGTATGGCAACTCTCTGTACTTTCTGCTAAATTTTTCCTTGAACTAAAATTGCTCTTAAAAGTAAGACTTCTTAACTCAAAAAAACAGAGTCAAGGAAAAATGTTAATAATCATCACCTCTGGCCTATAAAAACATGGTTTTCTTTTCTATACTTTTCTATATTGTCCAAATTAACCACTATTAGCATTTTTTGAATGATTTTATCTTCTAGTCAGAAAAAAAATGTGTCTTTACTGATGATATCTGAAGATTTTCCTCCTTCTCTTGATTCCCACTACTGCTACTCTCATCATTCATAAAGTCATGCCTACACTACTGGCAAGAGTACCCAAGTTCCCCAGCTCCCATTTATGCTCAGGTTCATCCTCTATATATTTCTCCTTCTTATGCACCACTTCACCATGCTATTAGCTTTTCCAAAATCTCGGGTGTGTCCACTGTCCTCTTCCTAACTCCCTCCAATCTCTCCTGGGCTGGTGCACCCTCCCTGCCCACGTACACACTTCTCCATTCATTTCTTCAAATGTTACAAACCCTGGTGATTGTTTTTATTCTATTATTTTCCATAAAAAGCATAGGCCAGGGCTTTGGAAAATTGACTATAAATCAAGATGCACCATATACTGACTTCAATGTCTGCGGTACAAAGTAGACTCTCCTAAACCAGATTTTAAACTCTGTCATCTAAGGGACCATGCATTACCTTTGCCTTCCATCTTATCCACTCTACTTCTTTTTTTTTTTTTTTTAGGTGATATCTCCTTTTTTTTTTTTTTTTACAAATAGTTTATTGTCAAATTAGTTTCCACATAACACCCAGTGCTCATCCCCACAAGTGTCCTCCTCCATGCCCACCCCTCCTCCCCCCCACATCCACCAGTCCTCAGTCTTTGTCAGCATTCAAGAGTCTCTCATGGTTTGCCTCTCTCCCTTTCCCCCACCATTTCCACCCTTCTTCTCCCCTTTGGTCCTCTGTTAAGTTCCTCCTAATCCTCCTATACGTGCACACATATGATATTTGTCCTTCTCTGCCTGACTTATTTCGCTCAGCATAACACCCTCAAGGTCCATCCATGTTGCTACACATGGCCAGATTTCATTGTTTCTCATTGCCATGTAGTATTCCATGGTATAGATAAACCACATCTTCTTGATCCATTCATCTGTTGATGGACACTTAGGCTCTTTCCATGTGTTAGCTATTGTGGAGAGTGCTGCTATGAACATTGGGGTACATGTGCTCCTATGCCTCAGCATTTCTGTATCCCTTGGTAAATTCCTAGCAGTGCTATTGCTGGGTCATAGGGGAGTTCTATTGTGAGTTTCCTGAGGAACCTCCACACTGTTTTCCAGAGGGGCTGTACCAGTTTACATGCCCACCAACAGTGTAGGAGGGTGCCCGTTTCTCCACATCCTCGCCAGCATCTAGAGTTCTCTGATTGGCTCATTTTAGCCACTCTGACTGGCGTGAGGTGGTATCTCAGTGTGGTTTTGATTTGTATTTCCCTGATGAGGAGGGATGCTGAGCATCGTTTCATGTGTCTGTTGGCCATCTGGATGTCCTCTTTGGAGAAGTGTCTGTTCATATCTTCTGCCCATTTCTTCACTGGGTTGTGTTTTTCGGATGTGTTTGGTGAGTTCCTTATAGATTCTGGATATTAACCCTTTATCTGATATGTCATTTGCAACTATCTTTTCCCATTCCGTTGGTTGCCTGTTAATTTTCTGAGTCGTTTCCTTTGCTGTGCAGAAGCTTTTAATCTTGATGAGGTCCCAACAGTTAATTTTTGCTCTTGATTCCCTTGCTTTTGGGGATGTGTCAAGTAAGAAGTTGCTGCGGTTATCCACTCTACTTCTAATGGGTCCAATGACATGGTATATGGAACCCACTTTAAAATACTTCAGTAAAAATATGTGAGGGGATTTAAAAAAAAAAACCGAGGGATGCAAGGTTGATCTTTGCTGAATATGGATATTGATTATACGGGGGTTCCTGAAAATACTATTTCCCTAGTTGGTGTGAGTTTTGAAAAAGGAACTGTGAAGAGTTTAAGATTATTAAATGCTATTCTGAAACTTTAAATTATCATTCTGTAAATCATGTCTTGAACTCTACCAAACTATTTATACAGTCAGATACATCTCTCTTATACATGTATGCTTTCATTTGTAATATACCATTTAACTTACCCAAAGTTCCTACTGACTCTCCATCATAAAAGTGTTTCCGTTTATATAAATTATGCAAAGATTAAACAATCTAAAAATTAAATTGGAAAATAAAGTGCCTGGCTTGTGACAACATTTTTCACTGTCCAAAAAGTGAGGACCCCCCTTCTCTTAATTTTGCATCATTTACATATACTGACCTCAATCTGGGTCACAAAATGGTAATATTAATGCAGTTAGTATGATTAATTCACTTATTTGTTTATTTAGTTTATAAATCATTTTAATTAAATAGAAATGTCAAGGGAGTGGAGCCTTTGTGTTTAAAGTTTTTTAAAAATGAATTAAGGTAGAAGGATCATTTTAATCATGACAAAAACATGCTAGTTTTGGAAAGCACATTTTTATATTAAAATCACAAACAATTAAAAAACCCTGACCCCTTCCCCTACAAGCCCTCTTTAGTTGCGATAAATGGAAGCTTGTGAAAGTGCCACAGTCCCTACTTAGCAATTAGAAAAATTTAGGCTTCCCAAGTCTCAGCAGCAGCCTCCACATCTCGTCATTCATCAACTCACAGCAGAATGCAAGGAGAAAATAGCACGCAGCTACTCACCGAGTAATGTGGCCACACGTGTCTTCAAATAGGTGGGAACGCCTACAGCCCGCCTGACTTGCCAGAGTCTCTGCTCCTGTCGTGCCTCTCGAACACCTGATAATGGGGTCTCTAGCCTGGGGACAGTGCACAGGGGCTTATCTTCCCAAACCTCATTTTCTTCACTTATTATGTGGAGATAATAACAGCACATACCCCATAGAGCTGTGGTTATTAGGTGAGATAATGCATGTGGAGTGGTCACAGTGCCAGGCATCAAAAAAGTCTCAAAATCTGAAAATAATAATAAAACTTCAAAGAGTAGTTATGGAATTATTTTTTCTTCTGTTTATTTTCATCAGTCAATGTTTTAGGGATAGTTCTAGAAAGACGACAGGATTCTTTGGGTAGAATTTTCGCCTCGGATGGCCCCAAACCGCCTGCTTTAGTCTGGGCTCTGACTCCATCAACTTGCTCGAATGAAGATCTGGTAAGAGGCAAACCCAGGAGAAATTATGATGTCCAATTTAAGAAAAAGAATATAGGGGCACCTAGTGGCTCAGTCGGTTGAGCGTCCGACTTCAACTCAGATCATGATCTCATGGTTTGTGGGTTCGAGCCCCACATCAGGCTCTGTGCTGACTGCCAGCTCGGAGCCTGGAGCCTGTTTCAGATTCTGTATCTCCCTCTCTCTCTGACCCTCCCCTGCTCATGCTGTCTCTCCCTCTCTCTCTCTTTCTCTCTCTCTCTCTCTCTCAGAAATAAATAAAACATTAAAAAAAGAAACACTTAAAAAAAGAAGAAATATAAAATGACAAATGCGGAATTATGTACAAATGTGTGTGCTTATTTAGAATGAGAAATTACAAAGAAATTATCTATAAAAATCTGAAAAATACCAGTTATTACAAAATGCAGACAAGTGACACTTACATTAATTACACGCCTAAAACGCATCCAGAAAATATTTTTCTGCTTGTTTTCCTTTTTGTAACCTGTATACTCTGTTTGCTTACTTACATGGCAACAATTCTGTAATTTCATATTCTTTAGAAAGAATAAAATGTTAATTTAGCCTTTCCTCTAGCACAGCTGACTGAATTTTTTTTTAGTTTTGATAGTCTGTATTCATAAAACATGCAACTTCACTTATAGATGTACCTTCTGTTTGCAGTACTACTATAGAAGAGTGCCTTACAAACACAGAAACTGTGATAAATTCTGGTTCACAGTGTTTCCATTAAAAATGTAGAGTACATTTATAATTTTATATGCCGCATTATATTCCTGAGAAAAATAAGAAATTAGAGAAACACGCCTGAGGTTACACAGCTGGCAGACTGCTGAGCTGGGGTTCCATTTCTGACAGCTGGCATTCATTATTACTCACATTTTTGCCCACTACTCGGCACTACGCCTTCCAAACTAATCCCCACACCCCTGACATCTTGATCAACCGTGAAGAGGGAAGGCAGAGGATGGGAGACAAACTAGCATTTACATAATATTTGTTGTGTGTCAGGCTCTTAGGTTTGGCAACTTCCTTATCTCATTTACTCCTCAAAGAAACCCTGAAAGGTCAGTGTCATTTCCACCAACTTACAAATGAAGAAACTGATACTGAAAAGTTCAAGGTTACAACATTAATAGAGAGGCGACTATATGGTTCCTAAATCCATGTTCTTTCCACCATACAAACCTGATTCCTTTAAAAGGTAAGACAAGGAGCGCCTGGGTTGCTCGGTCGGTTAGGTGTCCAACTCTGACTCTTGATTTCAGCTCAGGTCACAATCTCACAGTTCATGAGTTTGACCCTGCATTGGGCTGCATGCTGATAGAATTCTGCTTGGGATTCTCTCTCTGTGCCACACACCCCCCCCCCACTCTCTCTCTCTGTCTCTCTGTCTCTCTCTCTCTCTTTCTCTCTCCCTCTCTCTCTCTCCCTTCCTCCCTCCCTCCCTCTCTCCCTCAAAAATAAATAAACTTTAAAACATAAGAGAAAAATGTGGAGTGTCTGGGATAAAACTGTAAAATTCAACTCCAAACTAATATATTGTATTTAACAAATACTCTTGTTAGTTCCCTGTCCTTTCTTGGGTTGTGAATGGAATGGATCAACAAAAGCATATCCTATTTGTCACTCTAAACACTCCTTGATGATGGCTAACCTTATGCAGACCCACAGTGGCTAATGTACACTTGATAAACTCATGTTGGTAAGGAAGGGAAAGAAAATACTGGAAATATATAGTTGTATATTTTAGTGTTTACAGCACACATGTATTTTTGCCTCATCCCTACAATGTTTGGTGCCCTACAAGCATTTCCAGATCCCTCAAAATTATCTGGTTACTTTTTCCTTAGTTGGCAATTCTTGAACCCTAACACTAGTACACTATTCTCCACACTCGTCCACAATACTAACAAATACCAAGTGTCTCCTTGTGATTGTTTTGTTGTTTTTGTGGGGCGAATTGGTTTTGGGTGCAATTTATTATGGTGGGAGAAAGGACTGCTTTCTTTTTATTTTTTAGGTTTTTCTTTTGTTACGGTAAAATATACATAACAAAATTAACCATTTTAGTCATTTTTAAGTGTAGACTACAGTGGCATTAAGTACCTTTACATGTTGTGCAAACATCATCACCTTCCATCTCCAGAACTTTTTCATCTACCCAAACTGAAACTGTGTCACCATGAAACAATAACTCCCTACACCTTCCTTCCTCCAGCCTCTGCCAACCACCACTCTTACTTTGTTTCTAGAAGCCTCAGTACTTCATGTAAGTGGAAGCATACATTTGTCCTTTAGTGTCCAGCTTATTTCACTTAGCATAATGTTCTCAAAGTTCATCTACGTTACAGCATGTGTCAAAACTTCATGCCCTTTTAAGGATGGATAAATATTACATATATATAATGAATATATATATGTATAATATATATACAGCATTTGAATTATCAATTTACATGTCGACAGACATTTCAGTAATGTTTTCACCTTTTGGCTATAGTGAATAATGCTGCTATGCACACTGGTATACAAATATCTGCTCTATAATGTAAGATGAGGAAGTTAGCTCTATAAAAACTGTTCATCTGAAGTCAGCTGTGCTGACTCTGAGGTTCCCCCCAACCCCCACCCCCACCCCCACCCCCAGGGGTTGGCTCTGAGGCAGGAGCTGGGAGGGTACACCTCTGTGGTTCTGCCTCGGTCACAGCTTGCCAGAGGTAAAACCTCATTTAAGAACTCTGCCCTGCATTACACAGGGTTACTCCACCATAGTCATCATAGGCTTTTATGAATAATGTATAAAAGTCTTAGTGTGGACATACATCTTTTCTAGGGTAGATCCCTATCAGTCCAGAAATAACTGGACCATGTTGTAATTCCATGTTTAAGATTTTAAGAGACTCTCAAGTGGTTACTAAGTAGGTATAATTTTTTTTTTCAGCAAAAGTGGGAAGATATCAGCCATTATTTATTCAAATATGTCTTTGATTCATTTCTCTCTCTTTCTCTTTCTGGAATTCCCATTATGCATACACTGGTTGCCTGATGATGCCATCCCTCACAGGTCTCTCAAGATTTGTGCATTTTTTGTTTTTTTTCTTTCCTTTATTCAGATTGGATGAATTCTTTTTTTAAGGAGTTCTTTTCTAAAGTTTTTGTATTCATCTTGAGAGAGAAAGCACGCAAGCAGGAGAAGAGCAGAGAGAGAGAGAGAGAAAGAGAGAGAATCCCAAGCAGGCCCGTGCTGTCAGTGCAGAGCCCGATGTGGGGCTCGAGCCCACAAACCGTGACATCATGACCTGAGCTAAAATCAAGAGTCAGACACAACTGACTGAGCCACCAGGTGCTCTCTGGATGAATTCTATTGCTTTATCTTCACATTTTCTTATTCTTTCTTCTGCTGTCCTATGTTTGCTGTTAAGCACCTTCAGTGCTTCAGTGAATTTTTCATTTACTGTATTTTTCAATTTCAGAATATCCATTTGGTTCCTTTTAAAATAACTTCTGTCTTTTCATTTGGATCATTTGTTAGATGAATCAGTGTCCTCATACTTTAAGTATTAAAACATGCTTTCCATTAGTTCTATGAACTTATTTATGATAGCTACTTTGAAGTCTAAGTCCAACGTCAGGATTCCTCAAAAACAGATTCTAGTGACTAATTGTTTTCCTCGTGTATAGTTCACACTGTCCTATTTATTTGTATGTGTCACTAACTTTGTTGAGAACTGTAACTTTTGGATAATATTTTATAATGAATCTAATTATGATGTCCCAATATGGATTTTTTTGTTTTTGTTTGTTGTTTGTCTTTGTCTAGTGATGTACTAGAATTAACCCTATAGAGGCTGTCTGACCTACAGTATGTGGACAATGTTCTCTGCTCCCATTTTTTTTAATACTGTTTTTCAGTTTTTACTCTTAATGGCTTCCCAGAGGTGTCTGGATCAGCAGAGCTTAGGAGTCAGCCAACAATTCATTACAGGTTGTGCTCAAAAACCTTCAGCCAGTAAAAGCTTCTTTGCCAATGAATCTGTATATAGATTGAGAAATATATTAATAATTCAAGTAACTTATAAGTCTGCTGAGCCTTACTGTATCACCTTTGCACGTGTGCAAGGCACCGGATTCAGCCAGAAACAAGTGAAATGCTACGACGCTCCCTGGTACTCCCTAAGCATATGCATCCTTATGCACATACATACTGTATAAACTTCCAGGAACACATGAAGTCTCTCGTTGTCCACATGGCCCTTTCATTTCCACATTTCCCTCTTAAATTTCTGGCTAGTCCACTTCCCTTTGCCTTCCCCATCCAGGATTACATCAGACTACCTGTTACATTTGTCTTCCTTGTTCATTTCTGTTTCCAACAATGCCAAGAACATTCCCTTTCTCCTAAGTGCACTCCAATCCAAGCCAACCCTCTCTGATAGCAAATCTTCTTCAAGTGCCCACAGAATATCATCCCCGTCCAGAGAGGATCACCTTTCCTTCAGAGCAGTTGAAGTCCTCTCAATTCTGAATTCGCTAGAGAAAAATACTACCCATTTCTCACGTCTGCTCCATCGTTATAAACTAGAGAACTCCATAACAGAGCAGGCATTTGCTGCCATAGTTCATTAAGTGCTCTGTCTGCGAGCAGCCACTTACAGGAAAGAAGAGGAAAAGGAAATATTCAATCAAGTATTTTTTCACTCTCCTGCATTTTATGCCCTCTTTAGATTTTACCTCAGAACCAAAACAAAAACAAGATAAGCAAACAAAGAAAAAAAAAAGCTTCCCGCCACATTACTGTTTTCTCCAGTTTGGATGTGACTGCAGGAGTATCCTTTTCTTGGCTGATGGCCTTCAAAAGCAGCACTCTGAACCTAGTTCTCATTTCATCTATCAGCTCAAATGCCTTATTAGGAGAGGAAAATAATAGGTGGCGTTTCTTCCAATAATAACTACCCAATACCCCACTAGTCTCCCAGGCTGGCCACCTGCACTTGAGTGGACATTCAAAGATTGTTTTCTACAGTGATAGCTACATTCCCAGTAACCTTCTAATTGAAAACTGCAGGGATGCTCAATGATGCTGCTCTTTGAAATTGTGCTGTCTCAACCGGGTTTTTATCAATCTCAAAGGTAGACGTTCTCACTGGGAGGGGAGTCTCTCTAACCTTCATTTTATAAACAGAGGAATAAAGTCCAGAAACAAGGAAATATGTAGGCTCCTCTCCTGAAAATCATATCAGCTCAGTCAATGCCCTGTTCTTCCCTGAAGCCTAATCTTCCTTCAGAATCCAGAGCAAGCTAAGGATGGCTCTTTCCTGTATCTATCATTCCTTCATACTTACCCATGTTGGGCTTCTAAGTGAAGGAGGGTGACAAGAGAGAATGGGCCATTAGACAGCAGTACGGGGGGGGGGGGAAGGGGGGCAACAAACTTTAAAGAAGTAAGAGGACTGTCTGAGGAGAAAAGACCCAGGAAACACCTAAATAGTTGTCTAAAAGTGTTGGTTTCTCTCCAACAATGGTTTTCTTGAAGGAACTGGTTCAGAGAGGCAAGAATCGAAATTCCAGCTTGGTCAATTACCAGATATATTTATTGGTTAATTTCTTTACATTTTTTGAATTTTAGTTTATAATTCTGTAAAGTATGGACATGGATAGTGCCATTCCTCTTCCTCCACCCAGCACTTGGCAGGCTGAAAATATCTTCCATTATTTTTGACAAGAAGGAGAAAAGGAGGAACCAAACACTCTGTGTCTACTTAAAATACTTGGATGTACTTTGGTATGCTTTAAGTCTCTCCCAGACATTTCCAACCATAGATTTTCTACAAACTCTGTGCTAAAGATTCTAAACTAAACTGAGTGGAGAGGGGTGCCTGGGTGGCTCAGTCAGTTGAGCGTCCGACTTCGGTTCAGGTCATGATCTCACAGTTCGTGGGTTTGAGACCCGTGTCGGGCTCTGTGCTGACAGCTAGCTCAGACTCTGGAACCTGTCTTCAGATTCTGGGTCTCCCTCTTTCTCTGACCCTCCCCTGCTCACGCTGCCTCTCTCTCTCTCAAAAGTAAACAAAACATTAAAAAATTTTTAAAAAGTAAAATAAACTGAGTGGAGAGTGTTTGGAGGTTTTGGTTTTAAAAAGTAGACTGGAGGAGGGCACTTGTGGGGATGAGCACTGGGTGTTATGTGGAAACTAATTTGACAATAAACTATTTGTAAAAAAAAAAAAAAATTAAAAAAAAATTAAAAATTAAAATAAATAAATAAATAAATAAATAAATAAAAAGTAGACTGGTAGGAGTGACATCATCAAGATGGTCGAATAGGAAGGCCTACACTCTCCTTTCCCCAGAAACACGGATTTAACACAACAAGCCAACGAAATACTGCGGTGTGAAATGCAGAAACTAATTAGAAGGCTCCTGCACTATAGGTGATCATGAAGCCAAGCACATCAAAACCCAGCAGGTAATTCACAACACTCTCCTTCCACTCTCTCCTCAAGGTCCTATAGGGATAAACATACAGGCAAATATAGAAGCCTGTCGTGTTGTAGGGTAGATGAGTACATCCTTCCTCAATATGTACAGACTTTTTTTTAAAGGCATAAGAAGTCATCAGAAAGCTATGTTAATATATACGCAATCTAGAAAGAAGTAATTGTGTTATGTGTCACCAATAACATAACACACAAAAATTTATTCAAAATCGATTGAAAACCTAAACATAAGACCTGAAACTACTAAATTCCTAAAATAAAACATAGGGAAAGAGCTTCAGGACACTGAATTTGGTAATGACTTTTTGGATAAGATACCAAAAGCACAAGCAACAATAGAAAAACTAGACAAATTGGACTACACCAAATTCAGAAACTTCTTCACATCAAAAGAAATAATAAACAGAGTTAACAGTCAACCTGTGGTTTGAGAAAAAAATAATTTCTAGTCATGTATTTGACAAAGGTTAACATACTGAATATGTAAGGAACTTCAACAACTCAACAACATAAGTTGGTAACCTAATTAAAAAATGGGCAAAGAACTTGAATAGATATTTCTCCAGAGACATACAAATGATCAATAAGCACATGAAAAGGTGCTCAATATCACTAATATTAGAAAATCTGAGTCAAAACCACTATGACATCCATCAGGGGTACCATTATTCAAAGAGGAGAAAACAAGTTTTTGCAAGGATGCTGAAAAGTTGGAACCCTTGTATACTGTCGCTGGGAATGCAGAATGGTGCACCATTGTGGAAAATATGAAGGTGCCTCAGAAAATTAAAACTAGAATTACCATATGACTCAGAAATCCTACCTCTTGGTATATACCCAAATCAACTCAAAGCAGAATCTTGAAGAGATATCTACACAGCGATATTCATCACAGCATTATTAACAATAGCCAAGAGGTGGAAGCAATCCGAATATCCATGGACAGGTAAAAAGATAAAGAACATGTGCCTTTTACATATGAGTGAGTACTATGCAGCCTTAAAAAGGAAGGGAATCCTGTCAGACTTTGACATGGATTAATCTTAAGGACATTCATGTTAAATGAAGTCAAGTGCACAAGGACAAAAACTATATAACTCCACACACAAGAACACCTGAAATAGTAAAAAATCATAGAAAAAGAAAATAAAAATGTTTACCAAGGGGTGAGGAGAGAGGGAAGGGGAGGAAGCGTTTAGTGGACATTAAGTTTCAATGTTGAAAAATGAAAAAGTTCTAAAGATTTTTTGTGGTTATAATGTGAATATACATAAATACACTTAATACTTCTGAACTATATGCTTAAAAATGGTTAAGATGGTAAATTAAATGTTGTTTTTACAATAACAAAAAATTTAACTTTTTTAAAAGTTAGATTGGTTAAATATTCATTTGAATTAATTTATTGTTTTTCATTGGGTAATATTTTTGGAAAAAATTTTTTGTTCAATCAAAAAAGAAGTATTTAGATTCAATTTGCAGTTCAACAAAATAGGCCATTCTGATTCAGACTCTATTGCTAACTAGGGTCAGTCTGAGTTGGATGGAAGATAGTCGATCTAACTTAAGCCAGCCTAGGCTCTTCTGTAGGTTTCTTCTGCTGACTTCAAGCACAATGGGGCTAAAACACTATTGATCACAGCCCTGATTTCCTAAAAATGTCAGGTACATTTTACACTTTTTCTCTGAGGTATTAAATATCAGGCCTGCCATTAACCAGATTGTGATAACAGACACAATAAAGCCAATTGCAAAGTTAACATTAAAGAATATTTCTCCAAAGGTCATGCTACACCTGCAGAATATCATAATGCCCCTCTTCTTTGAGGGCTACTGAATTTTTTTTTAACAAAAGATGTCCGCAGACCAGCTTTGCAACTTCTACCTCACTATGATAGCAAACAATTCAGAGATGATTCCTGCTTCCTCTAACTCTTTCTGAACATCATTTCACACAAGCACAAGCCTCATGAAAAATAAATAAATAAATAAAACTCTCTTGCTGCTCCTTCTTTCTAAGACACACTTCAGGGCTCACCTAGCACACCCTCCCTAATTGAATGAAGTCAATAAACCTACTTTGCTGGACAAAAGGTTTGCCCCCTGCGGCCACTGGCTGTTGGAATTTTTCATCTTGTTTGCAGGAAAAGAATGTTTCCAACATATCCAAAACCAGCAGGCTTCCGCAGAGGGCTTTGTTCTTCTCCCAAACTAAAGATAAATCTGAGATTTGCAAAGACCATTCCCATCTCCTGTCCTGGCTCACCATCAATCAGCTCACCATTATCAGTAGAATGGCTGGAAGCTGGGCAAGCCAGTTTTTTCCAACCTTTCCCTGAAAACAGTTAGGTGTCTCTGAGGTCCTTCAAATCGAAGGTCTCCTTCTCTGACCCCACGCAGCACTGGCCTGGAGGGAACTTCAGATTTGGATCTGAGTCTCATCCTCCATCTCTGGTCAAGACAGAACTAATCATTCAAGGTCTTGTGACAATATCTCTTTGGACGCACCTACTGTGACTACCTTTAAACTACGCAGCCTCTTCACAGACAATCTCTAACACATCTTTCTTGTTTGTCTTCTTAGCACTGAATACTTCCTATACTTTGTTTACTACTTTATCAAATTATTTTCTTAATTTTCATATTTTATAGTAGAGTTTCATGGGTCCTTTAAATTTTACAGTCATGTCTCTTTTCTCCAATGTTTACTGTAAATATTTCATTTCTTGTTTGAATTGCATTAGCTGCTCCTCAAAAAAAAAAAAAAGATCAAAATAACAGTAATTGATAGACTCCACTTTCACTCTGGTTTCTGGGGTTTTCTTGGCAGATACAAATGTAGTTATAAAATCAAAGCATTTTAGTTCTGTAAGGAACTTTAGTGATCATAAAAACAATTTCTCCTTATTTTGCAGAGACAAAAATGAGTGTGGAGGCAATTTGTAAATGCCCTGATTTACTGGTGACTGAATGCCAGGTGATGCTTTTTGGAAAAGGGGAAATGAAGTATGTTTTGAGTGCTTTACAAGTTTAGCATTTTGTCTTTTTATATTAATATTTTTATTTACTTAAAAATTTTTAAATTAAAAAAAATTATTTTTGTGTGAGAGAGAGAGGGAGAGAGAGAGAGGGCATGAGCAAGAGAGAGGCAAAGAGAGAGGGAAACACAGAATCCAAAGCAGGGTCCAGGCTCTGACGTGGGGCTTGAACTCACGAGCCATGAAATCATGAACTGAAGTCAGACACTTAACTGACTTAGCCAACCAGGCGCCCCTATGTTAATGAATATTTTTAAAAGAAAAAAATATATATTTTATGCTTGTTGAAACAAGTATAAATTGAAGAACCATGAAAGTCCATTCATGTCAACAAACGGCAGAATATTTAAGCTTTCACCATGACACTTTCTGATGCTATCTTCCTCTTATTTTATCTTGTGAAAGAAGGGGTGAGGGGCTACTCTGAATTTTCTTTTCACCATTCCTCTGTTTTTATTTGTAGTTCTATCAATTATATGTTCTTGAATTTACATCAGTGATTTCTTAGTATGGATTCATTAACAACTTGCTTTTTTCAGCTTTTGATATTCATCATTTTCATGTTAATTCATAATGCCGCATTAATTTTCATTGTTGTATAATACTCAAGTGTGTAACAATGTCATACTTTATCCATTTGCCTAGCTGGTGGGTGTGTTAAACTTAGCTATTTGGGCTAAGAGCCACAGATGACCTGAATCAACAAAATGTAACTATTTGCTCCAGGAGAGGCCCAGGAAAAACGCCTGCAATCTAATAATATATTAATTATATTAATAATAATAATATTTCACTACTATCATTAGGAAATTCTTCCAATTCATTCTATCCAGACAAATGGTTTGCACGTCTGGAAAAACAATTCTAAGGATAAGACTGTGCTCATCTGCATACATAGTGAGCTTATCAGAACATAAGCATTTAAAAAAAAAATTGGACTAACCCGAAAGAAGGCAGGAAAGGGGGAGAGAAAGGATCCAAGAACAGATGCAACCAACAGAAAACACGTAGCAAGATGAGAAATTTAAATCCCAGCATACCAACAGTAACATTCACTGTTCATTGTCTAAGCGCTGCGAGCAAAAGATAGGCATGATCGAACAGGATAAAAAGCAAGAACTATTTGTCATCCACAAAATACCAACGTTCAATATAAGGAACAGACAGGTTACCAGTAAAAAGATGGGAAAAGATACGAAAACGCCGATCCAAAGAGCGCTAGCTAAATTAATAGGAGACAAAATTCTCTGGTGCCTTTCCATTGGAGGGGCATAGGTGAAGCGGGGGGGCCAGGGAATCGTGAAGAGGGCCCCGCCCAGCAAGCGCGGCCCTGCAGGACCCGTCTACACTTACCTTGAGAGGGACACAGCGGCCTCAGGCCTCGGGACCCAAATGTTTTCACCGAGCCGGACTGAAGTCTAGAATTTCGACCGCGGCGGCAACTCTGCGGCCCTGCCACGACTCTGTTGTCAAGCCAGATGCTTCCAGCAGGAACACGAAGCCATCCTGGAGTACATTCTGGACCAGCAGGAGATCGACGGCCACTGCCGGCCCACAGGAGCAGCGGGGAGCCGGGTGTGAGGAACCGAAAGAGCTGCCTCGGCCCGCGACCACGGAGCAGGTGCCGGCTGCTCTGATCGGAGGCAGCCCTCGTGAGCCCACCGCCAACCCCTTCATGCCTCCGTCCACCTCGAGGAGCGGCCCAGATAATGCTCCACCCCAAGCAGGGTCAAGAACAAAGCGTTTCCCTGCTCCAGAATCCTGTCACTGCTCCCCCAAAGACCTCGGCCCTCGAGCCTGAGAAGCCCCCTTCCTGGGCGCCCCGGCCCACAGGCGGAAAGCCTGACTGCGCATGTCAGACGTGACGCGCATGCGTGCTCTTCACGCAGCTCGATGACTCCTTGCACCACGTGGGGCTCACCGAGCTCAGTGAGAGCTGCGCGTGCGCCGTGGCCCGTGATGGCTTGACGTCACGCAGAACGGCATGCTCTGACAGCGTGAAGAATGCAGTGGTCCTAGGGTTACACTGGAGCGTGGGCAGAAGCAGTTCTCAAGGACATATGGACGCCGGAAATGACGGGAAGCTTGCAGACCCGCTGCCAGGTAGTGTTGCAGTGGATGGTGCGGTGACTTTTTGAGCTGGAGGGTGAAGGTGCTGGCCGAGAAGTTGTGGCTGCCGGCTGGGTAGCCCGGCCTGAGTGTGTGGCAGAAGCAATAGACCATCTTGAATGCAGGGGGGAAAATTTTCCGGAACCAGATTGCCTGAGTACAGATCCTGCCTCACTGCTAGCTGGCTTGAGTAAGTTACTTTAACCACTTCACGCCTCCCTTTCTCTGTCTTTAAACTGGGGACATTAACAGTCCTCCTCAAAGGACCAATGGGAAAATTAAATGATTAGATATGAGAAGTGATTAGTACTAATTCCAGTTTTTAATGGTAAATGGCCTTAATACTATATCCTTCAAAGTATTATTTGCTGTTTTCGGCAAATAGCATTTGTTTAAGTGGCTTCCTTCTACTCTCCTTGCAGTGATTCACAGTAGCTCTATAATTTATTGAAGAACTTTCAACATCTATTGTTACCCTTTAGTTTGTTGTTGTAATGAAATATGTTGATAAAGTTCCTATTTCTGAAGTCCTTGCATTACTGAAATTAATCCCATTTGTTTATATCATAATTTTATAAATGAATAGCTGGATTCAGACCTCTAATAATTTATTTGAAATAGTTGCTTCTATATTTGTAGTTGGAATTCATCTTATTTTCTCGTGTGCTATCTTTACAATACTTGATAACTATGTATTAAGGATCTTTAGTCTTTCTCTGTGGACTAGAATTATTTAAAATAACGTAGAAATTACGTGATGTATGAATTTAGATTGAACTCAGCAGTAAAACCATCTGAACCTGCCACCAAATTTGGCTACGGTTATTGGACTGTTCAAATTATCTTTTTTTATTTTTGAGAGGGGGAGCAGAAAGGAGAGTGGTAGAGAGAAAGAATCTTAAGCAGTGTCCGCACTGGGAGTGGATTGACGGGGGCTCAATCCCACAATCTTTGGACCGTGACCTTAACCAAACCTGAAGTCAGGAGTCTGATACTCAACTGACTGAGCAACCCAGATGCGCCTGGTCTGTTCAAATTTTCTGTCTCATTTTGGGTCAGTGAGATGTCTTATGTTTTGATAACAAGTTACCTGTTTCTCTTTGATTGCCCATATTTATTATGGTACGTTTGTACCGATGCTTTAATATAAATCTTTAAGCTTTTCTGTATTTGAAGATTGTATCATTATTAACGTATATTCATTTTCTATGTCTGTCTATTAGGTTTGCCAGGGATTTCCCTTTTTCTTGTATTTTTAGAGAACAAAATGTGTATTTTGTATCATGTAACATAGACCATGTAGCAGATTACAAAAAGTTAAGGAACAGTATCTTAAACAAAAGTTCAGTTCCCTTTCACGGAAAAGAGATCCAGTGTGTCAGCAGGCTGGTATCATCAAGGACCCAGACTCGTCTTCATGCTCCAATTCCCAACACCTGCCTTCCATCTTTATAATCCTTGTTTATAATCCTTGTCACGATAACTATTGGAGCTCTAATGATCAGAGTCATGTTTCTGGGCAGCAGCAAGTAGAAGACAGGAAACATAAAAGCATCAGTTTGCTAATGGTTCATCCCCCTTTCTTAGCCTTCCCAGCAGTTGCTGACCACACTTTTGTGTATGCATCTGCCAGAACCTAGTCATAGACGCACAGCACGATGCAGAGAACACTAGAAATGCAGCCTTAGTAGATTTCCATCAGGAAAACAAAACAAAACAAAACCAAAGTCCCATCACTGCATGACAGGGCAGGAATAAATATTGAGTAGAACTGGGAGTGTCCATTACAGTGTCACATATACTACCAAACACTTCTGCTTCCACTTCTACTTAAAATTTTCATATCTTTCATCTGAGTTCATTTATCTTCGTAATTTTTATTGATTGATTTTGATACTCACCTTTTAAATCCCGAGGTCAAATTGTCTGTAGGGTTTTTGTCTTTTTAAGAAAATTACAAGAAAACATTTGGGAATATAAATTTGAAATCCTGTATTCTGTTGCCTCATTTGCTAGCTCTTAACCCTTACCTGTGGGCTGAGTTTATGGAAGTGTCCAAAGACAGCTGGAACTAAGAGCATTAGATTTTAGGGCTTATGTTCTTTGAACAAATATTCCCTGAGCTGGGTGGTTATGGGACATATTAAATCTCTCTTCTCCAAGCACACAGTCTTTCATATCATAATTCATTTAACAAATTGCCTATTGTTAGACATTTAGTGGTCTCCTGTTCAATATTGTATCACTGTATTTGCCATCCTTATGATAGATCTTTGTCCACCTGTGTAATTATTTCCATAAGATTAATTTCTAGAAGGGCAACTGGGTATAAAAAATAAAAATCTGATACCTATCAGAAAACAACTTGTTTGGGGCGCCTGGGTGGCTTAGTCGGTTGAGCGTCCGACTTTCGCTTAGGTCATGATCTCGCGGTTCGTGGGTTCGAGCCCCACGTCAGGCTCTGTGCTGACTGCCAGCTCAGAGCCTGCAGCCTATTTCAGTCTGTGACTCCCTCTCTCTCTGACCCTCCCCTACTCACGCTGTCTCTCTCTCTCCTAGAAATAAATAAAAAATTTTTAAAAATAAAGAAATAAATAAATATAACCTAATAAGTAAAAAGCCCCTCTGAAGATACATGCATGTGCTACGATTCCATTTTATAAAATGAAACCGTAGGTGTATGTGTAAGCCTATTGTTAGGTCTCAAATGTAAGGTAAAGGAATGAGTAAGACATCCAACAATGGCCATGGTTACTTCTAAGGAGATGGACGAAGGCTGGGCCCAGGAGAGGGAGAATGTGGTCAAAGAGAGGTCCATGTTTAAGTTAATACACTTTTGTATTACATTTAGTTTTTTCACTGAGGATGTATTTTCATTTTATTATTAGAGGAAATACTAAATTAATATTAAATTAATTTTAAATTAATTTAATAATATTAAAATTAAATTAGAGTGTTGGTATATCATGATATATCATGATAGGCTTAAGGTAGAACCTCACCATAAAAAGGAAGAAAAGGCATGCAGGATAATAGCTATTAAATAAGCAACCGGCAAATTCTGGTATCATGGCCAAAGGGATCCCTCCTCCCCCTTGATAAGTACTTTCCCCCTTTTGGTCTTTTTAAATTAATTATTCTAAAGTTTGGACCTGTAATCTTACAAGTGAACCTCCACCAGAAAGACCCAATGACCATGCTTCAGCCAGTACGAGTTGTGGTTTTGAGCAATTCATATTGAAAGCTCATGTGTCAGTTAAGAGTCTAGGAAAATTCCTTCTGCTCTGCATGTATCCACAGATTATGAATTTCCCAAAGGAATTGATAGATTATCACACTGAGTCTCCAAGAGTGTAAGATTTGATAAATGGCAAGATGAATACATAGTTTTAGGAATTTATCAACAGCTTGGACCCACAGCCCTTTGCTCCCAGAAAGGGAACCATCCAAATGCAATAGTTGCCCAGCCTTGGGCTGGATGCAGAAAGTGAATTTAGACCAACAGAACCAATTCCATGGACAAGGTTGGCCAAGTATTCCTTTGCCCATCACAGCTTGCTTGGGCTTCCTACAGTCAGAGAAAATGTGATACAAACACAACTATACCTTGAATAAGGAGATCATCCTGATTTATTCACCAAGCCCACCCATGTAAGCCAAACAACTGGGTCAAATTTCAGCTAAAAAGTTTAATGAGTTGCTAAAGACCAAGCATAGACAAGTGTAAGAGTATAGAACCCCTGAGGTTTTCAGACACAAAGGGATTTTGTACCAACTCACAGGTTATTCTTCATGGACATCACTGAGTACTTACAAGAAAGATGGAGGATGGGGTGGTACAGAAGGCATAAATCCCTACCTGGATCCTCCTCCACTGTGGCACAAAAAGTAACCATAGCAACAACAACAACAAAAAAATGCACACCTAGCTCTACTATAAAAAGGTAACCATAGCAACAACAAAATGCACACATTGTTCAACTACTGTTAAGGTTTTCTCTTTATCTTTGGTGTTTGGCAGTTTAAATATAAGGTACCTGAGTGTGATGTTCTCCGTAGCTATTTGGCTTACTGTTAATTGAGGTTCTTGATCAATGGAGTAGTGTCTGTCATCAGAAGTCCTGGCTTTTATTTCTTAAAATATTTCTGTACATCTTCTCTCTTTCTGATTTTTCCAGTGATATTTTAGACTTGATGACAGTGTCCTACATTTTTTTGTTTATTTCTGGGTTTTTTATTGTTTTTCTTCCTTCTTCGTGCTTCATGTACATTGACCTATGCTTTGATAATTCCTCAGATTTAATAATCATGTCTGTTGTGTTTATTCTGCTGCTAATTCCATTCAATGAGTTCCTTATTTCCAATACTATATTCTGTTATTTCTAGGACATTGATTATTTTTATAGATCACAATTTTCAATGGAAATACTTAATATTATATTCATTTTATCTTTTATGTATTACCAACTTTTTTAAAGCCCTTGTCTACCAGCTTGGGATCACCTCTAGGTCTGTTTCTATTGACTATTCTATTTATAATTGGATGCTTTTTACCATGTATGGTTACTTTTTTATTGCATGCTGGACACTGTGAATGAGACTCCATATCATGTCACCTTCCTCTAAAGAGTGTTGGCTTTTGTTCTACGCCCAGTTAAAATACCAACAGATCACTTTGTTTCTGGTGAGGCTCACTTTTAGGATTCATTAGGTTGGATCTACAACAGTTTTGGCATAACACATAATGTCTTTGCCCGCATGGCATTGAGTTTATGGGATCTCAACTGAATGTCCTGGTTGATCATGTATTTTAAAAATAATAATCATAATATTCTTTCTTTATCTGGCCCCTATAAACTGTAAACAGTTAAATTTCCTATGCATTATGTCAGTAAACTTGAAGCATGCATGATTGGTAGTAAGGAAACAATGCTGTGTAACTTGACCACTGCTGAGTTGTACCGGCTATGCTTTCTCTGTGGTTCTGTGTGGATTAATGCCCAAATCTGTATTTTCTTTTTCAACCACACAGCCATAAACAAGAAGATACAGTGTTAGAAAATCTCAATATTGAAGGGAAGTAAAAGTTTTTTTTATTAACAAAAACTTACACTCACCTGTTGTATTAATTCCCCATTATGTCTTTGTTCACAGTGAGATGAACTAAGTTAAAATTAACAAGGATGAATGTGAAGTTCTGCAGTTGAATTGATAGTAACAATTGCATAAGAATAAAATAAGTAACTCTTGACTTTAATGAGCATTTTATGTGAGACTAAAACTCAGTCTGAGGGGCACCTGAGTGGTTCGGTTGGTGTCCGACTCTTGATTTCAGCTCAGGTTGTCATCTCACAGTTTGCGGATTGAGCTCCACATTGGGCTCTGCACTGGCAGCACGGAGTCTGCTTGGGATTCTTTCTCTCCCCCTTTTTCTGCCCCTCCTCTACTCATGCACGCACGCTCTCTCTCTCTCAAAATAAATAAATTTAAAATTTTTTTTAAAAACCTCAGTCAGAGTTCTAAAGTTAAGGCTTTAAAATTAAAACTAAACATATATTGCTTAGAAGAGTTTAGGTACGTGAAGATATAGATGTCAGAAAGTCCAAGTATTTCTTAGTTCCATGACTGAAAACATGTCCCCGACCTTCACTGCTGGACGGGTCCTGGATTATCCCCATTATCCCCCCTCAAGTCTGATGCCAGTGAAAGAACATGAGAATGCAAAGTGGGACCTCACTAAGATGGTGCGGTATAAATACAAAGAATAATCAGCTAAGAGCATGGGACTTAGAGCTCCAGGTTTTCCAGAAATATCTTGAGAAAAATTAAATACCTTGATTTCCTCTTTCCTGCTTTATTTTGATACTTCTGAAAACTGTATCTCTAAAGCTTACTATCAGTTTTGCTTCCCTGAGGAATCAGAGATGCTCAAGTAAACATGCTAAATGATATTTTTTAAAATGTAGGACAAGAAAAAGGAAGATACTGGTAGTCTGTCTAGAACTAAAATTCATTTTACCTTATAGGTCTTATAATTCCTGGCAATTATTCTCGAAGTTCAAGTTAGCCAGCAATTACTGAATTTGGGGGGAAATAACATGAAGAAGAATGATACCAATTTTTAACTTACTAGCAACTGTCTATTTCAGTTGGGTAAGCACATATTTCATGTCTTAATCATGTTGGACATCACTTGATGAATAGGATGTATGAGACTTACTCCTAATATATGCTAAATGACAGAAGGTTGAAATCCATCAGAAGCTTTTACCAAATGCTTCTGTGTATGAGATAAGAATCTGATTTGGCCCTTGGCATTCAAAAGATCTAAGCTGTAGCAGGCTACCTGCCTAGAATATTAAATAAATGTTGATCACATACAGGGCTGAGTAAAGAAGTTAAGCATTTAATTTAATACATAGAATAAAGAAAATATTTGTGTTTTTTGGTAGTGTCACTCTCAGTATTAATGGACTGCTGTCCAGACAGCAGACAATGAGGATCACGAAAACAGGGACCGGGAAACGCCGTATAGCACACAGCACATAAAATGTTGCTTGATTAATGAATGTTTGTTGAATCGATAACAACCTGCTTGCCTTTTCCTATACATTATCTCATTTTATCTGCAGAATTTCCCTGAAATGGATGTTTGATGCCCACTTCTTAAATGTTGAAATTGAGGCTTAAAGCAGATAATGGACTTCCTTGGCCCAGGTTCTAAAGCCATAGGTGATCTTGCAGAGCTGTCGCTACCTGTGAGATGCTCGCTCGCTCTTCTGGCTCAGTGGGATGCAGTCATTCAGGCTGAGGAGTGAGGAAGGGGTGCAAGCTGGAATTGGTAAGTAAACGTATCCTCTGAGAGATGAAGTGAGGGCTTGTGAAACTTGTTGGATTCCAGTAGTAGGAACGACAGAAAGACAAGTAACCATGGCAACCATGTGCAGAGGCTGCCACTTGGGGAAAATGTGAAGGCAGAAAGGGGGCTCATTGAAGAAAACTTGGATAGGAGATAGAGGGTGTGCTATTGTGATGGACAGTAAGAAACACATTTGGTCATCAACCTGTTCCTGGCTCACAACTGTTAAAACCCTTGGAATTTCCTCTGCAGGGGGTGATAGAGGCGTCTTTTATTATGTTACCAAGGTGACTCTGGAATGCCCTTAGGTAACCTCAGGATGGGGAACTCATTGCCAGGAGAACCAACCACATGATTTGAAGGTTGAAACTTTCAGGACCTGGTGCCCCCAAGCTTCCCAAGGCGAAGAGAAGGTCTAGGGTTTGAATCAATTGCCATTGGCCAGCTATTTAGTCCGCCATGCCTGTGGAGTGAGGCCTCAGCAAAAACCCAGCACAACAGGTTCAGATTGCTTCCAGGGAGGTGAACATGTAGAGGTGCTGGGAGAGAGGTGCCCCTGGAGGGGGCAGGGCAGCGCCACGCCCTGTTCCCACACCTCACCCGCTGCATCTCTTCTGTCCGGCTCTTCCAGAGTTCCGTATTCCTATAATAAGCCAGGAAGTAAAATGTTTCTCCTGAGTTCTGTGAGCCACTCTAACAAATCAGTCAAACTGAAGGGGCTCTTGGGACCCTCCAGTGGATAGCCAGTCACTGAGAAGTGCAGATAATAGCCTGGGCTTGCAGCTGGCATCTAAATGGGGCTGGGATGGGGGTGGGGACAGTCTTGTAGGACGGAGCCCCTAACCTGTGGAATCTGATGCTGTCTCCGGGTAGGTAGTGTCGGAATTGAGTTGAATTGTAGGACAACCTGCTGGTATCCTGAGAATTGTTTGTTGGTGTGGGAAGCGCTTCCCTCCCCCCGCCCACCACCACTACATACACACATTGGAAGCAGTACCAGAACCTATTTAGAGAGAAAGCTAAATCATCTGAGGTGTCTGGGCAGAGGGCCTCGAGGCAAAAAGTGGCATCCTGAGAACTTGCTGTGAGGCTGTGTGAAAAAAGTTACTAAGCCACAGTTATAAGTGGAAAATGTAGCTCTTTTTTTTTTTTTTAATGTTTTATTTATTTCTAGGACTGAGAGAGAGAGACAGCATGAGCAGGGGAGGGTCAGAGAGAGAGGAGCAAGGGGCGCCTGGGTGGCTTAGTCGGTTAAGCGTCCGACTTTCGCTTAGGTCATGATCTCGCGGTTCGTGGGTTCGAGCCCCGCATCGGGCTCTGTGCTGACTGCCAGCTCAGACCCTGGAGCCTGATTCGATCTGTGACTCCCTCTCTCTCTGACCCTCCCCTGCTCACGCTGTCTCTCTCTCTCTCTCCTAGAAATAAAAAAAAAAAAACAGAGAGAGAGGGAGTCACAGACTGGCACAGAGCCCGACGCGGGGCTCGAACCCACGAACCGTGAGATCATGACCTAAGCAAAAGTCGGACGCTTAACCGACTAAGCCACCCAGGCGCCCTGGAAAATGCAGCTCTTAAAGACCGGTGTGTGATGACTTAAATTTCATGGCTGCTCACTGGTTGAGCCCATCCCCAGATCTGGCCCAAGTCATCTTTCCTGTGCCTTAAAAACAATGAGATGTGATGCCATGAGGTAGGGTCTGTATTCTTGAGACTGCCAACTATTCACTTTTCATTCCATAAACTCCCTATCTATTCCCTTCGCCACCCAGATTCAGGAATGCACGTGGGCCTGCTCCCACAAGAAGGTCCACAACCTCAGTTCCCAAAGAAACAGAAATTAGACCAGCATGGAGCGACTTTGTATTGGCCTGTTGGTGGATTTCTTTGGGCTCATTCTTGTTTTTTAGTAACTTCTTTCAACATGGCTTATAACTATGCAGCTACAGTACCTGCTAGAATCAATCAGCCTTCCAAACCCAAACACGTTCATCTTTATCCAAATGTAATTTATCTGAAATGCCATGTTGGTGTGAGCATTATGCATTACTACATAGGCTTCTATTTTCTTCTTAAATAATGAAATACCCTAATGGAAAATATTCCCTCTAAATAAATTTTAATGAGCACTTATTTGCCCAAATTGTTCTTTCTCTGACTGGCAAAAATTTAATATGAACTTGAATTATCAGGGGCTTTTTGTTATAATGGGCTTTTGGAACATATCATGCAAAGATGACTTATTTTCCTATATCTTCCAAGCTGCAAGTGCTGCCTTAACAACTTCCTCTCAGATGCAAAGTGACTGTCAATGTCTTACCTTGCATCTATACAGGAAGATGTCACATCAGAAACCATGCCAAGGTGTAAGATATTACAGGAGATGGAAGTGAACAAGTAAGAAACCTAATTGCTGCTGAAGGGCATATATTCCAGACTTTGCTGCTAAGAAAAAAAAAAATGCATGTGTCTGCCACATTTTTTAATTCTCCGCATTGAATAGTTTTTCGGAGGAGAGAAAGCAAATGGGAAATATTACCCTGTATCCTGGCAGGCTATGGAGCACGGGCCTCATTGTGCTCACCAAGAATTAGAGCAGGGCCAGATGCAGAACTTGGAGAAGTGCCTTCCAGAAAAGAGCTCAAGCCTCAGCAAGAGTTGTGAGTCAGTGGGGTGGGGAGCCAGATTTGAGGGTGCCCCACAGGCTCCAGAAGGCACACCAGTAATTGCTTCTCTCCACTTTCTCTCCACCTGAAATACTGCCAAGGGGAGCCAGTGTCGTTTCTAAGTCATTTTTTACAATAAAAATGACATTGAGAGGGGTCATTTCGTTCAGTTAAAATTTTTGCATTGCATACCTTCTAGAAGCTTCATAGTATCAAAAATCAAACACAAAAGGGAGTTTCCATTTTCCAGGAGCTCAGCACTGGGATGGGGAGCTCACAGCTAAGTCACAAACACTTTCAGTAAGCGTCCATCTGCTTCCTTTTTTTAAACCAGAAAAGTGCCAGAGCGGTAAGCGCCTCCAGGGGGCAGAGAGGCTGCAAAGTTAATGTTCCCGGGATGCCTGTGGCTTGGTGGGAGAGCACGGGCTTCAGAGGCTACTGACCAGTCCACCCACCCACCTGCTGACTGGCCTTGACAAGTTCAGTGAAAACCCTAAAAACTGCTTCCTTCTCAGAAAACTGGGAAGAGAACACCCATCTTGTAAAGCAGACGTGAGATGCACACAGATGGTAGACATTCAGGGAATGTTCTCTTGAGCAATCTTCTGTCACCTCTGGCCCTCACTGCATAGGACACCCCACACCCAGCAGTTTTGTCCAGGAAGGGCTCTATCCACATCTGTACAAATGATTAGAATATGTTATCTCAAAGAAGATTTGGGAAGTGAAATTGTTTAGTCTGTATGTAGACAAGGTGGAAAAAATATCAAATGTGATTAAGATTATTTTATACTCAGCAATGATAATGTGCATCCTCATAATTTAGGTATCCTCATAATTATTCCTATTAAAAAGCATAAAAATAACATAAGATGTTTAAAATTACAAAATACTTTATAATTTGACTCTCAGAACAATGTGCTATTATCAGCAGGAGAAGAGATTTTACTACCAATTTTAATGATAAGGACCTGAGGCTCTAGGCATTCTGTACTTCTCTTACCTGTACGTAGGTCTCCTGCAAATATTAATTCAGAACATTTTGTCTAATGTCTGTTGTCCTGATCAGAGAGCATGACACTCCTCACAGCCTGCCTCAGCCACTGCTGAATTGCCAACCTGCTGGCACAGAACGTCACCGAAGAAGGAATTCAGGGATTCAGAGGAAAGGTTCACAGAGCAATACTGTGGCAGGGGGAAGAACCATATATTAGTAAGGTATGGAATAAATAAATAGGCTATTTTCAGAAGTAGGGGCAGCTGACTGGCAGCACGTGTCGGGAAGGTGGAGAAGGCCTATCTCCCAGGGCTAGCTGACCACCCCTCCAGGTGGGCACAGGGGTAGGTAGATGCTGCTTGCAGGGGGTGACGCAGCCTCTCCAGTAAGCTTCTGAGTCTGTAGCAAGGGACTGAGGGCTCAGGTGCCTCTGCACATAGAGGGTGCCTAGGGACCCAGCCCTCTGGGTCCCTCGACTCTGAACGGGAGTCTTCCTTCACGCCAAAGGGGACCTGGGACAGTGTTTGGTTTCCACGTGCCCCAGTGGGCAGAGAGGAGAGAAATGGGTAGTGTCTCCTTCTGGGGAAAGAGGAGTATTTCTGAGTGCCTAACATTTACTCCTATTTTATTCCCAATGTGCGCGCACACACCCACACGCACACCAGCTAGCTTGTTTAGGATGTATCAGACAAGACCCCCCCATAAGGAAGAACTCTGGTACAGTGCTGGAGATGTTCCCTTCTGAAGTTCCACTCATCTGGCCTCACATTCTGGCTCTTTGATTTATAATGCAAAGAATCCCTAAATCACTCATTTTTCTCATCTGCAAATTGAGTTTGTAATGCTCACTTCATCACATTGTCCCAACGTCCCAAGGATTAAACAAGAACATATGGCTCGGATGCCTGGTACACCTATGTGCTTAGTAGATGGCAGGCATTGCATTGTCCTTCGGCTCCGAGGGAGAGGAGCACAATAACATGGTTGCTTTTATCAGCCGTGCATTTTCTCAGCATTCACAGCCGCGTCTCCTTGTGCATCCACACCACACCCTGGTCCCCATCTCGCCGGTGAGAAGTCTGGCTCCTGAAGGTGGCGTGACTTGCCCAGAGCCACATAGTGTAAATGGCAGAATGTTTGATCATTCTAGAGCCAGAGTGGCCTCACTGAAGGTGGGCTTGGCTGTTCTTTTACTGAGGGAAAGAACAATCAATACCTCTGCAGGAACACTGCTGGAGAGAATCCTGACATGAGCACAAAGTTTCTGGGAAGAAGAAATTGGCAAACCTCCCTGTCAACAATCAGAAGGTGATCAGCAGAGAAAAGTACTGTGAGAGAGCATTGTTTTTTAATCTTCTTTGAAACAGAGCTGATTTCCCTAGACAAATGGATAGCTAAATTCATATAATTATCTGTGCATATACTCCTGTCATCTTCTGTATTTGTAGACAGTACGTTTTATTTTTTAAGTAAAGGAAAAACAGAGATGCCATTATTCATATGTTCACAGGTGGAAAAATCTCTCTCCTTGATTCTCTCATGCAAGTATCAGCACACATTATGATGAATTCAGGGAGTAGGTCAACAAATGTATCTTTAAAAACCTAGTAAAAGAAAATTTGACTGCTTCTTGGTGCTTGTTAGTTTGAAGAGATAATCAATTGCTTCCTGATTCTTAGGAGAAGGAAACCAAAGGTCTCTCCCTTGACAGAAGGGGAACCCTTTGCTCCAGCCAAATGTGCCTGACAGACGGGAACATGAAGTCATGGGGCAGGCGCGTGTCAGCATGGCGGCCCCCCACTTCGCACATACCACCTAGACAACCACCTCCTCTTCTTGAGGCCCATCTAGGTCCTACAGCCCCAATGTGGAGAAAGCTAAGCCTTCTCTTGGGACTGCTGAGGTGTGTGTTGGGGGTAGAGGGAACCAAGCATGAGCTGGCCAGGTGGCAGCATCCTAGATTCCATGTAACTGTGTCTGCCCATCACAGACTGGGCTGAGAATTCATGTTTATTCCTATGTGCTCTGCTCATTGTTTTTGTTGTTGTTGTTGTTTTTTAATTTTTTTTAATGTTTTATTTATTTCTGAGAGAGAGAGAGAGAGACAGTGTGAGCAGGGAGGGTCAGAGAGAGAGGGAGTCACAGACTGAAACAGGCTCCAGGCTCTGAGCTGGCAGTCAGCACAGAGCCCGACGCGGGGCTCGAACCCACGAACCGTGAGACCATGACCTGAGCCGAAGTCGGACGCTTAACGACTGAGCCACTCAGGCGCCCCTTTTTTTTTTTTTAAATTTTTTTAATGTTTTATTTATTTCTGAGAGAGAGAGAGGGACAGTGTGAGCAGGGGAGGGTCAGAGAGAAAGGGAGACACAGAATGTGAAGCAGGCTATGTGCTCTGCTCATTGTATTGTATCCCTTTCCACACACCAGCTCAAGCCCCAGGCTAGTAAACACCCTTCCAAACCCACTGAAGCCCTTCAAAACTCTTCCAGCTATAGTTGGAGCCATCCAGTTGCTCATCCAGTTGGCCCAAGCAGGTTTTTGTATATTCTGAGAAATTAACCTATTGGAATCCTCAGTCCTGGGAATCCAGCAGGAGTCGAGGCTTTCCCATCCATGGGGACCTGGGGAACGGGGTCCAGCCTCAGCTAGGTCATGAGGCCAGTGAGAAAGGACTTGTATAAAGCAGTTCTGGCAGACCAGGAAAATGACTAGAAACCACAATCTATCCACAGTCCTCAATGAGGCAAAGGGCAAAACTAGGTTATGAAACAAATCGCACAGTGCAGTCTCGCTAAAACTGCAAACTGTAGAGATGTCATAGTCATATATTTTTGAAAAAATATCAGAAGGAAATAATATCAAAATTCAAAATGTTGAGCCTCTCCTTCTTGCCTGCTAGGAATACAGGTGATTTTTATTTATCTGTGTTTGTGATACAGATCTATTTTTTCCCACATTTTCTCCATTAATCAAGTACGATCATCATGATCAGAAAAAAGCTAAAGTTTAAAAAAACTACAAGTGATCCACGCCAGCCTGTGACCTAGAAGAGTGCTACTAATGGAGCCAACTGAGTCCTGTAAGAACAAAATCATTCTCCAAGCCCTCCTATGCCCCTCAAATGGCCTCCCTGTAACCAAGAGAATGAAGCTTTAAAATTTGTGCATCATCAAACACTGAGTCATTAGAGCACTGAGTCTCCCTTTGTAGAGAGTAGACTCAGTGTTCTGAACAGGGAGGGCACAGAGGCAGCTTTCTCTTTCCCGTAGTCTGTCCCTCACCCTCACAGAGCAGCGTGGCCACCCTTTTGACCACCTCCGTCCTCATCTGGAGGACCAGGGAACAGTAAGCTACACGCAAAAGGCACTAACAAGGGAATGAGGACCTGGAGAAATTGCTGGGTCAGACACCAGTGGATCTGACGTGGGACAAAGCTGAGGGACACCCTGCGGATGAGGCAGATAAGGCTCCAATCCCAGCTCTGCAACCACACAGCCCGCAATCTTTGGGCAAGTTATTTGGTCTCTCTTGGCCTCATGTTCCTCGTCTGCACAGGAGTCTTTTGTCTCCAAGAAACAATTGTTAAAGTTTCACAGAACGTTGACTTCTTCTCAGAACAAGATTAGGAAGAAAATGCAACTGTGAATCAGAACAGAAACAACATCCTAGCTTGGGAAACATGGAATGGAAATAAAGTACGTTTGCCTTTACTTTTGCTTAAAGTGAAAGAAAACCAAAAACCCCGACCCTCACACACACCCCAGATACAATTGTAGAATCATACAGTTAACTGTTCACTTACTTTGATGTTGCAAAGCCAAGCCAGAATGCCAGAATCTTCTAAGCCATTGTCCACTTGTCCATTGTCCGGTATGATAGCCACTGACCACATGTGGCTACTGAAGGGTGGCCAGTCCCAGCTGAGGTGTGCTGTCAGTGTAAAATATACTGGATTTCAAAGATTTGGCGTGAAAAGAAGGTCACATATCTCATTCATATTTTGCATTCGTTTATACTTTGGATATAATAAAACAAAATATCTTGTTAAAAGTAATTTCACCGGGGCATCTGGGTGGCTCAGTCGGTTGAGTGTCCGACTTCAGCTCAGGTCATGATCTCACGGATCATGGGTTCGAGCCCTGCGTCAGGCTCTGTGCTGACAGCTAGCTCAGAGCCTGGAGCCTGCTTCAGATTCTGTGTCTCACTCTCTCTCTGATCCTCCCCTGCTCACGCTCTGTCTCTCTTTCAGAAATAAATAAAACATTAAAAAAAATTTAATAAAAAATAAAAGTTATTTCACCTGTTAATTTTTACTTGTAGTGTGCCTCACTAAAAAAATTAAAATTATGCAGTTGGCATTATATTTCTTTTAGGCACCGCTGATTTAGAAGAAAGATTTTCTTTCTGGAATAGGCTGTACCTGCACTTTCTTCAGGTGCCTTGTGCTAGGATGACGGAACCACGGGAAGCATGTTGTACACAGGGAACATGCAAGGGCTGAAGATACTTACTCCACCACCACCCCCAAGCCCTCATTGGGTTATCGTGGCTTTGATGTGAGCCCCCGAGTCTTTCTCCTCTTTCCCTTCTCCCCTTCCTCTTCTTTCTTTCTTTTCCCTCTTATTGTAAAATCATCTATGCCGAAGTGCCTGCTCTTCCTGAGCTCTAATAGGAGTGAGGTGTCGGTCAGATAATTAGCTGCTGTTATACTTCACTCATCATTAGCAACTGATTTACTGGGAAAGCTTTACTCCAGGTAAAATCATTACCTGCCAGAGTGATGTGTCTCGTAGAGACAGGCTTTGCCTGCCCAGAATACTTGCACTGTTCTTTAAGTAATATTGCTTTGGTTTTTCTTTGCAAAACTGATCAACATCGTTGTGTCAGTCACAGTGCCCTATACGCCTCCCCTCCCCACTGGATATTCAGGATAATCCAAGTCCCTTTCCCAGGACTTGAGTCTCGAGAGGAATGACCTACCATGGGAGTAGAGATAGATCTAAGCCATTCATATATCAGTCTCCAGAGGAAACTGACTGATCACTCCTACTACTGGGTTCTTAGAACTTCTTGATACTGTGCCGATTGATTTTCAGTTCTTCTTTCGATCTGATGAGCTCACCAATAAGTCTTGAAATAACTTCCTTTTGCATTTAAGCTTTGCGGAATCATTTTCCATTCCTTGCAGCCACGGCCCTCTATGTTGTCATTCTAATTCAGCAAAACAGTGAAATGTTGCAAAAAGTATTAAGAACCTTTATTCCTGGCTGCAAATATTAATAGAATGGAATAAAGAGATAGATTGGTTGAAACAGAGCCATCAGCTTTGTTTTTATAAAAAAAACTACCATTGTGCTGTTCCTTGACTGGCTCCATTGATCAGGAAGCTGATCACCCACCAGTTTTTGCAGACCTCACCTCCATCCTGGGGGGCACTGAGCTCTGGGAAATGAGAGTTGAAAGGAATGGGAAGGCCTGGGTCTCCCCATCCTTTGACTTTTTAAACACTACTTTCGTGAGTTCTCACTCAGGCTGTGCCCTGTGAAACCATTTTGATGTTCTGCTGAAAGCTATACATCTCTGAATGTTCTTTAAAGTACCTGCTAAATTTTAACTACCAAGAAGCAGCTATTTCCTCATGACATGCATGTGCAACTTCAATTATTTTTGTCATTCGGGTAGAGTACCTGTGGCTTCATCTACTTAACCGAGGTAAAGGAGCGCTTCCTTTCTTCCCAAAGGGTACCCAATTTTCCTCTTATTTGGAAGTTTTAAAGACTTGGTCATGGTCTTTCCTTAATTCTAATTGTCACTCAGTACAAATCTCTGGAGCATTTTATGATGGGAAGAGGAGAAATTTCATGTAAGTTTTGCAGCTTTGAGCGGTGGATTTGCTGTTACTAAAATACCATGCATTTGCAAAGTAAGTTAGCAAGGAATTGCTTCTTCATGAACTCTATACCTGTATGTTCTGTTTTGTTAGAAAGGTTGGTACCAACTAGGGAAGAAGGATTTAGGGGTAAATATATAACTCCCTTGATGTGTGTAACCAAGAAACTGACATAATATTCTTTTACCTAGAATTATTAGTTGCATACTAAATTTCAAGCACTAAACTAGGGTTGTGCATTTATTGTTTCATATGTTTTTCACAGCAACCCTGAAAGTTAGATACCATTGCCCCAGTTTGAAAAACAAGAAGGCTGAAAACTAAAATGAGTAGGTGCTCTGACTACAGTCACCCAGCCAAGAAGTGGCAGATCAAGGCTTCGAAGACCAACAGTGTCTCACTTCAAACCATAGTTAATTCCATCAGATCTTCCTGTTTCTTTTTTTACTTTTTTTTAATGTTTATTTTGAGAGGAACAGAGTGTGCGCAGGTGAGTGGGGGAGGGGCAGACAGAGGGGGAGAGAGAGTCTCAGCGCAGAGCCTGATGTGGGGGCTCAAACTCACAAACTGTGACATTATGACCTGAGCCGAAACCAAGAGTCAGGCGTTTAACTGACGGAGCCACCCAGGTGCCCCAAATCTTCCTGTTTTCTTGCTACTATTTTTGCCATTTAATAAAAGGCAGTTTAGTAAAATAAATAAATAAATAAAGCTCTTTAACCAAACATAACTTTGTTCTTATGTTAACTTTTAAATAACATGAAACAAGAGTTAAAGAGACCCTTTCTCAAGGAGACGTACATTAAATCAACAAGTGGTATGTTAGGTACTACTTTTAAAACTTAAATCCAGTTCCCAACTCATCAGAATAAAGTGGTGTTAGGAAGCCATTGTCCTGTATGGCACAGACACCGCAGACTTGGCATATTTTGCCTGGAGTTTCTGGATCCAGGGACACTGTCCCCTACAGGCATTACGTGACTCATCGGCTGTCTTCCTTCCAAGTACGATCTGAACATACTTTGCTGCTAGGTCTGTCCTGCCATGTTTCTCCCTGAGCTAAGCTAAAGTTGAAAGAACCTTACCCATTCTACAGGTTACCACCACCCCCAAACCTGCAATCCAAGTTTCTAAACTTCTCATGACTAGATCCCATCCTTCTAAGTAAATTATTTCGGCAACTACATAACCTTATTCTCCTCTGACTCTCCATCCAGGATAAACCCACCTCTCAGAGGAGTGTCACAAACTCATGATTTTTTACCAAATACCTAAAGTAATTTGAGATACAAGGAAAGGTTTTATAGTTATTTCCTAAAAATATCATGGCTGGGTTTATCCAACTATCATGGGTGATTATTTCCTAGGAAAGCCATGGAAGGGCGTATCAACTCCCAAGGATGGGCATTCTGGTTCTACTCACTGCTCCAGCATCACACTTGAGAATGGTTTGTGACACCGTGTGTGAGACTGTCCCACACACCTGGCAGTCACTGCCTGTCAGTCTGCTCCCAATTCTAGGGGAAGCACCTTTTCTACAATTCCTGATGACAGGAAAGAGAGAAGGGACAGAATTCATGTCCTTCTCATGACCTTCACATGGCTCCCTCCATCTTCAAGCCAGCAACAGCAAGTCTACCATCTATTTCTTAAGTCCCCAGTGCTTACTGGGTAGGGAGTAGGGGGAGGTTGGAGGAAGGCTGAGTGGGAACCATTTCACAGAAAAGCTTATACTCTTGGAGGATAATAAAGGAAGGCAAGAAATACAAAGGTTTGAATCAAAGAGTGAGATAAATGATCTTCCTCAGTGATAGTCTCTCTGCTTCTGAACCTATTATTTCAAAAAAAATTTTTTTGGGACAATAAAGAAAACTTCCGTGAAACAACAACAACAGCAGCAAAATTCCCCTGTGCCCCATAGTACATCTCCATATATTTTTTCCAATTCTATGAATCTGATAAAATTGAAAGTTAAAATAGCTCTAAGTTTTTAAAGGAAGCACGGACCACTGCCCTGAAATATCAAGCACAGAACATCCATGATCCTATAGCTGGACTTACCATTTATAATTATTAAGGACAAATTTCCAAAACCCAAGTGAATCTAGCCCCAAAGACATTTTAGCATGATTGGAAAATAACCCCTTGACTGGCTGTTGAAAAGAAAGACCATGGAAACCCTGCAGTTCTATGGAAAGAAAACGAACATTATCCCATAGTGGAGGCCAACAGTGAGTAGCGTATGCCCTGAAAAGTTTCGAAGCCAAATAACCCCTACTCTTTTCATCTCATTGGTAGTAAATGGAGATGACTATCTGGATCCAGCCCCGGTTCTTCTGGTTTCTAGCTTGGTGACCTGGAGGAGGATGTTTGACTTCTCCATCAGTTCTATCATCTATAAAAATGGGCATAATTATGTTTGCCTCATAAGACTGTTGTAAGGATTGAGCAAAAATAAGCATATAAGTGAGATAGTTTCGTCCTTGACATGATAGGTGCTTAATGAGTATTAGATTTGTTTATTCTCAGTTTGCAATATCTAACACTTCTGTATGAAAAAAGGTCTTGATTTAACTGGAAATCTCATTGCTGCCAACTTGTGAGCTGAGATGAGAGCGCGGATGAGAACTCCAAGAAGGCTTCTCAACACATGCCTGTCAAGTTTGCAGCCAGTCAGATAAGGAATTTTATTTTCCCAGGCGGAAGTAGAGAGTTACTCTTACCTCATAGAATTGTGTGAGTAGAACGTAAACTTTGTAAAACACCTGGCACTAAATAGCGTTGCCGCACCACATGTGAGTGCGTCTGGTTGAAGAGATTGTTGCCGGCCACCAGGTCATGGTGATGTTCTAAATCGTAGATGAGAATTATCATTATTTCCTCATATTTAAATCTATAATCCACCTGAAATTGACTTTTGCCTATGACATGAGAAAGAATTCATAACAACTATTGGTTTTAAGATCAAGCTGGTACTCAAGACAGCTCATTCGTAGTAGACTCTTCTTGATCCATGGGTCACTCTCATGACCTCTGCCCTCCAAAATAGCAGAGTTCCACTTCACTCTGTCTTCTTTCCTTCATGCTGCCTGTTGACACAGGCCATCTTCCTGTATGCGCAGATGCACTGAGCTAGGGGAAAAGATTGCTTATCTGTCTTCCCGAGGCCTGCATCCTTCATAAAGGTCGGTCTCAGAGAATCTATAAAAGGCTAGAACGTAGGTGGAAAATCACCGTGAGAAGAGCCACAGCACACCCTGCCCCCCTCTTCCAAATCTTCTCTTTGTATAAGCTTGGCAGGAAAGGATGAGGGATGAAGTTGAGGCAGCAGAAACAGCTTGGAGACTTCTCTTAGGATCTGGGATCCGGCACCTAGTTTGATCTCTGATACCTCTTCCCGCAGCTTTGGATCCCATTTAGCAATTCTTAGGCAACCAGACAAGTTCCGCAGACCAGTATCTCATCACACCAGGGTGGTCTTGCTGGGGAAAAGGGGCGACACAGGAGAGAACTAGGGTCCAAATGTGTTGACACCCGTTGACACTTGCCAATTTTACCTAAGGCTTCACCTGCACGCAAGCACTTAGAGAAAGGATGAGTGTTGGCGCCCCCTGCAGTACCGAGTTCCTGGTACCCAGGAGAACATCAGTGATGCAGACTGTGACATTCAGCGTGCATTTCTTACAAGGAGCTCACCGTCACCTCCCAAAATTAAAAGAAACAACAGCAACAACATTAAAACAAAACTTGCCACAGCTGAACAGCTGGTGATAACGTTCATTAAAAACAACGAACGCAGTCTGTGTGTTGTGGAAGAGCCACATGGCACCTGGAAAAATAGCGTTCTGATATTTTAGGGGGAAAAAAGAAAATAAAAGTTAAAAGGAGAAAGAAAAGAACTCTTCTATCTCAAAAGACACAGATTTTCCCAATTCTGAGAATCTGAATTACAGCCAACTTACAAAGTCCTTTGAAATTAACAGGTTATATTAGCAGAGCTGACACAGCCTTATCTGAAAGTGAGCAAGAACAGCCCCATCATGATGGAAAAGCAAAGCAAAAAGCTTCTAAAGCATGCTATGGCCTGAGACAGAAGAATTAAGGTCTTTGCACAATATTGTCTCAGAATGTCTCAGAATCATATATTTTTGTGAGAAACTTGGAAGTCAGATTTTGTTGTGTAGCAGAACACATAACATGGGGATTTCAGAGCTGTGGATGGCCAGGATTTTTACTAAGAAGCAGGGAAAGTTCAGGGCTAAGAACTAACAATCATGAAGATGTACAGAGAAGTATACGTGGGGACAGGTGGTGGAGAGAGAAAAAGATCTCAGGATCCTTCCAGTTCCTAATCTCAAACAACCTGAAGTCCTACTGCTTTCCATTCTATGTGCCATGAGGTATATTTAAGTTGATATGAGCTGGCTGGAGCTGAGTTCTGTTACTTTGTACCAAGAATCCCGACAACTGCAGTGAGTGTCAGGACGTGGTCAAATGAGCAGAGAGGTGGTGTTGTAGGCACAGGACACCACATCACCAACAAAGCTTACTCTATTTCAAGGGTGCCGACGTGTCCCACAAAATTCCTGAACATCAAGTTGTGCACCAGAGAAGTACATCAGGCTGGATGTGCTTTGCCTGTGGAGGAAATGGAAGCTGAATTGAGCTGGCTGCTCCAAGAAGCCAGGATGTGTGATTGGACTACTCCACTGAGCCAGCAGACTGGTCCTAGTCTAAAATACTCTGCTAACAGCAGCCTAGACATTGCAATGCTCCTGTAAGAATTTGTGCTCGTCCTTACTCAGAGTAACACAGCTGACACTGTTTTCCAGATCCACTTTTTCCGTTGTTCCAGTGATGAGATGTTCTTAGTACGTGAGTCCCAGGGCCAAAGGGACAATTACTTTTCATCTGGATTCATAAAGAAGCCCTAACAATACTAACATCAAGCACCATATTGTTAGTTCTGTGCAATCTATGTACATTTTTAAAGTCACATTTTAATGATCATATGACCTTGAGAAAATTAATTAAACTCTGGAACTCCGTATACTTTTCTGTAAAAGAAATTTAATATGCATTACTTTATGATTGTTGTGAATATTAAATAAACTTACCAATATAAAGTGTTTAGCACCGTTCCTTGCACAAGGTAAGTGCTGAACAAAGTTGAGCTTTTATTATTACTAGAAGTATCTGGCCGCCTCCATTGACTTTACTCCAGAGGGTGATGACCTCCCTTCCTTTCGTCTAAAACTATTTCAGATGCCACTCTAGCAGTTAGAGATGCATCACTCTGGGCTGTCAAATAATCTCTTCTGTAATGTAGAAAATTCCTGTTAAGAAATATGAAATACTACCTAATTGTCATTTAAAACTTGTCTAAAATAGTTTTCCAAGTAGATCATTTCCTTCTAATATATTTTATTGAAAACAAGGATGTGATTAACCAATGGACTCTTGAGAGAGATACAGATTTGCAGAAATGACATGGCGGTAGACTGATGCCTTATTCTCCAGACTCACCAGGCAGATGAGCTAGTCTTCTCAGAGATACTCAGAGCTCCAAAATCTGAACATAGGTGTCTCCCTATCAGGTAATGGATTTTTTCTGCCATCTAGTGGTCAATTTTTGAGGACAACTGCCTTTAAGTGAGCTAAGAAGGCGTTGTCCCACCCTGGATGGTACACAAGAACCTCGCTGGCTTCTATGAGTTTGACTATTTTACGTACCTTATATAAGTGGAATCATGATTTCACAGGTGTACATATATGCTCAAACTCATTAAATCTTCCACATTAAGTATGTACGGGTTTTGTGTATCAGATATACTTTAATAAAGCCATTTAAGCAACAACTCCCAGGCATCTTCTTCAGCTTACACTCTCCAGGGGCTGAGATCCTATATGAGATGGAATGAAACACAAAGGCCTGGATCTACAGGGAGGTTCAAGGCCCACACTGGCTATCTGCAGAGCAATACCTTAGCCACCTGTTCTTTGGGTGCCCTCAGGCTTCCCATGTCTCTCTCCCAACGCACCTTCTCATCTACAGATGGGTCACACTGATGGGTCCCTGCTTGCTCTAGTATTTTGCTGTCCCAGTGTCTCTCAGATTGCAAATATTTGCTTAAACATGCTTATGTATACTTCATTAATAAAACTAAACAGAGGAGTATAACATTTAGACAATTAACTAATTAAGCATTCCTTAGGACAACTCAGTGATAAGGTGGATAAGTATGTTTCTGCCATCATCCTTCCCTTGGGGAAACTCTTCTTAATTTCTGTGTAAAGAGTCTTTATTGAGTCATTTACTCTAAAGTCAGTAAAATGCGAAGAGCAATGAGCAGGTAGTTTGGTTTTAATATTCAGATATTTTTTGATGAATGCTAGAAAGGCTAATCACACCAATAATACACATTTATTTGTTTGTTTGTTAGATTTATTTAACCTAGACTTTCCCATTTGCCAAGACACAGCACTGGCTTAATCCCTTCCAAAAGGGACTACCATATATTTTGTAACATTCTACCAAATTCCAAAATCTCTCCTTTCCCTTCATCGTTATTCTGATCAATAACTAAGAGACAGGATGGGGTCCCTGGGTGGCGCCATCACATGAGCATCATAATTCAGATCAGGTCATGAGCTCACAGTTTGTGAGTTCAAGCCCCACATCAGGCTCTGTGCTGAAAGTGTGGAGCCTGCTTGAGATTCTCTCTCTCCTTTTCTCTCTGCCCCTCCCCGCTCATGTTCATTCTCTCTCTCTCTCTCTCTCTCTCTCTCTCTCAAAGATAAATAAATAAAGGGTCCCTAACTGCATCTTTCTACCTCCTTCAGCTAAGCCAGGAGACCATTTGGTCTGTCTCTATTGAAATCCAAGGAAAAGGAAATAAGGCAGCTGGTGCTGATGTTTTGTGCCCCCTTTTCTGATTACATACAAGACAAAAAAGAGAAGAGGGAACTTTGAGCCAGTCTGATAAACAAATCCAGAAACTAACTGCCTTGTTCTGTTGCCTTTACCTCCAAAGGAGTCTTTCAGAGAAAAAGTTACAAAGAAAATTTCTATTTAAAAAAGAGGAAGAGTCTAACTCCCATAATTGTTTCCAATTTAAGGGAAAAAAAAATACCTTCAAAAGGAAAGTGTTACTTCTAAGCTAGTTGTTCCATATGCATTTTAAAAAGAAAATATGGTGCAACCTAAAGCAGCTTTCTGTCAGCTTTTGGGGATTTGCAGGAGAATGATCAAAGGGGCCCTTTCTCTCTGTCTGGGATATATAAACTCTTATCACTCTCCTCTTAAAAGGCTCTTTGGGTGTAGGCAGTTACTCCTCTATCATAACTGTTTACTCTTATAGGCAATATAACTCTCATGGCTGGTTTTATGAATTTCTTAGTCATCTGCAAGGAAGTACTTTGAAACATTAGAAAATCCATTCAAATCTTATTTAACTGGCAGCAGGTGACTTGGAAATGATTTTGCGCTCCTTCTTGTTTTCTAATTCTTCGAAGAATGATGATGCTCACTCGCCTCATTACTTCCACGGGGAAACAGATCTGGGATCCAGGGATCTGTGCACAAAGAGGCACCCACCCATCACCATTATGCAATGCATGCCTTCTGAGTTTTCAGTGACTGGATTGTGGCCTTGCATTCTGACCAGCCAGCCCTGAAGATTGCTCCTGCTTTCGCATTTTAATATGAACACTAGAATAGAGCAGAGGTGGTGTGGAATAGTAGATGAGGCTTGGGGTTGGATGCCATGAAGTCTGGAGATGCAAATTCCAATTCAACTTGACTATATGGTTCAACCTTTCTAAGCTTCTGTTTACCTTATCTCTAAAATAGGATAATAGCCATTCCAAAGGAGTGTTGTGGATTAAATGAGATAGTATATATCAGAGGTGTCCTATATGTGATACACAGTATTGGTTCAGTGAATTATGATTGTTTCCAGTGGGGGTGGTAGTACTACTGTCAGTGGTATTGTTATAGGGCTTTCAGTATCCAACCAATGGAAGAAAAAATTTAAGTGGAATATTCCACTTGAAATTATCCATGATGATTGCAAAGCGTTACAGTAGGAATAATTAATACAAATAATATGAAATTGCCATTTTTCAATATGGGATATTTTTATTGTTATCATTTGTATTCTGTGAAAGCCAATAGATTCTCATTTTCAAATATTTAAATGATACAGTTGTATAAAGTAGGAAATGAAAGCACCTTATCATTTTATACCTTTCTGCTCTGAGATATGGTAATTATTGTTTCAAATTTGTTTCTCTATACATATATAAGTAGTGCAAGGACAAACTCATGAATTTTTCACTCAACAGTAAGATTTGATCTTGATGTGATAGTGGACCATTTTATGTCTAGGCCCTTGTCTTTGAGGTGGAGCCCACTGGGAACTTTAGATTTTTGATCCAACTTTTAAGCCAAGAGCAAATAGGCTTTCAGATTGCTCTAACAGTGGGGCTGTGACTTGTCTATTACTAAATCATGTCTAACATTATCAGTATTTCCTGTTGGACGTTACCAATAGAGTAATGCCTCTTGTTGAGGGATAATTTCAAAAAGCTAAAAACATAACTTATATAAACATATGATAAGGATATGCCAACATTTTAATTCAGTTTGTTAATAAATGAAGCAATCAATCATGATATACCTGATTCAAAGCAGAATTCAAGAAGCAGAAATTTAAAGAGTCATTCAAATGAATGGTGAAATGAATTTGTTAATAGATACAAAGCTGTCTAATGCTCTTTAGAACCATAAACTGAAACCTTTGGAGTTTAGATTTCTGGTGAGGGAGAAATCTAAAAGTAAACATATTAAATGATAGTATCAATGCTCCCATCAAATAATAAAGAACGAAGTCAAACACAGATGGGCCCTCTTAGATAATTAAATAATCCGTGGATGAGACCTTTTAATGATGACCTAGTATGACTTTAAAAAGAACACATTGTCATCTTTTCCTTTATTTCTAAGTTTTGTACAGTAATTACTCTTTTTGTGTTTTGAGAACGAGAGAGCATGGAGAGAGTGTGAGCAGAGAGGGACAGATGGGGAGGAGGGAGGGAGGGAGAGAGAGAGAGAGAGAGAGAGAATCTCAAGCAGACTCCACACTCAACCCAAAACCACATATGGGGCTCAATCCCATGACTTTGAGTTCATGACCTGAGGAGAAATCAGGAGGCAGTTGCTCAACAGACTGAGCGATGCAGGTGCCCTTGGACATTAATTATTCTTAAGAATTATTTGAACTTGTTCTCAGTTGTTATGGTCATTGTGTCCCTGTTATCTTGACCCACAAGATCTTCACCTTCTATGTCTTTGATTTCCTTTTCACGTCTTTCATAATTTAAAAAAATATATTAAGAAACAATACCTTAAATTTTTTTCACTTACTCTTTTTATCTTATAAATACATAGAGTAGCAATGGGGAGGCTGGACCCTTATCACCAGCAAGCTAATTTTATCTTCCATTCTAGAGCTGATTTCACCTATTTGTAGTGATTAACTATTAAAACTCCCATTCTCTTACTATTTTTTCCATGTTGCCCTAGATTTCAAGCTTATAATAACTTCCTCTCGTGCTCTATCCTACTCCCAGGACCATATAAAGTGTCTCTTCTATGTCCTAATACACTTGTTACGCTGTTATGATGTATTTCCCAGCCACCTACCACCACCAACACACCTTCTTAAATAACTTGGAGTCCTTAAAGTCAGACTGTTTCTGTCTTCTGTTTCCTTAGAGACTGGCTTATATTAGGTGCTCCATAAGTAACACCTGAATCAGGGAATGATGTATGGACACAATTCTTATAGTCAATGAAGCAAATGTAAAAATAAAAAATAAAAAATTAATTCAAAACATCCTTCTTCATCTCTCTCTCTCTTATGTTTATTTTAATGATTCTACCAAACTTTGTCACTCATTTTAAACATTGTAAAACTCTCCACCTTTTAATGTATTAATTAGTTTTTTTTTTTCTCGACTCAAGACCAGTTGCTCTTCTTTAGGTGAAATATTGAAAAAATGGTTAAATTCTGAGTTTCCCAACTCAGAGTTGAGCTAAGCTGTTCAAAACCAGCTTTACTGACCGTTAACAGAGATTTAATTTTGCCATCTAATAGCTATAAAACAGACTTCTCCCCTGTAAGAGCTTAAAAAAAAAAAAACATTTAGCACATTATTCTTATTATTTTAGAAAAGAACAGAATCAATTTCCTTGTCATAAAGCAATTTCATGGTAAAACTAAGACTAGATTTTGACACTCAAACTAGTGGGTGAAACATTAGACCTTACAGCTGGTGTGCATTGACTAGCCAACGTCCCTGTTCGTTTTTGATCCCAGATACGTGGTAAATGGAAACAAGCAGTGATAGACTTTGGTTAGATAATACTTGCTATGCCTATGAGGTGATCAAAGACCAAGGCTGATTAGGTGAGTCAACAGTAATACTTAAAACACTGGACGATCTCACATTGCCATAATGAGAACTGAATGATGCTACAAAGATGAAGCAGCAGAAAGAGAACCCTCCCTTATTAATGTTAATCATCATCAGGTAACATAGTGCGTGCTCAGTAAATGCCTGTTAATGCTGCTGCTTTCTCTTTTACTATGAAAGCCCTTCTCCCCATCCCCATCTGCCATGTCTTATACACACAGTGACCAGGAAAGAAGTAGCACTGTTTCTAGGATAAGTTGGGAAAATCAGAAATAGGGTTTCTTCTTCCCTTCTTTCAGAAGATGAATGGGAATCCATAGCAAAGTGGAAAATATTGATTAAACCAAAAAACATTGTCTTTTGAAAAAGGCAATCAAATTGACAACTCAGTGGGTGTATTAATCAAGAAAAAATGGGAAAACATGCAGATTACCATTATCTGGAATGATAAAAGAACATCACTACAGATATTTCACACATAAAAATAAAATTAGGGAATATTACAAAGAACTTTATGCTAATAAATTTGAAAGTTAAGGTGAATTGGACAAATTCCTTGAAGACAAAAATTTCCAAAATATATACAAGAATAAATAGAAATTTAATTACCACTGCATCAGTTAAGGAAACTGACTTCATTTACTGAATTTTTCTTACCATCCAGATAAACTTTGCTTCACTGCTTAATCCAACAAACTTTCAAGGCAGAAATAATACATTCATTCACAAACTCTTTAAGAAAAAAGAAGAGAAGGGGCGCCTGGGTGGCTTAGTCGGTTAAGCGTCTGACTTTCGCCTAGGTCATGATCCCGCGGTTCGTGGGTTTGAGCCCCGCGTCAGGCTCTGTGCTGACTGCCAGCTCAGATCCTGGAGCCTGTTTCAGTCTGTGACTCCCTCTCTCTCTGACCCTCCCCTGCTCACTCTCTCTCTCTCTCTCTCTCTCTCTCTCTCTCTCCTAGAAATAAATAAAACATTTTTAAAATTTTTTAAAAAAAGAGAAATGTCTTTTCTTAAGTTTTATTATCAGTGAATAATTATTATGACACTGAACACAAGAAAATACACACACACACACCCTCTAACATCGATATTCTTCAGGAACATACACATAAATTCCACAAGAATATATTGTCAAACCAAATCCAGCAGTATGACTGAAAGTTGATTTATCTTTCCAAAAGCCAAATAATGTAGTTTACTACATTAACCAAATAAGTGATTAAAGAGAATCTATTTAATTTTATATGTAGATGCAGAAAAAAACATCTAGCAAAATTCAATTTTTTTGAGAGACAGAGACAGAGTGGAAACAGAGGAGGGGCAGAGAGAGAGGGAGACAGAGAATCCCAAGAAGGCTCCAAGCCACCAGCGCAGTGCCTGATGCAGGGCCCAAACCCATGAACTGTGAGATGATGACCTGAGCCAAAACCAAGAGTCAGATGCCCCCAACTGGGCCACCCACGTACCCCCTCAACAGTTATCTTTTATAATATCTCTCAGAAACATAGCAATAGGAGAGAACATTTGTTAAACTATCAAAGAATGTATAAGAACACTTTGCCAACATCATACTTAACAGTGAAAGACTGAATGATTTCTCAAGATTGGCAACAGGGTAAAGATTTCTGCTCTTATCCCCAGTAGTATTCATCCCTACTATTCTTTACTGTAACAATAAATGTAGACAAGAACAATGTAGAAAATTCACTCGTATTCATTTGTATATGACAGGAACAATTACAAATTGAAAATAAAATTAATACCTACTCAATATCATAAAAATAAGAAATCGTTAAGAACAAATTTAACAAAATATATGCCAAACTCGTAACACTAAATACAAAACATTGCAAAGAGAAATTTAAAATGGTATAATAAATAGAGATTAAATGCTCATAGTTTTAAAGTCTAAATATTGGTATCAGTTTTCCTTAAAATCATCTCCAGATTCAAATCAATTCCAGTCAAAAGCCTAAGAGGCATTTTTGACAAGCAGTATCAAAATTGTATATGCAATGGCTACATACAATGGAAATAGCCAAGATGGCTTTTAAAAACAGAATACATCTAAAATAATAACACTACAGGTGGAATCTGTCGGGTTTTCTATGTAGAGTATCATGTTGTCTGTGAAAAGTGAAAGTTTGACTTCTTCTTCACCAATTCTGATGCCTTTTATTTCCTTTTGTTGTCTGATGGCTGACGCTAGGACTTCCAGCACTATGTTAAACAACAGTGGTGAGAGTGGACATCCCTATTGTGTTCCTGAGCTCAGGGAGAAAGTTCTCAATTTTTCCCCATTGAGGATGGCTTTTATTGAGGATGATGTTAGCTGAGGGCTTCTCACAGATGGCTTTTATGATGTTTAAGTAAGTTCCTTCTATCCCGACTTTCTCGAGGGTCTTTATTAAGGGATGCTGTATCTTGTCAAATGCTTTTTCTGCATCTATTGACAGAATCATATGGTTTTTATCTTTTCTTTTGTTAATGTGATGTATCACATTGATTGATTTGCGAATACTAAACCAGCCCTGTAGCCCAGGAATGAATCCCATTTGATCATGGTGGATGATTCTTTTTATGTGCTGTTGGATTCCATTTGCAAGTATCTTGTTGAGGATTTTTGCATCCGTATTCATCAAGGATATTGGCCTATAGTTCTCTTTTCTTGCTGGGTCTCTGTCTGGCTTGGGAATCAAAGTGATGCTGGCTTCGTAAAATGAGTCCAGAAGTTTTCCTTCAATTTCTACTTTTTTGAATAGCTCGAGAAGAATGAGTATTAATTCTGTTTTAAATGTCTGGTAGAATTCCCCAGGGAAGCCACCTGGCCCAGAGCTCTTGGGAGATTTTTGATAACTGATTCGATTTCTTCACTAGTTATGGGTCTGTTCAGATTTTCTATCTCTTCCCGTGTGAATTTTGGTAATGAGTGTGTGTTTAGGAATTTGTCCATTTCTTCTAACTTGTCTGGATTGTTGGCATCTAATTTTTCATAGTATTCCCTAATAATTGCTTGTATTTCTGAGGGGTTGGTTGTAATAAGTCCATTTTCATTCATGAATTTGTCTATTTGAGTGCTCTCTCTTCTACTAGAACTGATCCATGAATTCAGCAAAGTTGCAGCGTACAAAATCAACATATAGAAATCGGTTGCGTTTTTATACACCAATATTGAAGCAACAGAAAGAGAAATCAAGAAACAGATCCCATTCACAATTGCACAAAAAACCATAAAATACCTAGGAATAAACCTAACCAAAGATATAAGAGATCTGTATGATGAAAACTATAGAAAACTTATGAAGGAAATTGAAGAAGACACAAAGAAATGGAAAAACATTCCATGCTCATGGATAGAAGAATAAATATAGTTAAAATGTCATTACTACCCAAAGCAATCTACACATTCAATGCAATCCCAACCAAAATTGCACCAGCATTCTTCTCAAAACTAGAACAAACTATCCTAAAATTTGTATGGAACCACAAAAGACCCCAAATAGCCAAAGTAATATTGAAGAAGAAAACCAAAACAGGAGGCATCACCATCCCAGACTTTAGCCTCTACTACAAAGCTGTCATCATCAAGACAGTATGGTATTGACACAAAAACAGACACATAGACCAATGGAATAGAATAGGGAACTCAGAATTGGACCCAAAAGTATACAGCCAACTAATCTTTGACAAAGCAGTAAAGAGTATCCAATGGAAAAAAGACAGCCTCTTTAACAGACGGTGCTGGGAGAACTGGACAACAATATGCAGAAGAATGAAACTAGATCATTTTCTCACACCATACACAAAATAAACTCAAAATGGATAAAGGACCTGAACGTGAGACAGGAAACCTTCAAAACCCTAGAAGAGAAAGCAGGAAAAAACCTCCTTGACCTCCACCGCAGCAATTTCTTACTTGACATATCCCCAAAGGCAAGAGAAACAAGAGCAAAAATGAATTACTGGGACCTCATCAAGATATAAAGCTTCTGCACAGCAAAGGAAACAATCCATAAAACGAATAGGCAACTGATGGAATGGGAAAAGATAGTTGCAAATGACATATCAGATAAAGGCTAGTATCCAAAATCTTTAAGGAACTAACCAAACTCCACACCCAAAAAACAAATAATCCAGTGAAGAAATAGGCAAAAGACATGAACAGACACTTCTCCAAAGAGGACATCCAGATGGCCCACAGACACATGAAACGATGCTCAGCATCCCTCCTCATCAGGGAAATACAAATCAAAACCACACTGATATACCATCTCACGCTGGTCAGAGTGGCTGAAATGAACAAATCAGGAAACTCTAGATTCTGGAAAGGATGTGGAGAAACGGGCGCCCTCCTACACTGTTGGTGGGAATGTAAACTGGTGCAGCCCCTCTGTTAACAGTATGGAGGCTCCTCAAAAAATCAACACTAAAACTCCCCTATGACCCAGCAGTAGCAATGCTAGGAATTTACCCAAGGGATCCAGGAGTGCTGATGCATAGGGGCACATGTACCCCAATGTTCATAGCAGCACTCTCCACAATAGCCAAAGCATGGGAAGGGCCTAAGTGTCCATCAACTGATGAATGGATCAGGAAGATGTGGTATATTTATACATGGAATACTACATGACAATGAGAAACAGTGAAATCTGGCCGTGTGTAGCAACATGGATGGACCTTGAGGGTGTTATGCTGAGCGAAATAAGTCAGGCAGAGAAGGACAGATACCATATGTCTGCACATAAAGGTGGATTAGGAGGAAGTTAACAGAGGACCGTGGGGGAGAAGAAGGGAAAAAATAGTTCGGGAGAGGGAGGGAGGCAAACCATGGGAGACCCTTGAATATTGAGAACAAACTGAGGGCTGATGGGGGTGGGGGAGAGGGGAAGGGGGGATGGGTATGGGGGAGGGCACTTGGGATGAGCACTGGGTGTTATATGGAAACCAACTTGACAATAAACTATTTAAGAAAAAAATGAAAATGAATAAAAATTAAAAATTTTTAAAAATAAATTTAAAAAATTGCAAAAAGTAATAAAAATAAAATAAAATAATAACACTACAAAATTTCAAGTACCATAAAGCTACAGTAACAAAATGTGGCATTAGCATGAGAATACTTATACAGGTAGTAGAAGAAAATATCCAAAAACAAACTCACACATGTAGGGTGAGTTGATTTTCCACAGAGGCTAGAGTTAATACAATAGAGAAAATTGGTCTTTTCAAGAAATTATGCCAGAACAGTTAATGTTATATGGAAAATAATTAACTTTTATTCTGTCCCCAGACCACACACAAACATTGACTTGAAATGGATCTTAAACATAAGTGCAAAAGTTTATGCCTACAACTTCTAGAGGAAAACAAAACATTTTTGCAACCTTGGAGTAGGCAAAGAATTCCTATATTAGAACAACAACAAAAACATGAAGGATTTAGAAAACAACTTTTACTTAATTAAAAGAAAATACTTGCATTATTCAGAAGACACCATAAGGAAAAAATACCAGACTAAGAGAAAATAGCTAATATTTTATGCAATGAAATTGAAAAATAAAACAAGTTGAAATACAGCAATGTGGCTCTGTTTGCCTGGAGATAATTCCGATAAAGAGCCTCACAAAACATAAAAAGGATGCGATGTCTCGTGGAACGCTGATGGTATATCTCCGGACTGGAAAAAGTGTGTGTGTGTGTGTGTGTGTGTGTGTGTGTGTGTGTGTGTGTGTGTGTAAGAGAGACCCCAATGGTGGTCAAAATAATGCCCCTCCAAAAATAACCAGATCCTGATCCTTGGAACCCATAAATGTTATTGACAAAGGAGAATTAATGTTACAAATGGAATCAAGCTTGCTAATCATCTCACTTAAAAATAGATTATCCTGTCTTATCAGAGTGGAGCCAGTGTAATCACAAAGATCCTTTAAATGTGGGAAAAGAAGACAGAAGAGTCAGTGTCATACATTGTGATGTGAGAAAGACTTGACTAGCCATTGCGGGTTTGGAAGATGGAAAGGCGCCATGAGACCAAAGCCGGGGGCAACCTCTACCAGTTGGAAAAAGCAAAAAATGAAAATGAAAAATTTCTTCTCTAGAAAAACATTAAAATATCTAAAGCACATTCAATTATGTTTTAAAATCTCTCTAATGTGATACTAATGAAGGAATGAACAGATAGGCAAATTGAATAGAAATTATATAGTCTCAAATACATCTGCAAATTTAGTATATGATAAAGGTGATATCTCAGTTAAGTATGGAAAAGGAGATCTTTGTAGTGGAGGTATTCGGTTAATTGGATACCCATATGGACAAAAATAGAGTTGTGCTCATGAATCATACTGATACTAAAAAAAAAAAAAAAATCCCAAATTGGATAGAGATCTAAATATAAAATGTGAAATGATGGAAGGAATCATGGTAAAATCTTCTAATTCCTGTTACTAGTGGAAGCCTTTGCTAACTATGATTCAAAATCCAGGTGCAGTTAATCAAAATATTGTTAAACTAATTACATATATTTTTAACTCAAGTGAAGTAAAATGTTATATGAGCAAAATAATTACAATTATCCCATGAAGAGTTAATATGCTTAATATATAGTTTATAAAAATAGAGAAACAGTCAATAACCCTGTAGAAAAAAATAGGACAAGATGTGGACAAGTCACAGAAAAACAATGTAGATGGCTCTTACCCCAATCCTATTTCCAGAAGTAACTTGTAAAGACATATATTAATGTCTATACTACCCAAAGCAATTTACACATTTAACACAATCCCTATCAAATACGAAAAGCATTTTTCACAGAACTGGAACAAACAATCCTAAAATTTGTATGGAACCACAAAAGACTCCGAATAGCCAAAGTTGTCTTGAAAAAGAAAAGCAAAGCTGGAGGCATCACAATTCCAGACTTCAGATTATACTACAGAGCTGTAGTAATCAAAACAGATGGTACTGGCACAAAAATAGGCACATAAATCAACGAAACAGAATAAAAAAATCTAGAAATAAACCCACAATTATATGGTCAATTAATCTTGGACAAAAGAAGAAAGAATATCCAATGGGGAAAAGATAGTCTCTTCATCAAATAGTGTTGGGAAAACTGGATAGCAACATGAAAAAGAATCAAACTAGACTACTTTCTTACACTCTAAACAAAAATCAGTTCAAAATGGATGAAAAATCTAACTGTTAGATTAGATATCATAAAAATCTTAGAAGAGAGCACAGCAAGTAATTTCTCTGGCATTGGCCACAGAGACTTCTTTCTAGATATGCCTCCTGAGGCAAGGGAAACAAAAGCAAAAATAAACTATTGGGACTACATCAAAGCAAAATGCTTTTCTACAGCAAAGGAAACAGTCAACAAAATTAAAAGGCAACCTATGGAATGGAAGAAGAAATTTTCAAATGGCATATCCAAAGAACTTCTAAAACTCAACACCTGACAATCAAATAATCCAATTAAAATTGGGCAGAAGACATGAACAAACATTCTCCAAAGACCTACAGATGGCCAACAGACCCACGAAAAGGTGCTCATCATCACCTATCATCAGGGAAAGGTAAATCAAAACTACAATGAGGTATCACCTCACACTTGTCAGAATGCTAAAATCAACAACACAAGAAACCATTGTTGGTGAGGATGTGGAGAAATGGGAACGCTCTTGCACTGTTGGTGGTAGTGCAAACTGGTGCAGCCATTGTGGAAGATCCTCAAAAAGTCAAAAATAGAACTACCCTACAAACCAGCAGTCACACTACGGGGTATCCAAATACAAAAACACTAATTCAAAGGGATGCATACACCCCTATGTTTATAGCAGCATTGTTTACAATAGCTAAGATATGTAAGCAGCCCAAGTGTCCACTGATAGATTAATGGATAAACAAGATGTAGTATGTACATACAATGTAATATTATTCAGCCATAAAAAGAATGAAATCTTGCCATTTGCAACAACATGGATGGAGCTAGAGAGTATAATGCTAAGTGAAATGAAGTAAGTCAGTCAGAGAAAGACAAATGCCATATGATTTTACTCATATGTGGAATCTGAGAAACTAAACAAATGAGCGGAGAAAATAAGAGACAGACAAACCAAGAACCAGACTCTGAACTATAGGGAACAAACTGATGGTTACCGGAGGGCACGGGTTGGGAGGAATAGGTGAAACAGGAGATGGCGAGTTAGTAGAGCACTTGTCATGGTGAGCACTGAGTGGTTAAAATAAAAATTATAAAAATAAACTTAAAGACACATTGTTAAATACAAGAAAAGATATATTTAGTTTTAAAAATTTTTTAATCTTTATATTAGAGAGAGAGAGTGGGGGAGAGAGGCAGAGGGAGAGAATCCCAAGCAGGCTCCATGCTCAGTATGGAGCCCAACACAGGGCTCAACCCCACGACCCTGGGATCATGACCTAAGCTGAAATCAAGAGTCAGACACTCAACCCACAGAGCCACCCAGGTGCCCGAAAAAGACCTATTTCAACAGAAAACTGTTAAAAGAACCAATAATTAGGAAATGGTTAGATAATCCACAGCCTATCAACACAGAGTATTATACAACCGTATATAGAATGAGGAGTATATGTTACCATGGTGTCATCATAGGGTGTGCCCTAAAATAAAAATGGCGAGATGACCAAAGCTATATTTAGTGTCCCACGACGGACGTGCTTATGTCTCTGATCTTCAAGTTTTTTTTTAATTTTAAGTAGGGTCCACATCCACATCCGACGTGGGGCTTGAACTCACAACCCAGTGATCAAAACTCACATGCTCTACTGACTCCTTCTGTCTGTGTTTATAGGTATTTCAACTAAAAGAGCAATAGGAGGATAAACCACAACATAGTAAATTGAATCATGGTGGGGGTTGGGGGGTGAGTAGCAGAGAGCTGTGGGAAAGGTAGATTTGGTATTGCCGGTGTTTTGTTTTCTTAAAATCCTAACGCAAATTTAAATTGTATAAAAGCCCTAAATATATTTCTTAAAAATAAAACTAAGAAGTCTTGGTTTTCTAGGGCTGCCATAAGAAAGCACCATAGACTGAGTGGCTTGAACAACAGAAACTTATTTCCTCACAGTTCTGGAGCCTAGAAGTCCAAGATCAAGGTTCAGCAAGGCCAGCTTATTCTGAGAGTATCTCCTTAATTTATAGATTGCCACCTTCTGCTTTTATCTTCACATGGTCTTCCTTCTATGTGTGTCTGTGTCCTAACCTCCTCTCATAAAAGTACCAGTCACATCAGATTAAGGTCCACCCTAATGACCTCATTTTACCTTAACTCCCTCTTTAAAGACCCTATCTGCAAATACAGTCACATTCTGAGGGACTGGGGGTTATGACTTGAACATGTGAATTTTAGAGGGACATAGCTCAGCCCAAAACACTGACCAGGAATGGGTCAATTTTGGCTCTTTGAATAACCATACAGAGGAAGATTCCAAGTGACAAGTGCGTGCAATAATCACACTGTACCTGCCTGGCTGATATGCCTGAAGGATAAAAGGAAATGCAGATGAAAGAAAAATGATTCCAACTGACTAGTACACCCAGTTATTGTACCTCTCCGATGGATATGCCCTAGAGTGAAAAGGAAATGCAGAGGGCTATTTATCCATCCTGATGCTAGGTGTTCTACAGAAGCTGTGGTACACCTTGGCTCAGACTGACAGAGGTAAGGCATTTTTTTTTTCATCTTTATTTATTTTGGAGAGAGGGAGAGACAGAGAGACAGAGTGCAAGTGGGGGAGGAACAGAGAGAAAGAGACACAGAATCTGAAGCAGGCTCCAGTCTCTGAATTATCAGCACAGAGCCTGATGCGGGGCTCAGACTCACAAACTGCAAGATCATGACCTGAGCTAATGTCAGACACTTAACCAACTGAGCCACCCAGGCACCCCACAGGTAAGGCATTTTAGACATAGGACATAGACCTGATACGTACGGGAGCTGGATCCAATCTCTCTCAGGTCCTTAAACACTCAGGGAGATAGACAGTCATCTACAGTCATCCCAGTTTCTGTCTAGAGGTGGATGGAGGAGCTGGGCTAGAAGTTCATGCTATAATTCATGCCCTGTGTCCCCTAGGGTCCACTATGGATCCTCATTCCTGCTAGTTTTTCCTTTACTCCTGGCCCTGTCAACACCTTGCAATGCTTGTGATTGTAAAATTCAGCACCCTCAGACATATTACTGCACATCAGACGTCGGTGAGTCTAAGGAGACACCAGAGAAGTCTCCACCAAGGAGGTCTCACCCTAGGGTGAAGTGCGGAGGAGGGGGAGCTCTGGTGATCTGATCGATGTCTTTGTGAGACGTTGGATGGGGGATCCTAAATCAATGAGCCTATGGGCCCCTGACCCATTTCTTCTTCCTGCCAGTCATATTAGCTGATATACAAGGACCAGGAAACAGCACTGTGACAAAACAAGGTTTCAGTATCAATGTCATTAAGGTAAACTCAGTACCTCCTTTCTTCTTACCCCCTTTCCTCAAAATAAGCAAGACTATCTGCTCTTGCTGAGAGATTTGGATGGTTTCTGGAGCCTAGCAACTTCTATGTAAACCTACAGTCCTAGCCACTCTTTCCTTCCCATTCCAGGTACTCAAGGCTCCCAAGGGCACCCCAAGATTCCATGAGATCTACTCACTCATCAGTTGGAAGGACTGTGGTTATAAGCTGAGGACCACTCAACAATCACAATTACTTATCGCAGGTGAGCATCCCTGTCTACATACCGCCCCTCACCTTGCTACCTCCCCCTAAAAGGACCACCTGACTTCGGCAGCTAGCACCACCAAGGACCAAGGGCCCCTCTGTCATCATCTGACAGACTCTTCCTGGGGCAATGCTGGACCCTCATGCATGGCCAACTCTGTACCAGCCTCAGGGCTTCTCCAGCCTCTGCTCTGACTCCCCAGGGGATATCCAGACATGCTGTGCCAACTCAGCCCATGTTGCCCCATCACTGCAGGCTATCTGAGGGGGGGCACATTGCACTTCACAAGATGCCATCTGGTCTATTTCTGGTACCGGCTCACCAGAGAGCAGAGGCTAGGTTTTGAGGCAGCGTACAGAACAGGGTGCAAATGTCCAGTGAGTAGCCACCCCCTCTGCAGCCCAGGCACTGCTCCTGTCCCATGTCCTTCTTCCCAGATCTTCCTCCCCGCTGTCTCCCTCTCTGGATGAGCCCTGCCTTTCACCTTCCTTCCATTCCCTGGCTTCTTCCCACTGTTGCCTTCCCGTCCTTGCCCCCCTCACCACTCCCTTTAGCCTCTTCTTGTTCACAGACCCCCGCTGCCCTTGTCTGTCCAGGATGCGGTGTATGAACAGGAGGTGGGCCGTCCCGTGTCTCCCCCAACCCCTAGGTTCAGCCCTGCCTCTTCTGCTGGCGTCCCTGCCCTCAACCTGACTTCAGGGAGGGTGTGTGGAGACAACAAGACTGTAAATACAAAATATGGGAAGGAAACCATTCCTTGTTCTCCGTGTGCGCCCCCTCCATGGACGGGCCCTGTGAGTGGACCCACATCCGGATGAACTATCAATACCAAACCTCAGCTCCAACGACCTCCATTCACTAGGCCCGAAATCGTATAATAGAGTTTTAATATTCTGTTTCCTGGTCTGGCTGCTGTTAACAGAACTTAGTTTTGTACACCTCCATTGAGTAATACACTTTCTTTTTTTTTTTTTTTTTTTACAAATAGTTTATTGTCAAATTAGTTTCCACATAACACCCAGTGCTCATCCCCACAAGTGCCCTCCTCCATGCCCATCCCCCTCCCCCCACATCCATCAGTCCTCAGTTTTTGTCAGCATTCAAGAGTCTCTCATGGTTTGCCTCTCTCCTTTCCCCCACCATTTCCCCCCTTCTTCTCCCCCTTGGTCCTCCGTCAAGTTCCTCCTAATCCTCCTATACGTGCACACATATGATATTTGTCCTTCTCTGCCTGACTTATTTCGCTCAGCATAACACCCTCAAGGTCCATCCATGTTGCTACACATGGCCAGATTTCGTTGTTTCTCATTGCCATGTAGTATTCCATGGTATAGATAAACCACATCTTCTTGATCCATTCATCTGTTGATGGACACTTAGGCTCTTTCCATGTTTTAGCTATTGTGGAGAGTGCTGCTATGAACATTGGGGTACATGTGCTCCTATGCATCAACTACACACCCGAAAAACAAACAACCCAGTGAAGAAATGGGCAGAAGATATGAACAGACACTTCTCCAAAGAGGACATCCAGATGGCCAACAGACACATGAAACGATGCTCAGCATCGCTCCTCATCAGGGAAATACAAATCAAAACCACACTGAGATACCACCTCACGCCAGTCAGAGTGGCTAAAATGAGCAAATCAGAGAACTCTAGATGCTGGCGAGGATGTGGAGAAACGGGCACCCTCCTACACTGTTGGTGGGAATGTAAACTGGTACAGCCCCTCTGGAAAACAGTGTGGAGGTTCCTAAGGAAACTAACAATAGAACTCCCCTATGACCCAGCAATAGCACTGCTAGGAATTTACCCAAGGGATACAGAGTAATACACTTTCTGAAGCATATTTGAAATATACTGGCTTTCTGTAAGTAGTGTACGCATCAATAACATTTACAAAAATCAATCCCAAGTTGATAAACCTCACCTGGTGACAAATTCCCTTTATCTTCGCAGTTCATCAATTATCTTTCATTTCTTATTCATCCAGCAACCCCATGCCAGGCTCTAATCCTTCTTATTCCACAATTCCTGACATTTCCTTATCCTCTCCAAGCAGTAGCCCTGGGCCCAAACAAAGGGACAGATCTAGATCTAATCTGACCAAGATCAGACTCCACCTGACAAGCCCTTAACCTTCCCAAGATGATTTGCAGAACCAAAAATCACAGGAGAAAGGATATTCCTTGTTCCCACAGAATTAAGACTCACTTGCAAATATAAAAATCATTCCTTGTCATATTAAAGTTCTGAAAGTAAAATAGAAGACTGTTAAGCTTTTATAAGAACACAAAGGGGAATAATTTTAGGACTTCAAATCACAAAAGTTCCAAAATATATGAAGGAAAATGTTGATAAATTCCAGTACTTTAAAATAAAATATCTTTCCTCAAATAAAACAAAGTACCATAAACACTATAAAAATATAAGATGCAGACATGCATTGGAATTGGAGAGGATTTACAGTTTTATGATAAAAATTAGGTCTGAACAATGAATGTTTTGGGGAATTGGTTGAAGTTCCTTCTTAAACACAATTTATGAACTTAAAAATTTCCCAGAGTCGGGACACCTGGGTGGCCCAGTCGGTTAAGCGTTGGACGTCAGCTCAGGTCATGATCTTGCAGTTCGTGGGTTCGAGCCCCTCATGGGGCTCTGTGCTGACGGCTCAGAGCCTGGAGCCTGCTTAGGACTCTGTGTCTTCCTTTCTGCCTTCCCCCACTCATGCTCTGTCTCTGTCTCTCTCCAAAATAAATAATTAAAAAAGCATTTTAAAAAAAGAAAAAAAATTTTTCTAGAGTCCTTCCAAGAAAGAGGGTCTTCTCTGTTTTATTTAATTAACTGTTGAATTTAATTATGTAATTTTATTTTATTAATCTAATTTTATTTTGTTAATTATTTTAAATTTTGGAATCATTTTTGATTTACAGAGGAAGGTACCAAGATAGTACAAAGAATTCACGCATACCCTTACCTAGTTTACTCTAATGATAACATCTTATGCAACACTGGTACATTTATTAAAGGTAAGAAATTAACATGAGTGCAAAACGATTAACTAAATGACACTTTACTCCAATTTCTACCACTTTTCCCCTTTTTGGGGGCCAGAATCTAATCCAGGATACTGCAGAAATTAGTCTGGTCTGTAACAACTTGTTTTCTTTAATTTCTTAAAGTTTACTTTTTTTTTTTTTTTTTGAGAGAGAGAGAGAGAGAGACAGAATCCCAAGCAGGCTCTGCACTGACAGATGGGGGCTCGAATTCATGAACCTGTGAGATCACGTCCTGAGCTGAAATCAAGAGTCAGACACTTAACCAACTGAACCACCCAGGCACCCCTGGTCTATGACAACTTCTTAATTTAACTTCATTTTCAATGCCCTGGCAATTTTACAGTGTACTGACATTCTGGAGACTCCTTCAATTTAGATTTGTCTGATGTATTTTCACAATCAGACTGAGGCTGTTGATTTCAAGAAGAATAGCACAAAGAGGAAATCCTCTCACTGCACTGTATCACAAGTACATAGCATTGATATTACATCACTGATAGTGTTAACAATGATCATTTGGTCAGGGTGGTGTCTGCCAAGTTTCTCCACTGGAAAGGCACCATTTTTCCTTTTTATACTCTGTTAGCCAGACCCCGTTGCTTTGAACAATGGAATTTAGAAAGCCATATCTGGACACTGGATTCTTCATTACTACTGGGGTGTCACTGCTTCCAGACCTTCTCAGTAGACAGTACTAGGAAATATATGTATGTACACGAATTTATGTATAATCACATGTTTATAACTATTACTCTCTGTCTCTCAATATATATTAAAATAAACCTGAGTTTCATACTAATACCAACTACAAAGTAATACAAGGCTCATTATAGCTCTCACCTGCTGATTATTTGTACCTTTTTCCTCTGACAATAAGAAACTTGACTCTCATTTTATTATTTGTTCAAACCTAGTGTATATGTAAAGTAGTTTCAGAATTGTCAGCATGAACCCCTGTAAAGTAAATTTGCCAACAGAGCACCAGGTTTATGTGGTTTTCAACATAAATCCACTCATTCAAACTCATATGCACATAGTTTCTATCCTAAGGCCCCAGAGGATCCCAAACACATCTGGGTCCATTCTGGGAAAGGAAGCCCTGGAGAGGAAATGATGCAGACTCAGAAATCTGGGTGAACTTGCATGCAGTGCCAGGAATAAAGGTACCGCCTAATATTTCTATATCTACAGTCCCAACCTAATTTATCCCAACCCTCAATTTCAACCTTCCAATGAGCAGGTCTTCCCATTAAAACTCTCAGAAAAACATAGAGCTCCCGGCAGAAGATCAGGAATCTAAGTGGACATAGTTGTGGTTAACAGGCACAGAAGATGCTGCAAAATTCATGTGCCAGTTGTCTGTGGTCTCACTCTCTATGGAGTTCAACCACTGACCTTGGAATCAGAAGAGAATTCTAGAAGTAAAAAACAAGACTGTGGAACAAATCATGTAGCTGGCACAAACTTATGGAACCAAATGGGGACAGGAAGGTTTTCTGTGGCTATGAGGCCACACACACACACACACACACACACACACACAGTTACAAAAATGTTTATAAATGTTTGTGTATATGTAGGTAACATATATTTCCTAGGAAGCTTTATCTGCTGAGAGTCTAAATGAAATGAAATTTATCACTTGCATAGGCAATAGTTTCTTACATAGGGCACAAAAAGCAGAAACTATAAAAAACAAACTGATAAATTGCACTTCATTAAAATTTAAAACTTCAAAAGCTGTAATTCCAAAAATAAGAGAATGAGCCCCAGAGAGGGGTGTTAAATGCAAAACACATATATCTGACAAACATGCTATATCCAGAATATATTAAAAGAAAACAAAAATCTCTTTGAGTATCTCTTGATACTCAAAAGGAAAAATAGCAATACAATGAGCAAAATATCTGAATAGACACTTCATAAAACATGATACATGGAGTGCCTGGGTGGCTCAGTCAGTCAAGTGGCCAACTCTTGATTTTGGCTCAGGTCATGATCTCATGGCTGGTGGACTTGAGCCCTACATCAGGCCCTGTGCTCACTGCGCAGAGTCTGCTTCTGATTCTCTGTCTTCCTCTTTCTGACCCTCTCCCACTTGTGAACATGCACTCTCTCTCGCTCTCTCTCTCACTCTCTCTCTCTCTCAAAAACTAATAAACATGTTTAAAAAAATTTTTAAACAACATGATACATGAATAGCCAGTAGTCCCTAAAAATACTTATTATTGGAAAAACGCAAGTAAAACCTCTATAAGATACCACTTCATATTCACTACAATATGCCAAAATTTAAAAGACTGACAGTACCAAGTGTTGACAGGGATTTGAAGTAACTGGAAATCTTCCAGTTTGCTCTTGGGAATATAAAATATTGCAACCAATGTGGAAAACATTCAACAATTTCTTAGGAAGTTAATGATAGAATTATCATGAAATCAGTAGATTACAAACTTAGCATTTATACAAATAATGAAAACAGATAACTTCTTTAAAAATAAGGAGATTTGTAATGAATGTATATAACAGCTTTATTCATAATGGCAAAAATCCTGGGAAATAAACATTTGCCGTGACGAATTGAATGAATAAACAATTTTTGTTTATTCATACAATGTAATAGTAACCACCAAGAAAGGGAATGAACTACCAGTATAGACAACAGCATGGATGAATTTTATTCGTTGTCAGCATTGTCCTGAGGCAATCAAACCATTTATCAAAGAGATTGCACTGAACTAATCTATTTATATTAAATTCTAGAGTATCCAAAATTACAGTTATAGAAAATAAGTCAATGTTTGTCAGCCCTAAGGGAATGATTAGCTCCAAACGGGCATGAGAGATTTGGAGTATTTATGCTGTTTTTCTGTATCTTGATTAAGATATTGTTACCTAGTGTATGAATTCATAAAAATTCTTTAGACTGTGTGATTGAAATGTACAAGGTGCATTGTATGTCCATTTCCCTTGTAAATTTGATTAAATAGGTAGCCATCATTTTATTACTTCTTGTGATTCCATGGGTTGGCTAGGTGGAGCTTCCCCTCCATGTGACACCATCTGCAATTAGCTGCTGATGGAAATGGACTGGAACATTCATTTGCCACTTCCCATCACCTCATTTATTATTATAGGCTGAATTATGCTCCCAAAATTTTTATGTTGATGTCCTAACCCCTAGTACCTCAGAATGTTACTGAAGTTAAAAGGTCATTAAAAAAGTGATTAAGTAAAAGAAGGTCATTAGGGGTCATTGGGCCACTAATCCAGTGTGACTGGCATCCTTATAAAAAGAGATTAGGCCACAGACACACACAAAGGAAGGACCGTGTGAAGACACAGGATAAGACAGCCATGTACAAGCCAGGAAGACAAGCCTCAGAAGAAACCAACACTACTCACAGCTTAATCTTCAACTTCTAGCCTCCATAGTTGTGAGAAAATAAATTTCTGTTGTTTAAACCACCCAATCTGTAGTACTTTGTTATGGTAGTCCTAGGAAACTAATGCAGGTAATCTTTTAACTCCAGGACACTTCTCTTTCCACAGAAACAATATAGTGACCAGGAACACTTCCTTGTACTCTCTGAATTGGGAGAATTTTTCCCCTCACCTCTTTGTTTGAAAGTCACCCTTGAATTAGCATATCATATGGTAGTCATCCATTTTCACTTTGTTTCAACATACCAAGCCACCCCATCTATTAACCTGTCTGGGTTTGTCTATGTCCATCAGGGAGTCAAATGTTGTGAGTGAAGAAAAAGGCTTGTTTCAGGTAGTGATGATAGGGGGAAAGGGGAAATAAAGAGGCACACCAAATATAAAGAATGGGCAAAAACAGAAAGAAAACAAGGAATAAGGAAAAGAAATGAAGATAGAAGAACAAAAAATGAAGAGGGAGAGGGAGCAGGGTACCAAAGGAGAGCGGAAGCAGCAGCTCCTGGGCTGGAAGAACAGTTGGTGGATCACTCATGGGATTAGCTTCTGCCTTGTAGACACCAGGATGCCCTCTTTCTCCTCCTAGTTGTACGTTCACATGTTGCATGCTACATCCATTCAATTTTAATTCATTGTTATTCAAAGCTGCTCATGAAGAAAGAAGTAAACTTGGAGTGTCAGCACACTGTGTTCCCTCTGTAGTTTGAATGAATCCAGCCGTAAGCTTCAGGACACCCTGGACAAGGAAGCAAATCAGCCCTGGATGGGCAGTCCTGGGAACACAATGTCCTAAATTACTAAGGAGAGACAATGACTGTGTTTCTGGACTGTTGGCCAAAATTGAGTGTTCCATGTTGGGGGTCAGAGAAAACAAAGTGCTGGGTTGGTTATATGAGGTCATTCTAGATGGGGTATTTTTTTGCTGGAAAATATTCACTCTTGAATGTATTTTTTTCACCATGGTATTTTTCCTCATCAGATATACAGGTAAATTGAAATTTCTCCTCAGGAGACTTGATCATCTGCAAAGGAAAGAGGAAAAATTATACAGACTCAGGAATATGTGTGGGATGGGAGGCTGCAATGTTGATATTTGACCAGGACCTGTCTGACCCCCACACACTGGACATTTCTCTCAGAGCAGGATGGAGAATCCTCTATTCTTATGGGGAGATACGTATGGAGAGGAACTGGTAGGGTAATGTGATTTCATAGAGCTACATTTTCCTGTTGAAATGGTCAGGCCCTACCATAAAGCGATCTTGATTGAGAGGTTGGAAAAGAGTATGCATGGGACCTCTCATATTTAGGTATTCAAGATTCTACTTGAGTGCTTCAGCCAAGTCTCAAAAAGACAAAATGTGCAGCCCTATGGCACCCACATGCACGAACCTCCACTCAACCACCACAGCAGGGAGAATTCTCACCCCTTACAACAAAATGGTGAAATACCATAGGAAGGGACTCTGCTTTCTTCACAGACTCACCAACTTCTTCTTTTTTTTTTTTTAATGTTTTATTTATTGCTGAGAGAGAGAGAGAGAGACAGCGTGAGCAGGGGAGGGTCAGAGAGAGAGGGAGATACAGAATCTGAAACAGGCTCCAGGCTCTGAGCTAGCTGTCAGCACAGAGCCTGACGCAGGGCTCAAACCCATGAACCATGAGATCATGACCTGAGCCAAAGTCGGACGCTTAACCGACTGAGCCACCCAGGCGCCCCCGGACTCACCAACTTCTAAGTAAACAATCTAGTGGCATAATAATGCAGAAGAGCAGACTTGCCCAGGCATGGCCATGATAGCCAGGAGGATACAGAGACCACCAGGAAGGTGGGAGCCACTTGGACAATGAAGGATATAGGAAAAGACTTTATCATACAGTTCTCCTGTCTTTACTGATATAACATTATAATATTACAGAATGTGAATAAATAATATTCGAGGCTTGTAGGAAGTATTCCTTTAACCATCATGAGAAATATAAAGGTTAACTTAATAATACCTGGACTCAAGGTACTTGGGTTAAAATTCAAATTGCATTAAGTTGTGGCTGTAGGACCCCAGGGCAGCTCATATAACAACTCACCCCTTAGAACCCTCAACTATGAAATGTAAATAATTACAGAACTTTTTATATGAGACCACTGCCAAAATGAAATGTTAAATACGTGGAATATACTTGAAGTATTACCTGATACGAAGTAAGCATTCAATAAATTTGGAGTTGTATACTCTATGGTTAGTAGCTATTATTACTAACACTAGCAATAATGAACTACTTTAATAAATAAGGATCCACCTCTTTGTTTAATGTTTATTTATTTTTGAGACAGAGCATGAGTGGGGGAAGGGCAGAAAGAGAGAGGGAGACAGAGAATCTGAAGCAGGCTCCACACTGTCAACGCAAAGCCCAATGAGGAGCTCAAACCCATCAACCATGAGATCATGACGTGAGCCAAAGTTGGATGCTCACCCAACTGAGCCACCCAGGCACCCCAAGCACCTACCTCTTTCAAGCCTCACCTTACTCATAAAACTACGGATTTACTCTCCTGTTTTGAACTGTCTCTTCATTCCTAATTGCAGTATTAATTTCAATCATACTATTAATGTAATGGGCAAAAAATAATATCAATGGCACATCACAACTATCCCAGTTCATACAGATTAAGAAGGAACAACAAGATTCCTCAGGGTGGTATTAATCATGGTTTTAATGTTATGATAATGCAAATTAACAATGTACTGAAATCATCTTCATCTCTTAAAGGGAAACCAGTATTTTTAAGGAGAGTGCCAATATTCTTATGACTACTTCTTTGGCCCTGGAAAGGCCCATGCAACAAAATGAAGCTGACCATTGCAGTTTTGTCCTCATTGTTTTTGTTGGGTTGTGTCATCGAGGACCCACTAACACAATGCAGACAACCTCAAAATGTGACTAACGGCTCTTGCCTTCCAGTCTTCCAGGACGTTTTCTGAAAATGTGACTCAAATTGAGTACTTCCCTCGAGATAAGCAACTCATATTTTAATGACGGAAGATGGAGATACCCTGGCTTTCATGATGCTTAGCACATATATGTTGAAAAAATAGTATATTTAGTAATTTCCAGATCTTGTTATAACCATGTTTGCAGTGTCTCTATTTCGCATACTCTGAGCTCAGTTGTTGGTTTTGCAAAGAATTAAAAGTCTCTAGAGTATTTAGTTGGTACCATCATTGCTTGTCAGGGAGATGAGCTGGCAAACAAATGATAAGGATCAAACCATTTGCACTAATTTAGGGGCGCCTGGGTGGCTTAGTCGGTTAAGCGTCCGACTTTCGCTTGGGTCATGATCTCGCGGTTCGTGGGTTCGAGCCCCGCGTAGGGCTCTGTGCTGACTGCCAGCTCAGAGCCTGGAGCCTGTTTCAGTCTGTGACTCCCTCTCTCTCTGACCCTCCCCTGCTCACGCTGTCTCTCTCTCTCTCTCCTAGAAATAAAACATTTAAAAAAAAAACACTTGCACTAATTTAGGTGTGTGTGATTTAACTCATGCTCTTGATACCAAATGTTTGTGCAAACATAATTATCCCTTGGTTCCCTATATAGGTTTTAGGAATGCCTAATATTAAAGTTGAAAATTTTTTTAGTGGATTTTCTCCTCAAGTTCAACAATTTGCCTTTATAAAAATTACTTAATGATGTTGTCCTTAAGTTTTTCACCCAGAGAAAATAGATAATACCAAGATATTATCCCTAAACCTATGAATTTATTTATAATGCAATACCAAATGATACCAAACCCAGCATGAGATAATGAGGCTAGTTTGAAGGGTGATGAATGGGAATGGTAACATTCTAGGGTTCTGTTGCTGATTAGTGAGATGCTCTCCTTTAAAGATCTTTACAGGGGCTCCTTGGTGGCTCAGTCTGTTAAGCATTCAGCTCTTGGTTTTGGCTCAGGTTGTGATCTCATGGTTCACTGACAGCACAGAACCTGCTTAGAATTCTCCTCCCCCTCTCTCTTCCGCTCCCCCACTTGCATGCTCTCCCTCCCTCTCTCTCTGTTTCTGTCTCTCTCTCTCTCAATATAGATAAACTTTAATAAATAAATAAATATCTTACAAATAAAATAATCATTCTTTAAGGAAATGTTTAAATAGGGCCTGAAGGGACCCGCAGACCCTGTTGTGGGTTGAGGCATACAATCCAGTGCATTAGATCATAAGTGACAGAAAACTAGCTCAAAATAACTTAAGCATAAGGGGGGATTTATGAGCTCTCCTAATTAGGAAATAGAGAACTGCCCCCTGGCTTCAGGCATAGCTTGATGCAAAGACTCAGTACCTATAGGACTCTTGGTGCATGTTTCCACCTCATACATCTGCTTGACTTTTCTGCCATCCTTCTCAGACAGGCTCCCATCTGCCAGCTCAGCAACACCAACGAAAATAACCAGATTTTCCTCTTCTCAGGCATAAAAATTTCCAAAGGGAACTCTCACTGGGCCATGTGCCCTTCACTCACCAATAAATATGATCTGGGCTGGGGCACTCTGACTGGACTGGCATGGCCCAAACCCTCCACTCTTGGGTCCAAGGAAATGGGGACATGACCCAAAGAGCCATGTGGGTGAGGGATAAGATCCTGAAAGAGAAAGAGGAGCAACCCTTTCTTAACTCCCTTTTTAATGAGTGCCTTAGAGTTGGTTTCTCTTACTTTCAACCCAGAACCCTAGCTACCATAGCAGGTTGCAGGAAATGGGACAATGAGTAGGGAAACTACTTTCTAGGCACAGGACCATGACACTGCACATCACATCTCTCACAACAGCCCCAGGGCTGCTGATGCAGAGCTGTTGCCCAAAGCTCTTGAGCGTCAAGCTATACCGCCAGAGAAACACATCAGACTGAAGAATGGAGTGATGTTTTGCCTGCAGGAAAAGAAGACAGACTTGAACCGGTCCTTGCCAGCAGCTGGGGTGTGTGAGTTAAACAGTCCATTGCCCTAAAGAGAGTCATGTAACCTGGAGCCAGGGGGACAGTCCTGGTTTTAAAACATTCTGCTAACATCAGCCTGGATATTGTCACGATGCCCCTTAAGAGCTAATTAATGATCGTTCTTACTCAAGGTAACACACTTGAGTTCCCAGATCCTGCAACGAGAAGATTTCAACACTTGTGTGGTAGCAGCAAGCGAACAGGAACCTCATTTGGATCCATGAAGCCCAAACAATGCCAACGCCGTATTGTTCATTGCGTATAGTATGAATAGATGAAAAGATACAGTCCTGAGCATTTTTCTAACTGTAGGACCTTGGACACATTGCTTGAATTCTCTGGGCATCTGTATACTTAGTAAAAAATGTTTAATAGTCATTGCTTTGTGGGATTAATGTGAGGATTCAATTTGCTTACTGTGTTAAGTGCTTGGTACAGTGCCTAGCACATAGTCCGCGCTGGACAAATATCAGCTCTTATTATTATTACTAAAAGTATAGGGCTGCCTCCACCAACCTAATTTAAGAGGCATAGATGAACTCTTTCCTTATCCAAATATGTTATATGTACCACTCTGCCCATTTCAGATGCATCACTTTGGATTAAGAAATAATCTCTATGGCAATGCTGAAAACTCTATTAGGAAACGTGAAATACTACATTCAAGATTTTCATAAATAGTTTTCAAAGTAGTTATTTCCTCCTAATGGGTTTTAACAAAGACAAGGGTGAGATGAACCACAAGACTCTTCAGATAGGTACAGATCTGGATCGGTGACACTGGAGGGTTATCAGTGGTGGGGCTGAAGTGGGCTGAGAAGAAAACATTTTGATGGAGAAGTTTCTGATATCACAATGGTCTCTAATTCTCACTATTCACCAGGCAGATGAGCTGGTCTCAAAAAAAAAAAAAAAATCCTCTCTCAAAGCTCCATAAGCTTTGGAGTAGGTGTCTATATATATATCCAAAATATGGATTTTTCTGCCATCTGCTGGTCATTTTTGAGAAGGACAACCATCTTTCTGTGAGCAAAGATGGGGTCTTTGGTGCCTCTCTCTTGACCCACCTGTGGACTTGCCCACAAATCTCACTGGAACTGCGGGTTGTAGAATTTGGTTTGTGAAATAGGTGATGGGGCTTTGGAGATTAATGATGGTGGTGTATGGAGACACTGATGGGCATGTATGGGGTCAGTGATTAGTGTCTGTGGGTTCAGTGGCAGATGTCTGCCGGGTAAGTGAGTGTAGCTGAAAGCTGAGTCATTGGAAGGCTATGGTACCAGAAACTGATTTTTTTCTGGTCTTATCAATAGAGTCTCTATAAATAATGTCTAGAATAGGAGATTGAAATATCTGAGATATAGAATCTATATTGTCTATGGTACACCGTCTGGGGGAGAAATGATGTTTAGACAGAGGTGTCTGTGATGTTGGGTCTAGAGTCCCAAGAATGTGGAACCTTATGTTAGTAGAATGGTTAAAAAATGTTTGAAAATCAAATATATGTTTGGTAAGCTTATTGAACCGATGTGAAATTCTTGGCTGTCTATAATATCCTAATTCTTAGGAGATGCATGTATTCAGGGGTGAAACATCTTGATTTCTGTGCTTTCTCTTCAGTGTGGCTTAGCAGTAAAATGTGCATGTAATTTTCAAAAAGATTAAAAACTATCAACAGACAAGAAGGTCTAAAGTATATATGAACTATAAACACTCTCCAAAGACACAAAATTAACTTGAATGAAAGGAAAGATCCATTGTGTCTGGGGTTCTCTAAAATCAGATGCCTCACTCCATCCAAAGCAAAACAAAGCTTACAAAAAAAGGAATAGATCCAGAGAAGCTTGGGGTCAAACTCCAGCTGACTGACATACCCTGAAACTTTCCTACGTAATTTGCTCAACCAAGAATCATTAGGCAAGAAAAGGGAGAATATTCTAGTTCCCATAGCTCAAAACTTTTAAACTTTTTTTTTAAAGAGAGAGAGACAGCATAAGCAGGGGAGGGTCAGAGAGAGGGAGATACAGAATCAGAAGCAGGCTCCAGGCTGCTAGCCGTCAGCGCAGAGCCCAATGCAGGGCCCGAATCCACAAACTGTGAGATCATGCCTTAAGCCGAAGTCAGCCGCTTAACCAACTGAGCCACCCAGGCACCCCTCAAAACTTTTAAACTTTTATAATGACACAAAGGAGACTATCTTTAGGACTCCAAGATACAAAAGGCCCAAAACATGAAGGCCATTATTAATCAATCTGACTACTTCAAAATAAAACATGTTTCCCAAAATAAAACCACATACCATAAATACTGTAAGATGAAAACCACTGCAAGATGCAGACCCAGGTTAGAATTGTAGAGAATTTGCAGAATAAATGACATCTGAAAAATGAATGTTTTGGGAAGTTGATTGAATTTCTCCTTTTAACGTAATTTGTCATCTTCCAACTTGTTTAGAGTCCTTCTACAAAAGTGTATCCTCTATTTTTTATTCTATTTAATTTTTTCATTGTAGAATAAATTTAGATTTGCATAAAAGGTTCTAAGATTGTATATAGAATTTTTTTTCATACCCTTCATCTAGATCTTGCCCTAATGAGAACATCTTACATCACCAGGGGACATTGGTCAGAACTAAAAAATCAGCATGGACACAATACTGTTAACTCAATGGCAGACTCTATTCAGATTCCATAAGTTTCTTCACTAATGTTGTTTTTCCATACCAGGATCTAATCCAGAATATCACAGCCCTCAGTCACTGTGTCTCTTCAGTCTCTGATCTGTGACAGTTTCTTGGTCCTTCTTTGTTTTCCATTACCTTTGAAAACTTAAAAGAGTGTTGATCACCTATCTTGTACAATACCCCTTAATTTTTGTTGGTCTCCTGTATTCTTTTAAATTTTTTAATGTCTTTTATTTATTTTTGAGAGAGAGATAGAGACAGCGTGAGCAGGAGAGGGTCAGAGAAAGAAGAAGAGATAGAATCCGAAGACAGTCTTCAGGCTCTGAGCTAGCTGTCAGCACAGAGCCCGATGCGGTGCTCGAACCCACAAACCATGAGATCGTGACCTGAGCCAAAGTCGGACGCTTAACCGACTGAGCCACCCAGGTGCCCCACCTGTATTCTTATTATTAGACTGGAGTACTGGTTTTTATGGAGAAAAATACCAAAAAGAAGTGACCTCATCTACTCATATCAGGGGTACATTATATGCACATGATACTGGTGATGTTAACCTCGATCACTTGGGAAAAGTGGCAACTACCAGGTCTCTCCACTGTAAAGCCACTTTTTATTTTCCCCTTCCATACCCTTTCATTTGTAAGTGAGTCAGTAAGTCCAGCCCACATTCCAGGGCAGGGAAACTAATTGGAATTAATTCAAATTGCTCTGTAAGGGAGATCTATTCCCCTTCCCCCCCGTCTATTTATTTATTCAGTTATTTGACATTATTACAGACTCATGGAGATTTATTTTGATTTGGGGGTTATAATCCAGTCCTAATGTTTTTTATGTATTTGCTCAAACTGTTCCAGCTTTGCCTATTGGGAGCAATTTCAGGTTGACTTCTGTACCCATTTGCAAAGCCCATATTTTAAAAATCAGAGCATGGTATTTAAAAACCAATATCTAGAGGAGTAATGTCATCAGAATGGCAGAGTAGGCAACTCCAAGCTCTCATCCCTCCAGAGACACATAAAAAAAAAAAAACAAGCAGAAAATGTCAGAACCAATTTTATCAGAACTCCACAAAACAATCAACAACTGACAGCAGCCCAGCAAATGCTGAATCAAGAAAAGAATATGACTTCAACACAGTAGAAGAGTTCCATGGTGATTTTATTTGCCTTTATTCTCCCCGCCCCCCACCCCATCCCCAGCTATGAGGTGGTTTAAAAGCACTAGCAACCTGCACTCCCAGAGGGGTACTGTCTTCCCAAATCAGGAAGGAACAGAGCAGACAAGGAACAGGCAAATTGGTGTGTGTGCGTGTGTGTGTGTGTGTGTGTGTGTGTCCTCAAACCTGTCTTGGGGGTTACGTGAAGGACTGATGGAGGTTGTTCATCTCTGTTTCATCTAACTTGGAAGTCAGCACGAGGGAGTAGGTCAGAAAAGTAATAGGTGTGACCTAAAACACTACCAGGCCTGCTAATACCCCTGAGGTGTCGGAACACTACCTGGTCTCACACAGTTTATCCACTCGAATGTGCCTACTTCTGCTGTCTGCCATAGCAATTCTGACTGTTCTTCACCAAGTGCTTTCCTCATTCCCCGCTCCTAGGAACCATCCTAGAAACATGTTCCCACCATCTAATGCAGCTCCTGCTGTAGTGTTAAGTCCTGTATCCAGATTTAATCTTCATTACCATTTGGCCACCAATTGCAGATTCTGGTCCCATGTCCACCTCTGGGCTCTTGTCAGTACATGACAACTAGATTCCACTAATCTAGTGAGAGATTGCCCCTGTTTTGCTAGGAGACTCAACATGTCCCTGGCTAGGATGTATTATGACTTTCTCCTAACTATGGACTTTATGGGAAGCCCTTGCAAGGCTTTGGGTTAGGAAAGAATTTGGTAGGATGTGATAAGAGTGCAGGACCTTGGGGAAACAGCTGATTCCAGAGCTGAAGAAAAGAAAATGCATAGTGGCCCTCGGGCATCATCTCGTGCCATTAATCAAAGATAGATTTTTCCTAACTTCATTAAGGTACAATTGATTTTAAAACTATATATATTTAAGATATATAATGTAATAAATTGATATATGGTATACATTGTGAAATGACGACCAGAGTCAAGCTAAATTAACAAATCTGTCATTTAACTGACTTTGTGTATGCGTGTGTATGCGTGTGTGTCTGCATGTGTGTGCGTGTGTGTGTGTGTGTGTGTGTGTGTGTGTGTGGTGAGAACACCTAATATCTACTCTTTCAGCAAATGTCAAGCATACAATGCAGTATTATTAACTATAGTTCACCATGTTGGACACTGGATCCCAGTGTACTTATTCATCTCATTTAGAGTGTGTACCCTTCAGCCAACCTCCCTCCTATTTCCTCCACCCATGGTAACCAGGGCCTAGAAGGATGGACAGTTTTTAAGTAAGTAAATAAAAGTTACAGATATACCAAAAGGACTCAGGAATCAATCTTAAGGAGATCACAATGGCTGAAGCTGGAGTAATTTGCCCAAGATATATGTTGGTAGTATAGGCTTATACTCCAAAAGAATGAAGTAAATATCTATTACCAGATGGTTGTAAATAAAATATTGAATAAAGAAATCAATGAAGAGAAGAGGCAAATTGTAGATACCCCTGCAAAACTTCACTTCCCTCTTCTTTGAGTGAAGGCTGGATTTAGTGACTCACTCCAAATAATGTATGAAAAGGTAAAAGTAGTGACTCTAGAGTGGAGAAACCTGGAAGACACCTTCTTAACCAGAGAACCAAGGTGAAGATAACCAGGGATGACCCGTACTGATATGATGCAATGAGAAGGGCAATCCATTTCTGTGATATATTCTTCTCAAAAACCCATAATCCAAATTTAACCAAGAGAAAACATTTTACAAACCAATAATGAGAGACGTTTTACAAAATACCTGGCTAGTGCTCTTCAAAATTATCAAGATCATGAAAAACTAGGAAAGAGTGAAGAAGACTGTCACATAGTGTCAAAGACTAGAGAAGGAAAATGAAGACTCTGGATCTGATCAGGGAAGTGAAAAAGGATATTTATGGCAAGACTGCTTAAATGGGAATAAAGTTAGGTTAGCTCATAGTATTGTACCAATGTTAATTTTGGTGTTTTGACAGGTGCTCTGAGGTTATGAGGTTATGTAAGATGTTAACCCTGGAAAAACTGAATGAAAGGTATACAGGAACTCTCCAGACTTAATTTCCAGCTTTTTGGTAAGTCTAAAATTATCCCAAGTTAAAGTTCATTTATCTATTTTTTCCAAAGATTTTATTTTTATGTAATCTCTACACCCAACATGGAGCTCGAACTTACAACACCAAGATCAAGAGGCACATCCTCTACCAACTGAACCAGCCAGGTACCCCTAAAAGTTCATTCAAAAAGTCAGACTTTAAAAACAAAATTGTAGGGGCACCCGAGTGGCTCAGTCAGTTGAGCATCAGACTCTTGATTTCCACTCAGGTCATGATCCCAGGGTCTTGCAATCCAGCCCCATGTCCTGGATCCTTCCAGCTTCATGCTAAGCGTGAAGCCTGCTGAGGATTCTCTTTCTCTCTCTCTCTCTCCCCCAACCCTCTCCCTCACTAGCATGCTCTCTGTAAAATTAAAAAAAATAATTAAAAAATTAACAAATTTAAAATAGAATTGTAAAAGTTCCTAAGAGAAAAAGCAAAATAAGACAAAGGAGTCCACGGGCAAGTGGAATTGGTGACCAGTGTAAAGGAAACTAAAAAGAACTATTCCAGTTGCCCTGTGAACCCATCATAAGCCTATATTTGCCTCGTGGTTATGCCCCAAAAGAGGAAAATGAAATGCAGTTGACTGTACATCCTCCAAGGAACTTGAAGGCCCTGCCGAAATTTTGTGGGGGGTCTCCATCGAAACTGCCAAAGGGGAGACACTTTAGAACAGTGGCCTAGACTAGGTGCATCTAGTCCACAGATTTCAGGGGCAGATATGTTTGTGTTTAAGTTATTATGAATTGTTGACCTTCTTAAATGCACACATTATTAATATTTTTCCTCAAATTTTTTTTTTTTTACAAATAGTTTATTGTCAAATTAGTTTCCACATAACACCCAGTGCTCATCCCCACAAGTGCCCTCCTCCATGCCCACCCTCCTCCTCCCCACATCCATCAGTCCTCAGTTTTTGTCAGCATTCAAGAGTCTCTCATGGTTTGCCTCTCTCCCTTTCCCCACCATTTCCGCCCTTCTTCTCCCCCTTGTTCCTCTGTTAAGTTCCTCCTAATCCTCCTATATGTGCACACATATGATATTTGTCCTTCTCTGCCTGACTTATTTCGCTCAGCATAACACCCTCAAGGTCCATCCATGTTGCTACACATGGCCAGATTTCATTGTTTCTCATTGCCATGTAGTATTCCATGGTATAGATAAACCACATCTTCTTGATCCATTCATCTGTTGATGGACACTTAGGCTCTTTCCAGGTTTTAGCTATTGTGGAGAGTGCTGCTATGATTTTTCCTCAAATTTGAGTAGCTTTCAGCTGTTAAATTTTTCTGCTTCTTTCTTCTCTTTCTAGAACTAGAGTTGCATGTTTAATGCAATATATTTAATGGTTTCCCAAGGGTATCTTAAGATTTCTTCATCTTTCTTCATTCTTTTATCTTTCTGTCCATCAACTGGATACTCTCAATTGATCTGTCTTCAGTTTAACAGATTCCTCCTTCTGCTAGCTGGAATCTGCCATGAAACGTCTCTTACCTGTATCAGTTACTATACCTTTAAAACTCCTGATATTCTTATTGGTTTATATAAGCTCAACTTACGTATTCATAGTATCTGTTTTATGAGTCATGTAATTATCTTTACATATACTCCTTTTCATTTTAAATACATACTTATAATGCCTGTTTTGAAATTCTTTTCTGCTAGATCCAACATCTCAGCCCCCTCAGTATGCCTGCTGACAGATTTCTTTCCTGTGTAAAAGGCATATGTTCCTATTTCGTTGCATGCATTATTGAAAAATTGGCAATTTAGAAGGTGCATTGTATCAACTTTGGATTCTGTTTCCACCTTGTGAGTGGTTATGGTTGCTGGATTTTTATTTGTTTGCTTAGTGACTTGCCTGGACAATTTCTATGAAGTCTGTTTCCCCCTCAGTGTGCGTGTGACTATTGTCATCTTGTTTCCTAGAGCTTGGAATTCCATACCTACATCCTTTTACTTCCCCTCAATAATAAGATGACCCTTTACCCTATTCCAGCTGGTGAGTATAGGCATTGTTTATAGAAATGATGGAGCCAGAGAAAGGGATTCACTAAGTTTGTATATGATGTCCTGGCAAACTCCTAAGGGATGCATGTATGAAAATGACCAGAGCCAACATAGCAAAATGTTTGAGAAGTTAACTACGGTATAGAATACCAAGCAAGTTTCACAGGTGGCCTCTGGGTAGCACACAAGTGAGAGAAACCAGAATCACATTGCAAAGGCTTTGAACGCTAAGTTCATAGTTGAACTACAGCCCATAGCAATAGGCCAGTGTGTGTTCCCAAACCAAACAGGTTGACCACTTACTAAAATGGAGGAATTTTAAAGAAACCATGTCAAATAATAGTCAAAATGTTCACCATATAGTCTAAAATACCAAAGTTGCAGGGCATCTGGGTGGCTCAGTTGGTTAAGCGTCTGACTCTTGATTTCAGCTCAGGTCATGATCTCACAGTTTGTGAGTTCAAGCCCTCTGTGCTGATAGCATGCAACCTGCTTGGGATTCTGCCTCTCCCTCTCTCTGCCCCTCCACCGCTTGCTTCTCTCTCTCTCTCTCTCTCTCTCTCTCTCTCTCTGTCTCGCTCTCAAAATATATAAAAATAAACTTTTAAAGAAAAGTAAATAAAAAATAAAATAACATAGTTGCATCCATCCTCTTTTGTAGATCTGTGGTTTGCCTTGTTACTTCTGCCAACTAGAAATCTTCTCCCCAGTAATTCCTGTTGCTTGTATTCAGTTCTAATTTCTTATGATTCAGAAGGGCTTGTTGGAACAAAAGTCAGAGCCTGAGGATGACCTAAGTGCATGCAGATATCCAAGGAAAGAACACATTGTAGTCCAAAATAGTCTATTCCAGAGGCTCAGGGGACCCTGCGGCAGGTTTAGAATGAAGCATGGTTGACCAGTCCTGGGAGTGCAGTGTCCCAGGTGCCTCATGAAGAAATATTGTACAGAGAGGGTGACCTCTTATCCTGGGAAGGTGAGTGGTCCACTCTTGAGGAACACAAGCCAAGGGGTAGGGTAGGAGTCTGCAGAGTGATCAACTTGCCCTAGAAGAAGAATTTCTCCCAAGGTGTCCACTTTTGAATGTAAACACTGTTTTCCTTAGAAGTCAGATAAATGAACTCAAATACCCCTTCAGTAGCCTTGCTCACCTGTAATGAAAGATAAGAGTGTGGCATGGGTTTGAGGAGCATGGAAGTGTTTTGGTCAATTCAATCCACTATAATAAAATAGCATAGACTGGGGCACTTAAACAACAGACATTTATTTCTCACAGTTCTGCAGGCTGGAAAGTCCAAAATCAAGGCAGCCACAGACTTGGTCTCTGGTGAGAACCCACTTTCTGGATGGCAAAATACTGCCTTCTTGCTGTATTCTCACATGGTGGAAAGAGAGAGAAAGCAAGCTCTCAGTTCTCTTCCCATAAGGCCATTAATCTCCTCTCACAACCTTCTCACAACCCTCTAAACCTATTTACCTCCCTATGGCCCTATAGCCAAATAGCATCACATTGGGGGTTAGGACTTCAACATATGAATTACGGAGGGCATAATTCAGTCTATAGCAGGTAGGCAGAGTAATGGGTCCCCCAAAGATGTACATCTGAAGAACTTGTGAATATGGTACCTTCCATAGCAAAAGGAATTTTGCTGATGGGATTAAATGTAAGGACATTGAGTTAGGGAGCATATTCTGGATTATCTGGGTGTGCCCAATTTAGTTGTATGAATCTTAAAAAGTAAAGAACCTTTCCTGGTTCTCAGAAAGGTAAATACAACCACATAAGAGTTGTTATAGAGATGCAGCATAACTCCCAAGTCCTAGACTAAGCCAATCATATGCAACATTAATTGGCCTCACCCTCATCCTAAGAATGTTCAAGACCTGTCAGGCTCTCACTGGAAGGTCACATACTAGTCAGTGAACAATGCTTATAGCTCTCATCCCAAACTACAAGACTGGCCATGCCCAAACCATTAACAAAGCCTCCTCAGGGGATGGACCAAGAAGCAGGCTTCCTCTTACCCATGCCTTTAAGGCCTCAACCAGTTCATCTGGCCTGCACTACAGTTTGTCGATCTCCTAAAAAGTCTTAGGTCTCCTTGAACACTGGAGATCCTGTGTGCAGGGGTCATAGAAGAGCACAGATCAAGCAAGGAAATGTCCCTCTTGAGTCAAAGACTTAATGAGTGGGCAGTTCTAGGTCAGAAAATAATCAGCATATCTTCATAAATGCTGGATACACATCAATCAGTAGCCAAATCTTCAGCTTTTCCTCAGTTCTGGGAAGACCCAGAGACAAGCAGTCATTTGGCCAGAGAACATAGGCAAGCCAGGCACCAATGCCCCTGTTGCCCTCCAGGGCCTTCACTTAAATTGTGACCCCAGGCTGTAACCATTCCCCATGACCTCCTCTGCACACAGCAGGAGATCATGCATATCAGAAACAAGTCCATTTGATTAGGTGCACCCTTGGGCCTCTCCAAGTCCCCAGAGGATTTTGGAGTAGGTAGGTTTGATTGTCTGTGCCTTGACCAATTCACCTCATCTGCCACGATAACTCCTGAGATCCCGCGATAGGTGCTTCCTGCCTTAAGCAGTGTAGTTACCCCAAGGTCCCCTGAAAATAAGAGACCACAAAGAAGGATGTTGAGCCAATAATCTTCAGGGGAAAATCAAATTCTAGACAGGAGGAAGTCACAGACAATATAGGAAGCTTTTCCTGTGGATCATGCCCTTTCTACAAGCCTGTCCATTACCCCACGAACCATAGCCCTGTTCCTTGGACCAAGAGCCAGGCTTACAAGCTCATCAGAGGAAAAGGATCAAGCTGCCAATGGCATCCATGACTTAAACTAAAATCACATCTTAAACTACACCTTAAACTAAACTCACCTTAAACTAAACTCACATCTCAAGTCCATCTCCTGTGTTTGACCAAGACCTTGTGGGTATCAGGGGTCAGACCTAGCACTCAACCCTCCAGGCAGGCTGTGTTCTCTCCCTGGCTCTCAACCCCAGATGATTCATGTCTTTAAGGGAGATTCATGAGATATAAGAAGTTTTCTTAACCTAGAGCACTCTGGACCTGGCACCTTGTCTATCTCCAGGTTTTATACTTTCAGTGGCGTAAAGACAGAGACTGTACTTAATAGTGAGAAAAACAAGGGTCAGGAGCATGACTTGCAGATGAAAGAACACAGAGTGGTAAAATAAAATGGAATGAAGAAACAAAGAAGAGGTTTGTCAACTTTTATTTATATTATGTTGATAAACTTTACGACAAAATGCATGAACACTGTGTGCATACAGCTTTGTGAGTTGTAACAAAGTCTGCATATCTGTCTCACTAAGATGCAGATCAAGAAGCAGAACAAGTCAAGCGCCCATCCACTGATCCGAAACCATGCACTTGGTGAGTTTTGGAGGGGGGTGGGGCGCGGGTGACGGGAAGAAAGAATGGAGTGTTTGGGATGATCTGGGAGTCTTACGGTGTCTGGGAGCATGGATAGCCTGGAGGGGTTGTTGAGCCTAGGGAGTAAGAGAGCTCATCAGTTGGGTGAAGTGAGTGAAATGCAGGAGGCTCTTGTTTATGTAATTCTAGTCACGGTGACCAGTAGAAAGGGCAGGAGGGAGCTGGTCAAGGACAAGTGAATGAAATCGGTGTTTTCAGGCAAATATGCCCCATGGGAGAGGAGAGGAATTCAGGAAAGCAGCAACTTGCATTAATTTTGCAATCTGCCTACAGAGTTTAGCGTCCAGCAGCGTCAGGTACCCTCTGCTCGTGGTTACTGGAGTCTAGCCTGATTAGAGAAGATAAGTGAATGGAGGGGGTGTGGGGGGAAAAGAAGTGGGGCCATGGTGAAGCCACAGAGCAGAGAGATGGAGTAGGAGGTAGAATGGAACAGGGAGAGAAGGAGTGGAGGACAGAGGTACAGAGCCAGCCTAGCATTCTGGGGGCGGCTCAGAAAGCAGGACGCCTGACATGAGGGATTCCGGGTTACCAGAGACATGGATGGGAAGCAACTAGAGGGATTCGTGCAGGACAAAACAATCGACGTGAGTCAACTCTTCCACACGAGGAAACCTTTGCTGGGGAATCCAGCCTCATTGGTGCCCCCACACAAACTCAGTGACCTGTGTGTGTTCGTGAAAGTGTGTATCATCAGCTGACCTTGTCAACATCACCACCACCACGACTCAGTATAGTCTGGATGAAACCCAGATACTAGAGGCTTGTAACAAGTTTCTACAAGGAACAATGTCAAAGAGAAGGGAGCTAGACCTCAGACTACCCTAGGATCAAATCCAGGAAATGTTCTTCCTGGTGGTCAATCCACAAGACAGGACATTTATCACTTCTGTCCTTCACAGCTTTCCACTTAAAATAGGAATAATTTTGACTTCCAAGATTGTTATGAGTAATTACATAATTATTAAATTATTAAAACATAGAAAGGGCATGGAGCAGTGCCCAGCACATAATGCACGTGGCTCTAGTATTATTTTTGTTAATATACCTAGGCTAATTACAATCATTATTATATACGAGGGACAAAATGACAGCTGTTGTTAACATTTCATTGCAAATAAGGGTACATCTCATTTAAATCTCTCAAAAACATGTAAAGTATGAACTATCTAAACCTGCTTTATAGGAGCATTGTCATGTTTGCAGCAGAACTAATAGCAATTATATAGGTAAGATAATTATGTCAATGAAGGCATCACATTTATGCTTATTTCAACTGGTGACGTAGAGCACAAGATTATTGTGGTACCGGCTATTGCTATAAAGGCAGCATGATGTAAATAAACAATGAAGGATGGCATGGCCACTTTGATGAGGAAACAAGGTTCTGTCCTAAAAGTGACATCTCTCACCAGGCACAGACCCATGCCCTGGCAGATGATCTGTGGAGGTCACACACAGGGCAAAGCCAATGTTCCAACCCAGCCTTATTAGGGCTGGGCAGACGCTCAGTGGACGGTCTTCCCCAGGCTATCCCCTACCTGGTGCACATCCAAGACTAGTCATGAGATTGCACATGGGTCAGTGATTGTGTTTATGCACCCCACGTCTCCCCAACCTCAGGATAGCCACACAGTAGCCTCATCCTTGATCAGACCATGTCGTCTTGTGGTCACTGAATCTAGATTTAGCCTTATTGTCTATGCAAGGGGGACCTCTGCTTTCTTTTGAGCCATCTGCCCTGCACCAGCAGCCTCCATGTCTCTTATCACCACACAGGAGATTAGTCTCCCAGGGAAGGAAGTCACAGACATGTTGGGGAAAAACTACCATACACCTGACACACACATTTGGCCTGGCCCCACCCATCAGTCTGTGTCCACTTAGACTCAGCTGTCCGGACCTGTGTGTATCCTTTGGGGTCATAGAGGGCCCAGCCTAGGACTTCATCTCTCCACAAATCCAAAGTCCCTTCCTGCACACCACCTCTGGGCTTTTTACAACCCAAATAACTTTAAGGAAGTTTCATGACACGGGCAACCTGGAGGGCTCAGTTGGTTAAGTGTCTGATTCTTGATTTCATTCCATGTCATGATTCTCATGGTTCATGAGATCAAGCCCCGCATCAGGCTCTGTGCTGACAGTGTGGAGCCTGCTTGGGATTCTTCTCTCTCTCCCCCCCCCCCACCTCCATGCATGTGCTCCCTCCCTCTCTCTCTTTCTTTCATAATAAATAAATAAACTTTAAAAAAAAGGAAGTTTCCTGACATGCACTCACAGTTCTGATCCAGGAAGGCTTCAGCACCTTCTTTAGTCCCAATGTGGAGACTAAGGGGGAAGGAGATGAGAGACCGTGTGCTTCAGGGTAACAGGGAGCATGGTTATGGACATGATTCGTCAGTAAAGGAGAAGAGTTAAAAATCTTAAGGAGCTGTAAACAGGATAAGGATTCAACCATTTCTTTGTAGTTCATTAGTATCTAGTGCAGAAACAACACAACAAAATATGTGCACATCATAAATGTACGTGTCTGCTCATCTTGAAAAAAGTTTCACACCCCTCACTGCAGCAGATGAAAAGAGTCCTTGAAGAATATCTTTTAAAAAAACAATAATTAAAATGCTTAGAGTGGGTTCATGGACCTCATGAGAGTAGTGTTCTTTGTGCTTCTCATGGTCTTTGGGCAGATATTTGAAAATGCATGAGATGGCATGATGTGGGAGAAACAGAGACATATGTTAATCTTCCTATCTGCAAACAAGGGGAGATAGAGGGCGCAGGCACGGGTGATGTACAAGTGTGAGGAGTCCATGCAGCTAAGGCAAGAACGGTACCATCAGCACGCCTGGACTGAGTCATCAATGACAGCAGCTCTTTCATTCCTGAACTCTTATCTGGAAAGAGATCACAGCCAAGGCCATCACTTTTCCTCCCAGGATTCAACTCCATCTCATTACCAAAATTGTGGGTGCCAGAGAACAGAGAGTAGATCCAAAAGGCATAGCGAAGAGGAAGTTTCAGGTCAAGGGGCAAGAAGCAAAGACAAGAAACAGACAATAGGAATTTAAAAAATCAACAACTCCTGGGCTGCAAGAAAGCTGAGAGGACCATTCACAGTGCAGTTACATCTGCCTCTTAGTATCCATTATGGCATCGTTTCTGGTATTTTTTTGGCATTTTCCCAGGGCATCACATCACCCTTTGTCATATTTAGTTGATTTTTTATGAATCAGAGGACCTGAAAGGAACCAATCTTATAACAGAAGGATCAGCATAGTATGTATAGATGTCCAGAGGCAAGGGTACATTTTCCCCCTTAGATTTCAGATTCTGGGTCTCATGACACCCCAAGGCAGGTATAGATGGGACAGCCAGGTCAGAGGACAGAATATCCTTTGGAGAACGCCATGGGGACAGTGTCTGGGGTGGAAGTGACTGTATTACCATCCTCACAGATGTGGCGCATGTCAGAGAGTCCATGCAGGGGAATAAGTGGACATGGGGCTTGGGTTAGGTCAACTAACCCCATATGAGAAACTCTTGATTGGGAAATATATTCATACTGATGTAATCACATTGATGATTTAGCCTATATTCAAAAATTTCAAAGAGTGCAGTACTTTTGACCATGTGTGAGAAGAAAGTAGAAGAGTGATATGGGATGGAAAAGTTCTTGTGGGGTGGTGGGCCATTGTCTTGCTTGGACCACCACTGCACTACCTACCTTCTTCAGCTGCAGCAAGATCCAAGGGGTGCTCTGTGGGGAACTGAGTTTGAAGAGGAGCCCAATACTTCCCTTAGATGGTGATGAAATCATGAAACAGCTGGCTTGAGTAACGTGGATGATTCTCAAGTCTTTACAAATATGTGGATAAGAAGAAAATACTCAGCAAAAAAACTCTGCCTCTCTTCATGTTTATGGAATCAAGTTTCTCTTCTTTCACCTATATCCATCCTCTAAATGGTAGAATTTATGAAAACCAGTGAGTTTCCCTGGCCAGCCACCTTTTGGAGGAGGAGATATTTTTTGTCCTTGAGTAACCTCTGGTGAGAATCCCCATGAGCTTCATGGTGATAGCCCTCCTTGTGTTAATCAGGCACACCAATGTCTAAGTTGCAGTAAATGCCGCATGTGGAGGGCTGGGGGGGGGGGTTTATTCTGGAAGCAGTTACAATCAGGCACATCAGAGGTGACACGCAGAGACAACACCATAGCAGAGGTCAGCCAGAGGATGTGTTCCACCCTGGGGACCTAAAAGGCACAAAGGAGAGGCTCTCTCATGTCATGGCATGTCATGCACATCTGAAGGTCTAAGACCATGCATGACATTCCCACGGAGTGCTTATTCCTGCAGCCCACGAGTCACTGAAGCATTTCAAGTACCTTCATGACTTTCTTTTGGTCTGAGTGCTGCAGTGAATGAGAGGTGGTTTGTCGAAATAAGTAGATAGGCACACAATTCTTTATCTGGATTATGCATCAATAAACTCAAGGAAGTTCAAATATTAATAAATTACAAGGAATGTAAAAATCTCATCAGGTTGACAGATTCTATCTATACCTTCATTCAATTGCTCTTCCCACTGCATTCTTTTTTATTTATATAGTTTTAATTAATAGTACTTTAAAATATAGATTTTCTAGCAAAGTAGAATTAGACAATTCCTGCTTTGGAGTTTTGTTATTTTTTAATAAATGAGTCAGAATTTCATTTGTAACGTTTTTTTTTCTTCTTTAATGTTTTATTTATTTCTAGGAGAGAGAGAGAGACAGCATGAACAGGGGAGGGTCAGAGAGAGAGGGAGTCACAGACTCTGAAACAGGCTCCAGGCTCTGGGCTGGCAGTCAGCACAGAGCCCGACGCGGGGCTCGAACCCACGAACTGTGAGATCATGACCTGAGCGAAAGTCGGTCGCTTAACCGACTAAGCCACCCGGGCGCCCCAGAATTTCATTTGTAAAGTAGCATTACTTACAGTGGGGGCGGGGGGACACAGCAAGCCATCAAGAAGGACAGAATGCAAAGCACCATTACATTATGATCCGAACTGAAGTCACGTAAGAGCCATAATAATATGGGAAGTGAAGCAACCTCAGTAAAGTTACCCCCCTACCCTCCTTCCCTGAGTCCGACTCTTTTCGGAATAGAGAAATGTGGTGAGTCAAGTGCACAGTGGCTGGGCCAAGAGCACAGAGAAGGAGCAGTGTTCAGGTTAAGGGAGCAAGAAACGTGGGGCAGAAACAGGCAATAGGGAAGTAAAATCCAGCGCCAGGGCCTGGCTGCAGAAACTGTGGAGAGGTTACTCAAACGAGGGTTACATCCTTCCCCACCTTCTTGCACAACCTTCTGTCTGGTCTTTGTTGACCTCTCTGCGAGAAATCCTATCATACCAGGCCATGTGTAATTTATTACTATCCAAATCTGCATGCAGGAACAGATGCTACCGCAAAAGAGGTCAGTGCAGTGTGTCCAGATGTCCACTGACAGGCACATGCTGCTTGGAGGTCATAGGTGGTCAGTTCCAGAGGCTCAGATGTCCTGATGCAGGTACCGAAAGAGCCCAGGGCTGCCAGATCTTTGAATAAAGCTACCAGGGGGTGATTCAGTGGGTGAAAAACCTGCAGTGAGAGGCATTGTGGTTACTCGGTGCCTGCACGGGGCCCAGGATACAGGGGTCCATTCTGTGAGATAGTATGACAAGAAACCTGGCAGGGGTCAGCACTTCCCACGTGAGGAAATCTCTGTAAAAAATCCAAACTCATTGGTCTTATAATACAGAACCAGGGACTTAGCTCATTTAAAGAGATCGTTTATCTCTTGGGCCTTTTGATCCTCTATGAGGAGGAAGTGTGTAAGGGAACAAACAAGAAACTAAACAACTTGGTGGGGTAGGCAGAAGAGCCCTGATTTCACTGACTGGTTGGGTGCCAGAGACCCTCCTGTCTCCCTCAGCCACAGTGGTTGAGGGTGTGTGGGGGGGGGGAGTTAAGGATGGGAAAGTGTCCTTGGGATTAAATGCCTAAAGGTGCATTTTTCACCCATTCTCTGACATCAATATTTGGATTTCAGCAAGTGGGTATATTCAGGCAGTATGGTGTGTTAAGGAAGTTTGCAGGTTGGGGAGGCTGAGCGGCATAAGGATACTGGTGGGTTTGGGGTAGGTGATGGGCGTGGACACTGTTGAGCTTGAGGAGGTTAATGAGCATGGAACATTGGTGAATTTGGGGAAGCTGAGGTTTTGGTGTGTTTGGTTTTGGAGGCTAGTGTTTTTAGAAGGTTGCTGATTTGTGGAAGTTGGCAGCTTTAGGGATGTGGATAGATTCTTGGATGGTGGGTTGTGTGGGATTATTAGGTGCTTTGGACATTTTCTTGGGTTGAAACAGTGAGAGTTCTGGGAACACTGGCGGATGTGGTGAAGATGGGGTTTGGGATAGGCTATCAGATTTAGGGAGGCATAGTGTTTGGGGAGATTTTTGAAATTGGAAACATTGAACGTTATATGGAGGTTGATGACTTAAGGTGTGCTTAAGGGTTTGGTTAAATTAGATTAGAATATTTCAGAAATTTGAGGAAATTGGTTGGCTTATGAAGGATGGTAGGCTTGGGAATGGGGTTAGACCTCTGTTGGGTGAAATAGAGTGGAGTACAGAAGGCTATGAATTTGTGATTCCATTTACATTGATTAGTTCCATAGGGTAGGCTAACATTATTCAAGTTTTGCACTTGATGGATGCAAGGCAGGGGTGTTCAATTCAAAACTATGTGTCTAGGAAAGCGTCCAACCCTTTTCCCATGGAAGATGTGGTAAATGTAGCTAAGATCAGCATATCTCTGTTACTTATTCCTATTCCTATTCCAAGAATATTGGAATGTTCTTCTTCCTATCCAATTTCCACTGTATCTATTCAAATTCAATTTCCTAGCATTCAGGAAGTCTAGAAAGAAAAGAACCTATGGCGGAAGAGTTATCAGAATCTATCCAGACAGGCACAGGGAGGTTCCTAGTGTCGTTTATGAATTGTCAGTTCCAGAGGCTCAAGACATCCTGGGACAAGTATAGAAGTATGCATGGTTGTGCGGTCCTGGGAACAATGTTCTAGTGACTTCATGAAAAAAAAAATGTCCTTAGAAAGGGACTCTTTCCTGGACTTGTGGGTGGAGCCCAGTATGGAATTGTTTGTGCAGAAGGTGAGAGGGCACCTTGAGGTTGATCAACTCACCCCATATGCAGAATTTCTCACCGGGGATGCCCACTTTGGGATGTAAGTACAATTATTTTCCTTAGAAGTCATATAAATAAACTCAAATACCCTTAAATTGTCTTGATCCTCTGCAATGAGGATTGAAAAATATTTGTGTGAGTCCAAGATACTTATTATATAGGTCTCCAGGATTCATTGGACTCCAGAACTTACCCCATCCACTCTTGCCAGAGCCGTTTTTTAATGCCTTGTATTTTGGTGGGAATAGGGATGTGGGAAGAGGTGATTTATTTACCTGGGGGTGTTGATTCAGCCAACATGACAAGGACCTTGGAATTAAGCAGGCCACGCTGAGGGAAAGGAAGTCATAACTGAGGGAACCCTCGTCGGAAGGGATGGAAGAGTTTACCCTTCAATCTCCTGAGGACAGAGTGATCAGAGAGAAGGTCTGTTTCTCCTAAGATTCCCCAGTATAGATGGAAATCCAGCGGGCGAGGAGCTGGGAGCTCCACTCCGCGGGTCCTCAAGGGCTTTGCCTCACCGTGCTCCAGCCCAGCTTAAGAACAAATCCAGTCCAAGCACTCTTTCTAAACCAGGGGGACACCCGCTAGGGGGGCGGGTCCCCAGCCGCGAAGGCGTCCCACCTCCCCTGGCACAGCCAATGGTGGCACGCAGAGGCCGGAGGGGCATTTTCCTCAACCAACCAGTGCTCCGAGGCCTTTCAAAGCCACGCCCCCATGCCACTCTCTGAAGCGGATACTCCTAAACCCTGTAGCTCAGCCCACAGCTGGTTCGGAAATGAAATGAGGTCCGCCTGGCCTTTTGTGAGTCTGGCCAAGCTCTGGGCAGCCTGCACATGGCCTTAGTAAGCTCACTGCCCCCCCCTTGTCATGAGCACGTCTCCGGCTCGCGCTTCCCTATCTCCAGAGGCTGCTGAGCCCTTTGTCTGGCTGACTACAAACAGACCCACGAATACTTTCTACTCCTGAGAAGCCCGCCTCTCGGTTTAGCAGCCACGTCCCATAGGTTGGCCAGGCTGCGCTCAGCGCTCCGATTGGAAGGGGGGGTTGGGTCAAGCATTTCCTCTCTGCACAGACTATCCACTCCACCTTTATCTCTCGGCTTCTCGGGTGGATAAGGGAGCGTGAAGTTGCCTCAGTTCTGGCGGGGCACCACTATTGGGCGGGCACCAATGACTGGGTCTGCGAAAGTCCTCGAGTTAAGAGGGAAATCGGTTTGAGCCTACGATTGGGCCGCGGGATATGTCAGTCAAGATGGGCGGGCGCAATCTCAATCCAGTGCACAGTACTGGTAGAAATAGGCGGCCAGGGTACGTGGGGAACCGCCGAAGGAGAGCCGCTTTCTCGTGATTGGGCCATGCGGGAGGCAGTGCCGCCCTCCGATTCCTGATTGGCTGAACGTGAGCCGCGCCCCCCTCACGCCGACAGTCTTCTGTAGGAGACGCGGGCCCGGCTCGGCTGTCAGCCGGGCCAGCCAGTCCGGTTATAGGCAGCTCGCCCGGTCCCTAACCGGATCGACGTAAATCTGGGAGTGGCGCGCGTCATCTCAACGGTGAGGGGACACCAGTGGTGGCGGGAGACGGGGCTCCGGCGCGGCGGGGAGCGAATAAAGCGCCGCAACCGGAAGCCTCTTGGGAGCGACATCGCACCCGGAAGTGTGGCAAGACGGACGTCGCACCCGGAAGTGTGATGCTATCGCGGCTCGAGAAGTGATGGTACCCGGCCAATTGAGATACGGGGTTAAAACAGGTGTTTATGTATCTTCATTTTCTAAGGCACAGTGGAACCTTTTCGGAAAATGTTGGACGGTGCACGTATTTGCCATGTTTTTTATTGTCCCATCCTATTGAAACCGGAGGGGAAATGAACACTAGGAATGTACCCGAGGGGGCCAGGCTCATTTGAGGCTTTTAAGAAGTTTCTTTCGCCGCCTGTCACCTTCAATTCCTCTATCCCACAGGGATGTGCAGATGGAGGCTGGAGGAGACACTACTGCCCCAGCCCCTGGGGACGTGGAAGACTTGGAGGACAATCGGTTTCCCAGTGAACTGGCAGGAAACGGTGGAGGGCTTCACGAAGACCCACCGGATCCTGGAGACGGGGACCTGGAGGAAACAGGTATGACTTCCCCTCACTAGGGTCTTGGAAGGAATCCCTACGGAGTGTCTTTGTTGGGGGAGGTCAGTGGAGGACCAGTGAGGAGTCTTTTGGGACTCAGGGAAGTAGCTTAAATCATAACAGGATCAGCAGAAGGTCATTGTGGACACACGGTGTAATTTAAATCATTGAGGAGTGACAAGGAAATCCGTGGGTGTCAGTGGATGTTCACTGGGGCCTTGGTGTGAGTTGAGGTCTTTGATGGATCAAGAAGAGATTGGGGGTCACAGAGGAACATTGGGGATTTAGTTTGTCTAGGTTAATGAATGACCAAAAGAAAGTTAATACAGTCAAAGGGGAACTATTTAGAAGTCAGTGTCTTTTGGGGCTAAGGTGTTATTTAACTCATTGAGGGGATCAATCGTGACCAGTGGGCACCCAGCGTTTACATCATTGAGGAATCAATGGTGAGTTAATGGAGGCAGTCTTTAAGGAGCCAGAAATTAGTAGATGTAATTGATGATCATTGGTAGAGAGGCAGTGGACATCAATGAGATTATTTGGAGAGTCAGAGGACCCGTAGGAGAGTCTTTGAAGACCTAGCTGGATGTGTAAAGGTATATGGTAGAGACTCAATGGAAGTCATTGGGGAATCAATGTTCATTGACCACTTTGGAATGAGTGGATGTTAGTAGCATCATCAGGAAGGATGAGTGGACATCACTGAAAGTAAATGGTGGTGGGAGTGGTGACTTTGAGAACTTGGGAATTATTGGCAAATAATGGCAGGTATTAGGAGGAGGTAATTGGTAACTGGGTATATGGGGAATCAGTGAATATCAATCAGAGAATGAGGGAATATAAGGTCACTGGGAATTTATGGGAAAATTGTTGCAATATAGTTACCAATGGATAATAATGGTTGTCATTGAGGGATGAGTGAATATTGACTGCAATAAATGAGAGGAGTGTCAAGGGGGTGTCAAGGGGTAGTGAAGTCGTGGGTTTTGTTGGTGATTATTAATGATGATCATGAAGAAAGTCATTATTATAGTCCTGTGTGTTAGAGTATATTATAGTGGGTATTGTGAGGAAGGGAGTAGCTCTCCATGAAAATAAAGAGAGGTCAGGGAAGTCAGAGGAGGTCACTGAAGTCCCGGGGGTTAGTGGAGATTAATAGTAGTCAGTGGGGAGAAGGGAGAATGGAATAACAAAGGGTGAGAAGAGTCCGTGGAGGTCATTTGAAGTCTTGGACATTAGTAGAAGTTAATGGTGGGGATGAAGTGCACATGGAGTAAAATATTTTAGATTGTGCGTCAGGGCAGTCATTGGAGGTATTAGTGATAGTGGAGTCATTGGAATGTTAGTGAACAGCAGTGGGAGTAAATAGAGGATTCGGCTTAAAGATCTAGGTGTTAGTGGATATTCATGGCCATCATTGGGAGAGTTAGTGGTTATCATCCAAAATATACATGGGTGACCAGAAGAGTCAGTGAGGTCATTAGGGATCAGTGAACACTGATGAGAATAAATAAGGGGTTAGGGAGGGGTGGGGCAGGGGGAAGGATTTAGATGAGAGAATATAGAGATATTAGTAGATGTCATGGTGGCCATTGAGGGGTGAGTAGGTATTAGGAGAATAAATGAGGGGTCAGAGGTGTTAGTGGGGGACCATTGAAGATGGGGATATTAATAATGGCCATTCAGAGGTGATGGGATGCTTTGAAGATTTGGAAATGGCGGTTATTGAAAGGAATAGTCTCTAGGGACATAGTTCAATAATGACAATGATAAATTGAATTGTTGGGGTTTTAGAGGGATCTTGTGGATGTCATTGAGAGACAGAGGAGACACCTGGAGGTCTATGTCAGCAGCAGGGGTCACTGGGGAGCCGGTAGAGATTTGGTAAGTCCTTGGGTACATGGAGTTAATGGGGGTCCCCAGCCAGATGGCCCACCAGGAGTTCTCTTTCAGAATCCGAGACGAAGGACCAGCCACCCAGCCTGCTGTCACCACTGCCCCAGTCAGAGGCCCCATCATGCACCTATGGGCTCTGGGATCCTGCAGTCTCTGAGAATAGTCCTACAGGTGGCCCCGAGAGTGGCTCTGGGGGCCAGGGTGGGGACCCCAGTGACGAGGACTGGCGCAGCAAGCGGAAGCACGTGTTTGTGCTGAGCGAGGCAGGCAAGCCCATCTACTCGAGGTACGGCAGTGTGGAGGCGCTGTCGACCACCATGGGCGTGATGACAGCCCTCGCGTCCTTCGTGCAGAGTGCAGGAGACGCCATCCGTGCCATCTATGCCGGTGAGCAAAGGAGGAGGAGGTAGAACAGGGGATGGTGACTGGGAACTAGCCAGCCAGCCAGGGGTGAGTCCGTGTGTGTGCGTGGCTGGCCCGGCATCTGTCTCTTGTCCGTCTGCTTGGCCTGCTGGGTTTTGAGTGAGTAACTCAACTGGATCCAAGTCACCGGCTGGATACTTCCTTATTTATCCGAAAGCGTGACCTCCGGGGCTCTGGCTTAGTTGGGTGTGTGGCTGGGCTCTGTGTCAGTCCTCGCTCTGTGTCATCCATGCTGTGTGTCTAACCCGATTCCTCGACCCATCGTGTCTCTGCGAGTATCCGGCCAGACTCCCCCGAGGTGTCCTTATCCCAGTCCAAGTGCACCATGGAGTGACCACGTGAGCTTGGGCCAGGAGTGTGTGCGCTCAGGCAAAGAGCAGAAGAGCCCCGCCCGACTCCCTCTGGTCCCCGCTGACCCGTCTCTAACCCCCCGCCCCCCTTCCCTCCCCTAGAGGACCACAAGCTGGTGTTCCTCCAGCAGGGCCCACTGCTGCTGGTGGCCGTGTCAAGGACTCCGCAGTCAGCAGCCCAGCTGCGAGGGGAGCTGCTGGCTGTGCACGCACAGATCGTGAGCACGCTGACACGCGCAAGCGTCGCCCGCATCTTCGCACGCAAGCAGAACTACGACCTCCGCCGCCTGCTGGCCGGTTCCGAGCGCACGCTGGACCGGCTTCTGGACAGTGTGGAGCGCGACCCCGGGGCCCTGCTCCTGGGCGCTGTGCGCTGTGTGCCCCTGGCGCGCCCCCTGCGGGAAGCGCTGGGCGCCCTGCTGCGACGCTGCACGGCGCCCGGCCTGGCGCTGTCAGTGCTGGCCATCGGAGGGCGACTGGTGACGGCAGCTCAGGAGCGGACCGTGCTGGCCGAGTGCCGCCTGGACCCAGCCGACCTGCAATTGCTGCTCGACTGGGTGGGGGCACCGGCCTTTGCGGCAGGAGAGGCGTGGGCACCCGTGTGCCTGCCCCGCTTCAACCCCGATGGCTTCTTCTATGCCTACGTGGCTCGCCTGGATGCCATGCCTGTCTGCCTGCTGTTGCTTGGCACCGACCCCGAGGCCTTCCATGACATGGCCACCTGCCGGCGCCTGGTGGAAGAGGGCATGCACACCCTCGGGGCCATGCGCGCCCTCCGGGAGGCTGCCAGCTTCCCTAATGCCCCATCGAGCAGTGCCCCTGCCTACAGCGTGCAGGCTGTGGGGGCTCCCGGCCTCCGACACTTCCTCTATAAGCCGCTGGATATCCCCGACCATCACCGCCAGCTGCCTCAGTTTACCAGGTAGGACCCTACGGGCAGTTGTCTGGGCAGGAAGGCCTATCTAACTAAAAGATTCTTCTCCTAGACATGAGGCGGGAGAGCGCCAGGCAGTCTCTAGAAAGATGGAATAGAATGTCTAATGAGGGAGGCTCAAGGAATCCCTTATTCTAATGGAGCAAAGGGCCCCAGTACTCCAGGAATCCCTCGTTTGCTGGGGAAGCTGGGCCTCCAACCCCTGAGAACCCTCACGTCCAGTGGGGGAGGCGCGGCTCCCTCGTTTCATTGCACTCCTAGACTGAGGGGGAGTCGGGCCAGCCTCGGAGGCCTCTGACTTACCTTGGCCTTACCTCCCTCGGTCCCTGCAGCCCCGAGCTGGAGGCCCCGTACAGCAGGGAGGAGGAACGGCAGCGCCTGTCGGACCTATACCACCGCCTGCACGCGCGCCTCCACAGCCCCTCCAGACCCCTGCGCCTCATTTACCACGTGGCCGAGAGGGAGACGCTGCTGGCCTGGGTGAGTCGGCTCGGGGTCTGAAAGTGTTAGCTCCCCTCTAGAAGTCTCCTTTCCCCCCCGCTGAATCCCCTAAGACCCCAACAGCCTCCATCAAGCACACTGTGCTCCGGCCTGCGTCACCGTTCTGGACGCTACGCGTGTGTCTTTGAAACCCAAGAGGATCACGGGCGAACAGAACAGAACGGAATGTTCGCTCCTCCCCCCTAATCAACCAGTACAGGGTCTTCGACTCTGAAGAGGTCGCGTTAACAACCGTCTGTGTGCCTGCTGCTTCCGGGTTAGCCCTGCCCGTGTGTGCGCGCCAGTGCACGCGTCACTCAGGGCCCCCAGCGCTCTTGAACGTGACAGGGTTCGTTCCAGGCTGTGCCTTCTGCCCGGGGTGTCCTCCCATGGGGTCTCTGGGGCTCCCCTCCTCCCCTCCCATGGGTTTGTTAAGGGTCAGCTATTCAGGGAGTTTGGTCAAGGTGACCCCGTTGGAAATGCCACCTTCCCCCAGGCTCTGCCGTGTGGTACACGTATAGTAAATAACTTATTGTACATCCGTTGTGTATCAGGCATTGTTCTCACCTGAGGATTTTATTTTACTTTCAAATTTTTTTAACTTTGATTTTTAAGCAATTTCAGACTTAGAAAGAAGCAGCAAAACAGTACAAATAATTACCATAAATAGGTCTTTCACCTGGTTTCTCCAGATGTTAACCACAGGCACGTATTAAAATCAGGAAATTAACATCAGTACAACACCATCTCATCCACAGACTTCATTTAGATTTCGCCAGTCGTCCCACTAATGTCCTTTTACTGCTCCATAATCCAGCCCAGGATCATGTTCTGGGCTTATTTATTGTTAACTCCTTAGTCTCGTTTATTTTAAACCCTCTCTCAGCCTTTTTTTTGTCTTGCACGCCCTTGGACTTTCTCAAGGGTACCTGCTAGTTAGTTTGTAGAATGTTCCTCAACTTGGGTTTTTCTGATATTTTATCATGCATTTTTGGCAAAAATATCCCCCAACTGAGCCCTTCTCTGCATCCAGTCACGAGGTCCACAATATCCCTTTGTCCCACTGTTGATGCTAACTTAGGTCACTTGGTAAAGGTGGCATCTCCTCTGTAGGTTTTTTTTCCTTCATAACCAGCAAATATCTTGTGGTGATTATGTCAGATTTGGGTTTGTTTTTTTTTAAATCATACTTTCATCTACAAATTTTAATATCCGTTAATGATTCTTGTCTGCAATAGTTACTACTTTGGTGTTTACCAGGTAGTGATTTTCAGACTTCGTCATCCCTTCTACATTTATTGGTTGAGATTTTATTCTACTACTGTATGGAAGAACTTTTCCTCCCCCTATTTATTTGTTGAATTTTTAATTCTCTGTCAATATGATCTCATGGATTTTTCTTTAATTCAGCAGGCTTAAAGACTTTTCTGCCACTTATTTCGGTGCTCAAACGGTCTCTGATTTAAGCAGGCTGGCCCCTGTGTCTTTCTGATACCCCTCCATCACTGCTGAAGCAGTCTCATTTTCTGGCACAAGATGTTCCCGGCTCATCACGTACTTTCTCTGTGCCTGTCCTGGAATCAGCCATTTGTCTAACGAGCCCTTGTACCTTTTAGCGGAGAATGCCATTTCAAAACCAAGATATGGTAGGCCCAGGATTTTAAATTGGGTTGTTGGGGGATGACTCACTGAAGAGATGGCGTTTAAGGGTGAGGTGGCAGGCCATTTGAGTTTCTAGAGGGAGAATCTGGAGCTTGCCTCCAACAACTGCTCAGTAAGTGTTAAGCACCGTTGTTGTTCTACTCGGTGCACAGATGAGGAAACTGAGATCCAGGAAGTACACACACACACACACACACACACACACACACACACACCCAGCATTAACCAGTTGAAGCTACTAGATTCAGCTGATTCCTTGACCCAACTGAAAGGCCTTGGCCCACCATGATATTAGCTTACCTATTTTAGCCCAGTGACCATGTAGCACCAGATGGGAGCCCTCGCCAACTGTGTTTTCCAAATAGGAGACAGGCATGGAGCTAGGGTGGGGTCGACAGGACTGGGCGTGACCAACTCTGGCTCAACTGACTCTGTCCCCTCTCAAACCTGCAGGTGACTTCCAAATTTGAACTCTATACCTGCCTCAGCCCCCTGGTGACAAAGGCAGGTGCCATCCTGGTAGTGACCAAACTCCTGCGCTGGGTGAAGAAAGAAGAGGATCGACTCTTCATTCGTTACCCACCCAAGTACTCCACACCCCCGGCGGCCCCAGCGGCCTCGACAGACCAGCCTTCTCATAATGGCTTGTTCACTGGACCTTGAGAGGCCGCTAGATTGAGCAGTGCTGGGAACCACCGCCTTTAGCTTTACCTTCTGTCTCCACCCCGGAAATGGGACGCAGGAGGGGCAGGGGAGAGGCTGCCTCCCCACGCACCTCCACCTCTGGGGAAAATCCTTGGGCCTCCCTCTCCCTCACCTCCTCCACTTGGATGATGTTCTAGCCTCTGTTAGGGGCTGTCTCCTCCACCACACCCCCTGTCCTGCATCAGGAGTCAGCCACCTTGATGGGCTCTTAGGCCTGAGTGTCCAGGGCTGGCCAAGGTCCCTATGGGGGGGCCGCAGGAGCTATGGGATTGGGAATGCAGTGCCAGCCTGTGACTAGAACCAGCCTGGGGATATTTTAAAGAAAAAACCGTACATAAAAGGCCCCAAACCAATTCCCACAAAGACATTCCGTTGCCCTTCACATACTTCATTTTTACCCTGTCAAAAGTGGCCCCCATCAATTTCGCTGCTGCTGCTATTAATGAGAAGGTAGCCTCCAGGGCCTACCTGTCCGTGTAACCCAGGCCGAGCACCCGACTTCGCACACGGCTGAGATCCAGACTTTTTACACAGGAGGTGCCGCCTGACTTCCAAGGCTCGTTGTACCCTCGGTGAAGCGGAGGAAACGTCGCCTAGGCTGTTACAGGAGGATCCGTAAACGGAAGGGGACTCGAATTCTTGTGTACCACCGCACAGCACAAGTATACGTGTCCTAGACTTTCACAACCTGCACAACACAGCAACCCAGGGAGGGAAAGCCCTCCCTGGAGTTTGCATGTGCGCACAGCACTCATTCCTCATCCGAACCAAGACCCGGTTGCGCCCTAGCTCTGCCTACGCCGGAGTTGGCGGGCCTCGGGGTGTACGCATGCGCGCTGTCAGTCAGGGGCGCCGGCCGGCGCTGGGCTGGAGCTGCAGCTTCACTGCTCCTGGGCCCGGGTCAACTGACGCCCGACACGCACTACACGCATGCGCGCCGCATCGCCTGTAACCCTCGCGGAGGTGGTTTCGTTTTGTTTTGTTAAAACCAATCCTCATCCCAGGCGCCCGCAAGCTCAAGGCCAGCAGTGGAAAATGGCGGGGAAGTTAGAGCCCTTGGCGATGGAGCCGGCGGAAGTTGTGGAGGAGAGCGAGGAGGCTGAAGGTAGGGAGGGCGAGCAGGCCCCTCCCCCACCAGGGCGGACGGGAGGGAGGCTTTGTCCCCTAATAACGAAATATTAATAGTGATACTAAAAAAATAAACATGTAAGCTTTTTATAAAAAAAAACTTCATCAAAGGGGAGACAGCTAACACGCATATTCTCAATCTACATGAACTCCTGTCAACTTTGTTGGGTACCCTGATTTAAATGTTTGGAACAAACAATAGACTATATATTTCAGTACGCATCTCTTTAAACAAAAAATACGGAGGTGGATGTTGTTACAAAAATCACCCAGCCGCCGCCACACCGAAGAAAATCCACAGTAGTTCCCCAGTATCATTTCACACCCAGCCCATGCCCCATTTCGCATGGACTCTTAAGTCTTCATGGAGAATGGCTTCTCCCAATGACAGCTTCTTTTCTCCGCGGCATTTTGTCAGTAATGACCCCCCACACCCTAGTGTGGTGGGAAATACTGCCCAAGAAATCATCAGAAATCGCAGTGTAGCCGGAAGAAGAAAATCTCCCAAGATGGTGAGCCGCCACTATCCCGCTAACATTTTTTTTGTTACAGACGTTTTCGGAATATACACAAGTACAGCAAATAACACGGTGAAGGCCCATGTACCCATCACTCTTGTTTCAAAAGTCGACTTTCTGCTCTCCTCTGACCTGTCGCTCTCCCCGTTTCTGTACATTCTTCAAACCGTTATGTTAGTAACATGTTGGATTGCATCTTTCCAGATCTATCTATGCAGACATCATCAATAATTGTGATTGTTCAGCTGTTTATTGTTATTTCCCCAGCACCTAAAACAAGCCCTGCTTGGCATATAGTAGGTGCTCGGTAATTTTCTTTTTTGTAACGTATGGATAATTAATAACTGTAACAGGAAGAGCCCTCTTAAATAAGGGCTACATGTGGAGGGCCAGCTTTCAGCAAAGAACAGACAGAAATAAGAAAGCTGAAAATAGATCTCATGTATTGAGCAGTTATGGTAGCACTTAGGATAGTAACAGCTGTGCTGAGAACTATTTTAGTATCAAGCTTTCAAATTAGTCAGAATTGAAGTTATTAACTTCACCAGCAATGGAGAAAATTGAAAAGCATATCAAGTTATCATTCTAGCTCACTGAAAATGGCTTTAAAAAGAAAGAGATAAATCTAGTATTGATTACTCTATGGGGACACAGCCTGTCTCTTGCCTCACTCAGAGAACTGACCAGTAAAGACTTTGCTAGAAGCAGTTTGGAAGAATACGTTTAGCATCTAAAATGCTATTCCGTATCTTTAGTCCCCGTGCTCAGCAATCAGCATATGCAGATGTGTGGACCACAAAGGATCATTGGAGTGTTATGGATGGAAGAAAACACATGGAGCAATCAGGGGAATGGCTGGATTTAGATATATTCTTGGATATTGTGGAATGCTTGAGTGGTGGACATTATTTTAAGCAATAGGGGAAAAAATCTGATTTAATTTAAGATACTTAACAGTTGATTTTAAAGGCGTAAGATCATAGTTTATTGACATAGAATGAGCTCCAAAGGTGATCATAGTTTTATGAGGCAAAAGCAAGTTGGGATTTAGAAAAACAAAGAAGGGCAGTGTTGACAAGAGCCCTATGTATGTTGCACAGAACAATATCTGAAGCTAAAGGACTAACGACTGTCACAAGGGTATAGGTTTTTAAGAGTGCACAAAGGTGAAGGTGCTTTGTGATATTTTTTTTCTTTTATTTGACTTTCAGGAAAACGCATTCTGTAATTTTAAAATATAAGAGAAAGAGGGAAATTTTTTAATGGCATCTAAGGGTCATTTATTGATATTGAGCAATGTTAACATCCCAGTTTTGATGGTTATACTGTGGTTAGAATCCCCTTGTGTCTAGGAAATATACACTGGAATATTAAGGAATAATGGGCCACGATGCCTGCAATTTATGTTACAGAAATGCTCACAAATGGGAAATCTGATACAAAGGCAAATAGGAGCACTGGGGCCTTTTCTACCACTTTTATGTACATCTGAAATTATTTCAAAATAAAATGTTAAAAGGGACTATCTGTACAGGCTGTTTTATAATATACATTCCTAAAACTTGTTATCAAGATGTTAGTCTGATTTTTTTTTTTTTAATGTGCTTATAACTCATGATGACTAGGACTCGAAATGAAGTGGAGAGGAAAAACTGATGGAGCTTTGGCAGAAATGGTTACAAAAGCCAGCTGTAAAATGCACAGAGACAATCGAGAAATCACATTATCTGGGCACTGGATGGTATTACGTGATGACTGTTAATCTTGTCGGGGTGATTACAGGTTTAGAGTCATGTAGGAAAATGTCCTCAAGCAGTTGAGACTCTTTGTGAAATATCTAGGGATGAAATGTAACATAGCGTAGGGCTTGCTTGGAAATACCTCAGCACAGGAAAAACCTAGCTGAAGCAAATATGGTTGTCAGATTTTAGCAATGCATAAATCAAAAGTTCATCATGGCATCCTCTCTATTTGCGGGGACTTTTGGAAATTTTCATATGGCATACTAAAAAGAAAACAGATAATTAGAAATACTTCCCCCTTGTTAATAGAGTAGCTTTAATTTTTGTTTCACTTCCAAATACTAAGAATATTATAAACATTTTTAAAATCTCAAGAGGAGACATGCCAACCTATTACTATTGATTATATCAGAGAAAGGCAATAAGATTCATTGGCTAAGGAGAGAAGAAGTTTCATTTTTAACTTCACATATTTCTGTAATGTCTGAATGTTTTGGGGTAAGAGAGTAAAAATTAAAGCAATACATGAAATATTATTTTCAGTTTTTACTACATTTTACTGAAAGCTCTGAGTGTGTTCTATTGTCGGTAGTTACCTCTGGGAAGAAGAGGGACTTGAAGAAGGGGCTGTTCATGAGAGGAAGCTTTTACTTTTAGTCTAAGTTTTTCTACATTTGCTTATTAAGTACTAAAAATTCAAATGCAAAATTTAATGTATGCTAATTTGTAAAGGATTTCAGACAAGATAAAAAGATGTAAAGAGTGAACATACCACCAAACATTTTAACAAAATTTCATAAGGTCAGGTGAAGAAAGAACCCCCGATTTACAACATGATTTCTAATGGCTGCAAAAGATTTCATCCTACGATTGTGCTGTTTAAATTAACTCAGACATCTTTAGGTTGCTTCAGCTTTTTAAGATTAGAAACAATGAGCAATTTGCCCACTATCCTTTATTTTCTTAACATAGATTCCTAGATAATGGAATTTCTGATCTAGAGGATTTGAGTAATTTTTTTATATTTACTACCAAAAAGTTTGAAATATAATACTGGCTTTGCCTATCATTTTGACAAAAATGAAAATGTTTGAAAACATATTTGGCTGCTAGGAATATGGAGGAGTCTTTCGTGGGCCTGCTTGAAACAAATGGAGAGCAGTTTCACAATACCCATAAAATTTATTAACACACATGCTCTTTAATCCAGCAGGTAGCCCAGTAGGAATTTATCTAGTATATAAACTCCCATACCTGCACACAAAAGAATGTATAGGGATGGTTTTCTGGTTGAATTGTGTCCCTCCCCCAAATTTATGTCTACCAGAACCTAATAATGTGACCATATTTGGAAATAGGGTCTTCGTAGATATAACTAGTTAAGATGAAGTCATACTAGATTAGGATGGGCCCTAATCCAATGACTGGTATCGCTATAAGAGGGAAATTTGCACATACAGAAATAAAGAATGCCACATGAGGACAGACCCACAAAAGAAAGACTCCAAAAGAGGACCCATTTTGTGGTATTTTGTTATGGCAACCCAAGAAAACTAATACAGAGGGTCCATGTGATATTGTTTGTAACAGCACAAGAAGAGAAACATCCTGAATATCCATCAGTAGGCGGGCTTCTCTTAAATTATGGTATATCCGTTCAGTGAATCACTATGAAGCCACTAAAAAGAATAAAAAGATCACCAGTATACGTGATCAAATGAAAAATACAAGATGTGGACCATTCATGAGGCAACACTACTTGTTATAGAAAGAGTGGACTTGTGCTCATATATGAATTGAATGATCTCCAACTACACAACAAAGAGCTTGTAACACTAGTGGTCTCTCTGACGGGGAAGTGAGAAGCTCAGGGTCTTAGGAGGAGGGACTTTTCACCGTACATTACTGTGAGTAAACATCTCTTCCTTTACCATGTGGCTATCGTATGTGTTTTGTGAGCGGCCTTTCATTTTCGCCGCCCAGAGTTCTCGAAGAGGAGTGGATCACTGGGATTTGACCTTTCATCATTGATTTCAAGAGTTGAAGATGTTAAAAAAATCTCCTGTGGCTTTTTTGTTGTTGTTGTTATAATTTTATTTTGTTTTTTAAGTTTATTTGTGTATTTTGAGAAAAAGAGCACGAGCAGGGAATGAGCAGAGAGAGGGAGAGAGAGAATCTTAAGCAGGCACCAAGCGGTCAGTGCAGAGCCAATGCAGGGCTCAGTCTCACAAGCTGTGAGATCATGACCTGAGCCGAAATCCAGAGTTGGATGCTTAATTGACTAAGCCACCCAGGTGTCCCTGTTGTTATAATTTTAAAAGTGACACAGGCTGGTGTTAAATACATAGAGAAGTACAGACGGTGGGGCGCCCGGGTGGTTCAGTTGGTTAAGGGTCCGACTTCAGCTCAGGTCATGATCTCATGGTTAGTGAGTTCGAGCCCCGCGTCGGACTCTGTGCTGACAGCTAGCTCAGAGCCTGCAGCCCGGCTTCAGATTCTGTGTCTCCCTCTCTTTCTGACCCTCCCCTGCTCTCTCGCTCTCTCTCTCTCTCTCCCTCTCAGAAATAAATTTTTTTTTAAATTCTAAAAAAAATGTACAGATGGTGAAAAGTGTTTTTGAATCAAGATTCAAATACAGTGGTTACAATTGGATACAATTACAAATACCATTGAATGATACTTGTGTCATGTCTCTTATAATCAATAGTTTCCCCTCTCCCTCTCTTTTTCTTTTCTTTGCAATGTATTTGTTGAAGAAACCAAATTGTCCTGTGGAGTTTTCCAGCATCTGGATGACAGTGATTGCACTCCCATGGTATCATTTAGCATGTTTCCCTGCTCCTTTTATTTCTTCTTAATTGGTATTTAGCTATAGAAACCTGGTAAGATTCCTGTTTTGTTGTGTTGTGTTGTGTTGTGTTGTGTTGTGTTGTGTTTGGCAAGAATCCTTTATAAGTGGTGTTGTGAGCTTCCATGAGGAGGCTCATAATACCTGGTTGTCTTTGTTTGATGGTAGCATTCATTAATAACCATATCCTAGACCTATTGATTCATTTTAATAAATATTTATTGTTTTTAATTTTTTTCATATTATAAAACATGTAGTCAGATGGTAGAGGGTTATGTTTATTTATTTTTGAGAGAGAGAGATCAGAGGAGGGTCAGAGAGAGAGGGAGACAGAGGATCTGAAGCAGGTTCTGCACTGACAGCAGAGAGCCCGATTTGGGGCTTGATCTCATGAACTGTGAGATCATGACCTGAGCCGAAGTCAGATGCTTAACTGACCAAGCCACAGAGGCATCCCAGACCCATTGAGTCTTTAGGAATTTGCAAATTGTGGCCTATAATGCTTTTTTTAAAAAATAAATTATCTGAAATCTTTCTGCCCTACTGCATCACTTTGAACTTCATATTGATTCTAAAAAGCAGCAGCAGCAGCAAAAATGTATCCCCTCCTTCTCTCATCCCTGAGTTTCAGTTCATTAAGGTGATGCCTCTGGTGTCCTTTGACCTCTTAGGAGAAGCTGAACATGAGGAGTCCTGATTCATCCAGCACACATCACAAACCTCAGAGACAAGGGATGGGGTCTTGCAGGAGCCCTGCCCTGTTTGGAAACCTGCCCCTCAACCTGTCCTCAGTTCCAGGTCAGGGGTGTCTGTGCCTTCCTTCCTCCCTTCCCAGATAGGCCTGGCCCTTCCCTCCCTCCTGAAATTGTGGTTTTCATCTCCACAGGGCGGACCAAGCCTTTGAAGGTGCCTGAAGACTTGCTGGCAATGGTGAAAAAGCTGCACAAAGGTCATGCATATCTTTGTGTCTGAGGCTTAGCCTGGGGTTTTGAGGCAGGCAGATGTGGTTCAACCCCAGACCCCTCAACTCACAGCCTTGGGAAATTATCCCATTGCACATTCTCTCTCTGATACAACTTAATTATTTGAACTAAAAATATAGTTTCAAAATTCAAGAAGTATAAGAGGATGGAAAATCCTACTCTCTTACATACATGAATGCACACACAAACATCTGTGTCCCTGACCCAAGGGCTAGCAGCAACTATTTTTAAATTCTTAAGCATTTTTCCAGAGATTAAAAAAATATACATTCATGGGTGTGTATTCTTTGTCCTCCCTTTTTATATACAAATGGCAAGTGGCAATGCAAATGACTGTATCTTGCTTCCATTGTTGAGGGGGCCTAGGAAGCAGCCTACATCAGGGCTGGGGCAGAGTACTGGCTAGGTTTAGGTTCGACCCCCCACCCCAGCCCATCTGCAACTTAAATCTGTGATCCGTCAGTCTGTTCCAAAATAAAGAGAACCATTCCTTCCTCCTGCCCTGCACACGGTCCCCCACCCCCATGGCCACCTGCAGAAGTATGTTGGGGTTGCTGCCTAGGCCAAAATTAGGTAGAGAACTTGCAGTATTGGAAATGCAGCGTGTTCGTGACCTTCTGCAATAAAATGAAGATTCTCAGGAATTTGTTATCGTAGTCAGCACCTTGGAGAGCATTCAGGCTCCTAGAAGTCTCGGGATGGAGTTGGTGGCCTCCGAAAATCAAGGGCTTGAATTTATTAACTCCAGAACTCCAGGTTGTCAGGGGTTGGTAGTGAGACCTAGCAAGGGTTGGGAAGCCTTTGCCCCAATTCTGTGCTGCTGATTGAAACCAGAGAGGGATGAGGAGGAAGTCTTCTCCATACAGAGCACTGATATTGGGACTGTGAGAAGTTAGAGATGGTTCCCTAAAGAGAGAATGATATCTCTGTCACGGGAGAACCTTAAAGCCACTACCTACAAGAGGAAAGCATTTTTCCCATTTCTCAAATGAGGCCAGTGCCACAGTCAGATGGACAGAAGTGACTGCCGGGCTTTCAACAGGGTGGAGCAGGTGGGAGATCTCCACTGGCTCCCATCACACTCAAAATTACATCTAGAAGCCTCCAGCATGCCCCAGGAGGCCCTTTGTGATTTGTCATCTCACAAATCCTTTTAACCACCTTGCCTCCTGGTACTTTTGACTTGCTTGCTAGACTCACACCAGCCACACCAGCCCCTTACCCATTACTTCGGGCATCTGCCTCACTCACTCCCTTTTCTGGGGCTTTGCCCTTGTCTCTCTGCCTGGCATCATTCCCCCTTCCACCCTCTCCACCCCCATGGAACAGGCTCCCTTCCTCACCTCCATATCAAGAAGCACCTTCTACCCTTTCACTCTTCAACCCCTTGCTTCACTTTATTTCTATCCACTGTAGTTACTGTTGCCCATATTGACAGCATATATCTTCATTCAATGTCCATTTTCCTATGCAGAATGCACACCCTGCAAGGGCCTCTCACAGAGCCCAACACAGAGCAGGTGCTCAATAAATTCGTTTTGATTGCTGGTATCAGAGACACAGCGCCAACACCCACCCACCCCCATCTGCCTTAGACAGCCGGATGTCTATCTTCTCTGGCTCAGTCTTTCTTTGGTTCTGCAGAGGGAAGCCTGGAGCCACAGATTGAAGACCTGATTAACCGGATTAATGAGCTTCAGCAAGGTAAACACCAGGACCCAGGCTTCCTAGCTGACCAGGAAGAACCTGGACTTGGAATGGCTCCACTTCCTTAGCTATAAAATCTAGCACCTGTGGGTTCCTTAAAGATGAGTGCGCAGAGTCACAGTGTGCAAGAGAATAGCAGGGTTAGAGGCTGCACTCACGGTGTCTTCTCTTCTTTGGCCCAGCCAAGAAGAAATCCAGTGAGGAAGTGGGAGAAGCCCAAGCCCTCTGGGACAGCCTGCATAGGGAACTGGACTCTTGTAAGTGGCACCGAAAGAGGGACCCAGAGATCTTACGAGCGCCGCTGATGTTCTCTGGACACGTCAAGGTCTTTGCATGGGTTATTCCCTCCACCTGCAGTGCTCTTATGCCTATAATCCAGATTGCCTTTTGCTGCCCCATCACCTTTCTACTATCAGCCCAAACTTTATTCTAACAGTCTACCTCAATGCCCCATCTCGATGTGGAATACCACTTTCTGTCTGTCACTGTCACTTCCCTGCTTGATTTATTTCTTCACAGCTTTTATTTCCACTTGACATAACATATTTATTTCTAGTCTTCTATCCCATTGGTATAAACCCTGTGTGTCCTGCAGTCTTCACTCCTTCGGTATTTACAGACAGTGTGGACACTGAGGGGGAGAAATGGGACCAGGAATGGCCCCTAGTAGGAGATGGGTGCAGGTGGCAAGAAGATACCCCCCATGGCCTGGCACTGTACCTTACCTTCTGTAACCTCGATATGCCTTGTGCACGAAGCTATCAGGTATGGCCCCTGACAGCTCAAAGTGTCACTGTGTTTTCCAGTGAATGGAGAGAAGGCTCACCTAGAGGAGGTCTTGAGCAAAAAGCAAGGTATTTATCAGCTCTCTGTCTTCATTGTTCTACCCCATTCTACCCTCAAAATCCCACAGTTCCCCAAATAGCTAGAGGAATCCCACTGAAACCCGAGTCAGGGTGCTTCCCCCTCTGCTCACGTCTCTCCCTTGGCTGCCACCAGACTCGACGTAGACACTAAAGGCCTTTGATGTGTGACGTGATGTGGGAGCCATTACGTCCTCCCCTCCCTGACCCCTCAAGAGCTCACACAGGGCTCCCTTGGTTCCTCTCCCCACAGAGGCGCTGGGGATCCTCCAGCTGCACTGCCAGAGGAAAGAGAGTGGAGCTCAGAGGTAAGGAATCCTGCCCACCTCTTCCCTCCTTTGTTCCCAACCTAAGGAGGAGGGAGCAAGAGCGAGGGAATATATACCTTGGACACACACTTCTCATTTTTCCTTTCTGTAGAGTAGAGTAAATAGACATGAGACTTGCCCCCTCATCTTTGGTATCAGATGACGGTGTTGAGCTTAACTGGCTCATTGAAACATTCATTGCTAGTTTCTTTATTAAGCAAATTTTGCCCACTGGTGTTATTCTAAATCTTCTCTTGGTTATCCAGCTCTCCCACCCAGATAAATTCATTTCTTTATTTATCTGCCCATTTAGGGCCCCCCAGTCATCCATTTACCCAGCCATCCATCCATTCATCTACACATCTATGCAGTCCTTTTCCAGCGGGCCAGACAGCCAACATGTCTTCAGCTTTCCATCTAATCATCTCCCATCCATCCGATCATTCATTCACCCTCATTCCATCTTTCCAATCATCCATTCATCTAGCTGTTTATTTATTCACCCAACCATCCACCCAGACATCTAGTCACCCTTCTAGGAATCCTTCTTTTATTTCTCTGTCCAGCCATCATCCCTCCACACTTCATTTCTCCAGCCAGCCATCCTCTCTTCCGCCAGCCACTCACCCATCCAGCTACTGTCCATCCAACCATCTATCCACCTCCATCCTTTGAACCTTTCCTTAATATGTTCTTGTGACCAGAGGTCGCACACCATGGTGGACCATAATTTTAACTGTATAGGAAACCCAGTGATAAAGTGGATGTATGCTCGACCACACCACACATAGCAGTTTATGTTCATTTTTCTTTTTTTTTTTAATTTTTTTTAAATTATTTGTTTCTAGGAGAGAGAGAGAGACAGCGTGAGCAGGGGAGGGTCAGAGAGAGAGGGAGTCACAGACTAAAAGAGGCTCCAGGCTCTGAGCTGGCAGTCAGCACAGAGCCCGACGCGGGGCTCGAACCCACGAACCGCGAGATCATGACCCAAGCGAAAGTCGGACGCTTAACCGACTAAGCCACCCAGGTGCCCCTATGTTCATTTTTCTACCTAATCCTCACAATGACAAGGACAGGAGTGAAAGGCTACTGTCACCTTCCCACCACTATCACCATTTTACATATGAGGAAAGAATGATGAAGATTATGAACCTAATGATGAAGGTTCCTCCTGCTGAAGGAAGTGGGGGCTTATTTAGACTGTGACTAAGAGCTGTCTTTCTCCTTCCAGGAAGAACATGTTGCAGGAGTGCACGGAGCAAATTTCTGTCCATAACTCTCAGGCTGCAGAGAGTTGCAGACGGAGGAAGCTGGGGTAAGCCCGCATCTGCGGCCTGGTGTGGCACTGGCTGGGCACGGGAGTGGGGCCTGCATCAGGGAGACTTTGTTAGAAGAGGAGCCGTTGGAACCAAAGCTTGGAGGAGAAAGCCCATAAAGGGACTCCTAGTAGAGGGAGCACCAGGCAGAGGTCCAAAGGGCCCCCAGAGGAATCCCCAGACTGGGCCAGGCTGGGTCTCAGTCTCAGTGTCAGTCTAGCACGTGCTCTCTCAACCCCGGGCTTTGGCCCCTAGGACTCAGGTTGAAGAACAGCTGGAGAATTTGGTGAGCCAGCACAAGGACCTCTGGGAGCTTCACGTGAGCCGTCCTCTTTGCCTCCACGCGAAGCCCCTCCTCTCCTGGCGGGCTCAGTGTCCACCCACTGCTCAGCCCCAACTCCATGAGATAGTTCGTGACTCCTTTCTTCCTCTTACCCACCTAGTCAGCCCTTCAACTGTTACCTTAAATCTAGCCACCTGTTACCATCCCCCATCGCCATGCCCAGCATCTACGGCCCAGGCTGTTGCGGTAGCCTTTGCTGACCATCCTGCTTCCTTCCTGCTCACCTAGAGTTTGCTCCCCTTGCAGTGGCAAATGGGGACCCTGAAAAGGCCATGGTTTGATCATCCCTTCATTCAACTAATGTTGCTGGAGGCACCCAGCAACATTCCAGGCAGGAGGAGACAGTGGGGAGCCAAAGGGGCCAAACATTTTTGCTGTCCCCAGGATGGTTGGGGCCGGGGAGTGGGAAACATACTCAGACTCTAAACAAAAAAATAAGTAGATAGATCATGCAATGTCAGTGGGGAAAGCCTCTCTAAGCAGGTGACATCTGAATACAGACATAAAGTAAGGGAGGAAAACATTCAGGTATCTTGGTGCAAATGCTCCTGGAAGAAGAAAAGGCAATGCAAAGGCCCTGAGGCTGATGCGTGCCTTGCGCATTTGAAGAGCAGCAAAGGGTGGGGGGGATGGGGAGAGTGAGAAGAGATTGGGAGGCGCACGGGGACGTAGGGAGCTTTTGGAGAAGAAATGTGTCTCCACCGCCACCAGCCACAGCAGGAACTGCACATGAAGTTAAATAGTTGAATGAATGAATGAATGAATGAAGGAATGAAGGAATGAATGACCTAATTCGGGTAAGGGCTTGCTGAGGGGGCTGAAAGGGCAGACCAATGGACAGGTCTCCTCTCTGGCAGTTGTTGAAGCAGCGACTGGCCTGGGAGATACATACCCTGCAGAGTAGCAAGGAGCAGCTGCTCGCTGAAGGTGGGACTCCAGGCAGGGGGCGGGGCCGGGGCGGGGCCGAGTCGGCCGGAGCCCCTGGCCCCGCCCACAACGCCCCGCCCACCCGCAGAGAAACAGGCCAGGGCCAAGCTGCGCGAGGTGGAGCAGAGGCTGCGCTCGTCGCCCGAGGTCTGGGGCGCCCGGATCCTGAACGACGGGTGAGAGAGGCAGGAAGCCTGGGTTGAAGGGGAAGGAGCCAGGAGGAGGGGGATGGGCCAACTGCCTCCCCCCGCAGCCCCGGCACAGCCTCTGGCCGCCCCTCCCGGAAGGGCCGACCCTGGGGCGAGTTGGCGGGACTTCTGGGGTGCCGCGCTCCTTGCACCCCGGCCGCTCTCGCCTCGGCTGCTCTGCGTCTGCGGTCTTCGTCGGGATCTCGGTGGCTTCCTCCCCTTGCCGGCCCACTCTCGCTCTCTTCTTCCTCTCGCCGCGCCCCCTGCTCTCCAGGCTGCAGACGGAGGTGGAGACGCTCGGGGGGCAGGATATTGCCCAAACCCATTGCACCCCAAAGGACGAGGACTGCAAAGGAGAGGTAGGGAGCGCGGTGATGGCGGCGAGGGGGCAGAGACGGCGGGGGTGCCCTCGGAGTCCCTGGAAGTCAGCGCCCGTGGGGAGCAGAGCTTCCCGGCGGGGCACACGAGGGACAGGGTGAAGGCAGTCGCCGGCCCGCGTGCCTGGAGGCCAGCGCCCGCAGCCTGACTCGTGGCTCCCGCAGGCCGGCCCCGAGCGCCCCGGCGCCCACAGCGAGGACCTGGAGTCGCCCCCAGACCAATAGGACCCGCCCCGACCCCCCCGACCCGGGCCTTTGATGCCGACCCAGAAATAAAGGCGAGGATTTCGTTCAGTCCTCCACCTCCAGCTTCAGTCTGTCCCCCTGACCTTGGGGGCGGAGGGCGGGGACCTTGGGGGCGGAGGGCGGGGGGCGTGTCTAGGCGCTCTGGGCGGGGCCTCGGCCGGGCTCCGCCCTCCAGTCGCGTGGGGGCCTCAAGCAGCAGCTCAGTGAATGTCCCTGAGTACCTCAAAGGACACGTGGGCTTCGAAGCCACCCCATCTCCAAGGCGGCCCCTCCAATTCCTGTTTTACGGACAAGGGCTAGAGGGAACGTGTTAAACACACACAGAGGGTCCTGTATGTCCGCTGGTAAATCCCAGCCTCTCAACAGCCCCTGCATTCCCCACAGACGCCCACTGACCTCTGGGCCTTCCCCTGACCCCTTCACCCGGGCAGGTCCAGCCAGCTGCTGCTGCACCCTCGCCAAGTACTTTTTCATCTCAGGGCCTTTGCCCTGCTTTGTCCTCGTGTGGGGTGCCCTACCCCCCAGGTCTCTTCACCGGCAAGTCCGTTAAGTATGTCAGCTGCCTTGGAGGCTGGCGTGGGGGACCCTTTTCCTAAAGGTGCCTTGGTGGGGCGCCTGGGTGCCTCCGTGGGTTGGGCATCTGACTCTTGATTTTGGTTGGGTCATGATCCCAGGGTGGTGGGATCGAGGCCCTGGTGCGACAGTTCTGAGTGTGGATCCTGCATAAGATTCTCTCTCTCCCTGTACCCTCAGCCCCTTCCCCCTTTCAAACGAATAAAAATACATTTTAAAAAATTTAAATTCAAAAGGTGCCTTGCACCAGGGTGCTGTCATTTACTACACAGGTATTCATAAAAGGCACGTGCTGGTTGCTGTGTGCCAGGCACTATTCAGAACAGGGGCTTATAATCTATTACGTGCTTACTAACTAGTTCATATCAACTTATTATTAGTCCCAGGCTACAGATGAGGAACATCAAGGGGTGTTTATCTCTTAGAACAGAGATTTTTATGCAATAAGTACTCAGTAAATTGTACCTATTGTTTATTATTCTTGTTACTATTTTTATTAATCCCAATCTAGAGATGAAGAAAACTGAGTCAGTGAATGTATACAGGAAGCCCATAATAAATGTTCGGTCTTGCCATTGTTATGATTACAGCACAGATGAGGCCCCAGAGAGCTTTAATCTCTGTTCCATGGCTCATACCAGGCCCAGCTGACTACAGGCCTGGCCTCTGATCCCCTGCCCCACTGCCTGCCTGCCTTAGGCCAGCCTCCAGGGACATTTCGGGAACTTTGGTGTCTGTCAGCCTGCCTGTATCACACGAGAGGGAGAGCCTGGGTATTCTGCGGACCTACCATTTTCCTCCTAGGAGTCAAATCCTGGCTTCCTTGCTCACTGACTGAGTAACCTCAGCAGATCCATTCTTGTCTCCAAAACTCTATTGCCGAATGTGCAGAATGGTGCTGCCAGCTGCACAGAATTGCTATAAGCCTAGCCAGCTCCTCTCTCCTCCAGGATATCTTCCCCGAGCCCGCAGATAAGCTGCACTGCGCCTCGTTGTGGTTGTCTCCCAGACTGAACTCAGAGTGGAGACTGACCAGCGCTACTTCATCTCCCTGGGTTCCGGGAAAAGGCCTGAAGAAACACACTGAAAATAGATGCCCCTTTCAGCTGTTGGCTGTACATTTTGGTACATGCGCGAAATCCACTGAAATTCCTTGGATCTGAAGGCTACTTGTGATTAATTGTTCATGGTTTCCCTGTGCTGATCGTTCTTACTCTTTTTTTTTTTTCATGTTTTATTTATTTCTAGGAGAGAGAGAGAGACAGCGTGAGCAGGGGAGGGTCAGAGAGAGAGGGAATCACAGACTCTGAAACAGGCTCCAGGCTCTGAGCTGGCAGTCAGCACTGAGCCCGACGCGGGGCTCGAACCCACGAACCGTGAGATCATGACCTAAGCGAAAGTCGGACGCCCAACCGACTAAGCCACCCAGGCGCCCCCGTTCTTACTCTTAACCACTGCCAGTCTGTCCTATGAAATCAACACTGCTTTATTCTGTATTCCTGGAATTTCCCCAAAAGTTTATGCTTTGAGCGGTGGCTGCTTTACTCTCACACACTTTCCTTTCTCACCTGCATTTAAGTTAAGAGAAGTCGTCACGTTATTCCCCAGACAGGAAAGGTTCAAATGGTGTTCCAGTCAGGGAATTGTTTTACCCTTTTCATCCTAATTATGTCGGGATTGTGGGTTTGGAAGGCGATAATAAAAGAACAGGAGACTTATATTTGGGAATGTTAAATAGCAATGTGAAAACTGCACTTTTGTTAAATTTTTTTTTAATTATTTTATGGAGAAAGAGCGAGCATGAGCAGGGGAGGGGGCAGAGGCAGAGAGAATCTTTTTTTTTTTTTTAAGTTTATTTTATTTATTTATTTTGAGAGAGAGAGAGAGCAGGGGAAGGGCAGAGAGAGACGGAGACAGAGAATCCCAAGCAGGCTCTGCACACCCAGCAAGCAGACTGACCTGGGGCTTGAACTCATGAACAGTAAAATAATGACCTGGGTTGCAGACAAGAGTCAGATGCTTAAACAGCTCACCCAGGTGCCCTGAGGGAGAGAACATCTTAAGCAGGCTCCACGATCAGCAGGGAGCCCAATGAGGGGCTCAAACCCACAACCCGTGGGATCATGACTTGAGCTGAAACCAGGAGTCGTTCAACCGCCTGAACCACCCAGGAGCCCCAGAGCTGCACTTGTACAAGCTGCAGTCACAGATTGGGGCTGTGCTGCCCAGCGTGACGGCTCCCGGCCACATGCGTTCCCAAACACCTGCGGGGCGGCTGGTCCAAGCAGAGACATGCCCCACGTACAAAATGCACACTGGGTTCAAAAACCTGGAAGAAGAAGAAGAAAAAAAAAACTAACTACATCATTAATAATTTTATGCTGATTACATATATAAATGACAATAGTTTATGAATAGTTATGTTCATAATATTCAAGAATACATTGGCTTAAATAAAATATTAAGGTTAATTTCACCTTGTTTTTTCTTATGTTTTTTCATGTGGCTAGTAGAAAATTTCAAATTACATACATGGCTCACAATATATTTCTATTTCTACTGGCCAGCACTGTTTTATTAGAAGGGGTGGAAGGAGGCTGGGCCATCTAGTTGCCCCCGGCCCCTTTGGAGCCGTGTCCTGCAGGCCACATAGTTCCTGGTCTACCGGTGTCTCGATCTCGCTTGATGCTCGTGGTGCCAGGAGCTCAGCGCGGGAGTCTGGAAGAGTGTTCACGTGGAAGGGACACGCAGGTGGGGCACGCGCACAGCCATCTGCATCCTGACCCCCTCTCTGTGTACACACCTCAGTTCGTGGACGAACAGATCGCAGCGTCTCACATCTCAGAAAACGTTCTAGTGGATTTGAAGAACATAATTTTGGTGTGCCAGATGTCCTTGCTCACTCGGGCCTAAACGCCGAACACCTAGATCCGTATAAAGTTTCGTGGAATACCATTAGCAAGAGGCTCGAACTGTGTAGATGACAAGATGACCAGGCTTCAGGAACGCATTGTACATGATTGTCATGCCATCAAAACTGTTGAATGGCTGTTGAGGAGCAGGACAGTCACATGTTTTTAAGCTTCTACCTGATGCTTTATTTATTTACTCTGAAGCAGGGAGGGGAACTACCTTTACGATGGGGAGATCAGCGGGCAAGGCCCCCTGAATCAGGGTCTAAGTGCAGTGTGACCAGTTGTGGGACCATCTGACCATATCTTCTTGGTGTGACACGTGGGAGGTACACATCATCGCGCATGTGGGGTTCTTGATGAAAATGCTTAACTTAAATTTAACTAGTTGGAAACTATACAGCGAGGTGCTTGATAGCACAGCTGTCCTGCACGTCAGGACCAGGTCCCTGCCTTGAGGAACTGGAGAAGCTCTGATGTATCAGTTTCCTGTCCCTGTGGTGACAAAATACCACAAACTTGGTGGCTAAACCAACTGTGTTACAAATGTGTTACCTCATAGTTCTGGAGGCCAGTTCTGGAGGACTTGCCTTTCACTTCTGGAGGACTAAAATCAAGGTGTCATCAGCGTTCTGTTCCTTCTGGATGCTCTTAGAGAGAATCTATCCCTTACCTTTTTCTAGCTCCTCAATACTTAAATACTTGCCTTAAATACTTCCTCCTTCCGTCCAACCCCTTCTTCAATCTGCACATCTCCTCTGACTTTGACCCTCCTGCCTCCCTCTCAAGGACCCCTTGATGCCATTAGGTATCCAGGTAATCCCCAACTTAAGGCGCCTAACTAAACCACACCTGCAAAGCCCCTCTAGCCACATTCCACATACTCCCAGGTTCTGTGGATTAGGACATCTTTGGGGGCCATTATTCTGCCCACCACCCTGGAGGACTGTTCTCGAATGGGAGAGACCAAAGAGACCAAAGGCAATTCAAGGCTGGGAGAAGGACATGGTGGGGTTCTTTGGGGGAATTTAAGAACAGTGAAATTTGGATGACAGTGTGGAATTAGTGTGGATTTCCAGCAGTGACACTGGCAGGGGTTTGGTTGGAGAGTGCCCTTATTTTGGCAAGATGAGAGCAGAAATAGGTTTCATCATGTCTGCCACCAGTGCTCCGAAGTGTGTGTATTCAGAGATGGAGAGGATGAAGTGGGCACAGAAAGATATTAGTAGTCAGTCCAGGGGGTTCTTGTAGGATTCTTTTTCAAAGGCTTGATATCCCTTCATAAACCCAATAATAAGTGGAAACTTGGAGCTCCATTTCCATAGCCCCTTCCTGTCTTCTAAATGTCCCAGTGAGAAGCCCCTGAGAAGGCAGACTTTACATTTTGCATGAATACACGTAACATCAGACTTGAGAATCTATTCCCAACCCGCAGAAAGCGCAACACCTCTCCATTCAAACTCTTGACTTTATCCAGAAGTGACCGTGCGGGTTCATGAGGTTCTGGTTAGGTCCCAGCTCAACTCTGCCTTCGCCTTCTTCTTCTTCTTCTTTTTTTTTTTTTAATATTTTTAATTATTTCTGAGAGAGAGAGAGAGACAGTGTGAACAGGGGAGGGTCAGAGAGAGAGGGAGATACAGAATCTGAAACAGGCTCCAGGCTCTGAGATAGCTGTCAGCAGAGAGCCCAATGGGGGGCTCGAACCCACGAACCGTGAGATCATGCCCTGAGCCGAAGACGGAGGCTTAACTGACTGAGCCTCCCAGGTGCCCCTCAACTCTGCTTCTTAACGAAATTTCTTTATGGGTATTTAGTCCCTCAGCAATGCAAAGTGCATCTCAGGCTCTTTTCATCTCCACTCAACTGCCATCGCAGGTCAGGAGATGTTTTGACTCTCTCCTAGGCCATTGATTTCAGGAATTACAAGGGAGAATGAAGCCCTTGCCTGGCCTACAGCAGCCTCCAAAAGGAAATGAGGGCTCTCACGCTGGTGGCCTTTCCTGGTCTATAACAAACCTGTGTCTTTCGGCTTTTGAGTTGCTAGTTGTTCTGGAGGCTAAAGTGACCTCCCTCTCCCCGCCCACCTCCTCTGTATTCAGTTCCCTTAATTAATTGTCAGAACTTTGCTTCTTTGTCCTTCAGGCTCGCGTGTGAATAGACCCCTGGGGGAGCTCAGCTTTGCCAAAGGCTCACGTGCAAGCCCCAGAGAACTGAGCTAGAAAGGAGCCAACCTTGAGAAGCAGGCAGAGGAGCCAGAGGGACTTGGGTTCACACACAGGGAAAGGGAGTGGCCAGATGACCTCAGGAGCCTCTTCGGGGGGACATTCCTCCATCTGTCCAGGTGATGGAGCAGGGGCCGGGTGACAGACCAGCTCCTGGGACCAGACTGCCTCCCTTAGCAGCCCAGCTCCGCCACACACTAGCTCTGTGACTTCACCAAGTCACTTAGCGTCCCTGCACCTCAGTCTGCTCATCTGGAAAGCACAGGCTTGTGAGGGTTAAATGAATATATAGAACGCGCCCAAGACAAGATTTTGCACAGCACGAGCACCATGTTGGAGATAGAGAGCCCGCCATCATCATCACGAAGAATTTTCATATTTGCCTTGGTGACTATGTCAGCCACTGTCACACTGGGTCCCCATCAACACCACAGGCTCATCGCTTAACTACAACCAGGATAGAGCTGGGATTCAACACCAGGTCTTCCTACCTCCAGTCTAGAATTCTCCCTGTTCCACATGCCACACAGCACACTCCATTCTTCCCCATTCCATCTAGGTTTGCCTCTCTTTCTTCCTTTCTTTCTTTCTTCCTTTCTTTCTTTCTTTCTTCCTTTCTTTCTTTCTTCCTTTCTTTCTTTCTTTCTTTCTTTCTTTCTTTCTTTCTTTCTCTCTCTCTCTCTCTTTCTTTCTCTCTCTCTCTTTCTTTCTTTCCTCCCTCATCTTTAAAAAAAACAATTCAGCTGAATTAAACCTGAAAATTTTATGGGTTTATTCAGTGATGCCGGGATGGGGCAGCATCCAATCTGGCAGACTGCGAGTTGCCCTGAGATGCTGTACAAAGCCCAAGCCTTCTAGGCAGAAGGGAGCAGTAGTGAGGAAGTTCTAGGGTAGAAACACTGGTTGGTTATTGCAGACTCACTTTCCCTCAGGAGAGGGCAGCGGTCCATCAGGGAGAGAATCTAACTCATGCCGACTTGCAGCTGTCTTTCTGGTGCGAGCACAATAAGCTTGTACTGATTACTACTTTAGCGATTTCTTGATTTTACTTCTCTAGCCCTCTCTTTTTTTTTTAATGCCCTTTTTGACACCAGTTTCTGCCCGGTTTCCCAGGATCGGTAGGCTCTGGAATCAGGGGGTGTCCGTGGGGCTCGCATCCTTGCCACCAAAAACTATAAAGGAGGAGAAATAATTATCCCTCCCCAAGACTCCTTTTTTTCTCGAGTGCCTCGTAAATGGAGAAGCTCATCTAGGCTAAAAGTTCTCCACTGTGGCCACTACAGCCCAGGATGATCTCTGATACATTTAACCTGCTTGTTTTCGGCCTTAAAACAAAATTTTATTCACCTGCGGACCCACACTGGCTCACAGTCAGATCCTGTTCGCTTTTGAAGTGGGACGTGGCTCAATCCCTGGCCCATTCTGGTTCCGGGCTGAGTCTGGAAAAAGAGGTGCTTGACTCGTCTGAAAGCTCCGCACGCGAAATCCGTGGAGCCAGGACCCGGGATGTGAGAGGGACGTGCCCGCCACCTGCAGAGGGAGCAGCGAGCTCCAGGGGCCCCGCAGGTACGATCTCTTCTGGTGGCTCTTGCCCCTGGGGGATGGGAGGGTCTCCTTTGGTTCCTTCTCTGGCACCAGAACCGTTGAAAGTTAAACTGAGGCACATTAAAGATTTTAAGAGTTTGTTTATGCAAAAATGGATTCGAATCGGGCAGCATCCAATTCAGTAGACAGAAAGGCGCTTGAAGGTGCCGTAAAAATGAAAGGCTTCTCTAGGCAGCCGGGAGTGGGAACAAGGAAGGAAGTTTTACTAGGCAAAAAAAGCTGGGTGGATATTGCAAAATTAGTTTCGTTTGACGAAAAGTGGGGTGGGGGTGGGAGGGGGTCACCTGAAGAGTGCTGGTCCAGCGATTGATGGACTGGTATAAGGTTCTACTTGTAAGAGATCCCAAAGTGTAATTAAGTGACCCGCCGCCTCCAGCACAGCCCTGCGTGTGCCCTGCAGGCGGGGGGAGGTGGGGGGGTGATCGACGCCTCAGATTCCTCCCCCTGGAGCCGACTCTGGGCCCCTCCGCCCTGCAGACACGCCTAGGTCACAGGTGAGGGGGACAGTAAGAGCCGAGGGGCCTGAGTCCCTGGCCTCGGGAGCTGCCGCCCAGGTGTCACCTCTCGAGACCTCCTGTGGGGTGGAGGGGAGGCCAGCTTCTCACTTGCTCAGGCTGCTCCTGGGGTTGGGTCACAGCTGCCAGCTCCACATTCTAACGCGGGCTGGGAATGCCCTGGTGGGAGTGAGGGACCCAGTCCTCAGAGAGGAAATCACCTGGCCGGCATCGCAGGACTGGAAGTCCGATGCTTAGCATTTTAAACCACCCCTTGAACTCCACTGTGGTTTCTGTCACATCCTGTCGCAAATCAAGTCATGCCATCGGTAATCAGTCCTGGCGTCCAGCTCAGGTGTGTGAGGAGGCCCCTGCCTGCTCCCTGCCCGGCTGGAGGCCGGGTCTCCGGCAGTGTTTCCCTGGGCCGCGCAGGATGCAGCTGGAGAAGGAACCTGTGAAGGGGGAGTGCAGGGCCTCCCTGGGCATCGCGGAGGGGACAGAGGTGGCCACAGGGCCTTGTCTTCCCTGACCCTTTGTTGAACACAAGCAGGGAGCTCATTGCTGGGCTGCGTGCCACAGGGATCACAGAAATACAAGAGGAAGAGTCCTCTGAGAGCCAAATATGTGCATTTCCACAGCTTTAATGTCCTCAGATTAATATGTGTCAGGGCCGCTTTGGATGCTTATGGTCTTACAAGACCACATGTGCCCCGGGACCTGATGCATCATAACTCCGACACTGACACCTCGCTTTGCAATCATTTTCCACCTGAGATTTTCTAAGTTCTTGTAACACACCTAGATATTAATTAAAATATCAGGATCCGTATTATGCGATTAAACACTTAACTATTGTAGCAGCTCATTTAGCATGGCTTTTCCTTGAACCAGTGCTCTTTCCTTGTCATGTGTAGAAATACGTTTATAGGTGGGGGCGCCTGGGTGGCTCACACAGTTGAGCATCTGACTTCAGCTCAGGTCATGATCTCATGGTCCATGGGTTCGAGCCCCACATCGGGCTCTGTGCTGACAGCTCAGAGCCTGGAGCCTGCTTCAGATTCTCTGTCTCCCTCTCTCTCTGGCCCTCCCTGCTTGTGCTGTCTCTGTCAAAAAAGAGTAAGTGTTAAAAAAAATATTTTTAAGAAAAAAAAAGTTTATAGGTAAAAGCAATAGTGATCTTTTCTCTCAAAATATCTACTTTCGGGCATTAGGAATGTCTTAGATTCTCTATATTTTGTCTTAGTCCTGGTCAGCCTAACTTCAAGCCTTCATCTGAAGGGGCAGATGGACTTAATTTTCATTGCTGCTCCTCTGCACCAATGCCAGCGAAGGCCAATGGTATGGGCGTTGCCGTGCTTAAATATTATGACTTTATTCTGCTCCCTCTGTGGGGAGGACAGGGGGCCATATGATCCAGTAACATAAATTCTGGGGCACTGCAGCTCTCTATTTCGAGTTTCACCAGTTATTTTTTTTTTCAGGATGTTTTACGGTGCTGACCCTTTATTTGGCAGAGTCTTCCCATTGTAAACCTGTACGGGTCACGTGTCCCTTGGCCTCATTGTGTCTTGGGCCCTGAGCACTTGTTAATGGAAAGAGGCCATCCCACGGCCAAACCATGGCCACCGTGACATCATCTAATAGCAGCATGGGCCAGCTTCTCTCTCCCCCCGGTGGCATCTGGAAGGACTCCTGGGTCACCCCTGGGTGGGAGACACAGAAGCTCCAGTGGGCAGCTCGGACTTGAGGGCCCACTGAGGCTCTGCTTCCTCTGGCCTCTCCTGGCCAGGACTGAAGTGGTGTCACCTGGTTTATCAGAGTGTCGTATGGCTTCACCGGTAAACGTCTCTGATGCTCAGGGGACAAGAGCTGGAAATGTTAACTCCCAGTAGGGGAAATTCTAACCAATGAAAGAGGGAGACGAGAGGGAGCTGGAAACACACTTTGTCCTCCGACGCACTGGCCTGAAGGAGGGTGTTGCTGTCCTCAGTCCAGCAATGTCCTGTGTGGCTAAGTGACCAGCTGTTTCTCTTCCTGACGCAGTAGGCTCCTGAGTAACACACCACTCTTGTCGGGAAATAATTCCTCAGTTTTCCACGTGAACATGGCACAAACTGAAAATAAGAATTCAACCCTTCTGGGGGCGCCTGGGTGGCTTAGTCGGTTAAGCGTCTGACTTTCACTTAGGTCATGATCTCGCAGTTCGTGGGTTCAAGCCCCATGTTGGGCTCTGTGCTGACTGCCAGCTCAGAACCTGGAGCCTGTTTCAGTCTGTGACTCGCTCTCTCTCTGACCCTCCCCTGCTCACGCTCTCTCGCTCGCTCTCTCTCTCCTAGAAATAAATTAAACATTAAAAAAAAAAGAATTCAACCCTTCTGTAATTCTATTTCAATTCAAAGCATAATGGCATGTATGATAGGCTGGAATCCCCATAGAATAGTACAAATAAAAATACAAGCACATATTACAAGAGATAATCTAATAAAAGGAATCACATGTATTAAATAACACATCAGAGGAATCAAGTTGCCCCATGCAGGTACTTACACAGTTGGACTATGAGTATAGAGTAGATGTTGGAAAACAGGACTAACTATTGCAAAGGCCCAACTTACTGAACAAAACTGAAAACCGGACTTGCCGACTGTGGGTTCCTGCGTTCGGAACAGTCAGGCCAGAATCGCCTCTTCCAGTGCCCATCAGGCAGGAACGTTGCTTCGTGTTTCCTGGTGGAGGGAAGCGCGGGCCACCCAGACGGCAACAGGCAGAGAAGCTGCTGATTCACCGTCGACCATAGCAAGGGAGGCGGTCACCATCGTCGGCCCTTGGCAGAGACTCAAAGGCAGACGGGAGAAGAACAGCTTTCTGGTGCACAAAACCCAAGACTTCATGGCTGGAGGCTGTGGCCCTGGGGGAGCTGGAATGGGGGCTGGCCGCCACTGGCGCATCCTGTGTGCTTGGGTGGGGCTGCCTTCTCCCGGGGCCTCGGTTAAGGCTTGTCCTGTGGGCCCGAAGTTGCAAGTGAGGGCAAAACCGAGGACAACAGGCAGGTATTCATCAAGTCCTGACTCTGGGGACAGTTGCTAAAGGAGTTGCTGTCTGGCTTCCTGGCCTGGTTGCTGTGGATAGCGAGGGTTGTCACGGATCACGAGGGGTGTCCCATGGCTTCCTGCAGGGGTAGCGCCTGCAGCTGGTCCTGTTCCCTGGTCTGTTCTGGCTCTTGTCCACCAGTATGTTCAGTCTCTCAGCCCCGAGCACTGTGAAGTATACAGTCAAGAAAGACACGGTATTGTGTAGAAGTGCTGTACAAATGAACGGATTCTAAATACTAAAGTTGGAGCTATAGTCCAGTGTCAGTTGTTACTTCTCTAGAGAATTACATCTTAGATGTTTGCTAAACATCGGTTTCTGGAGAAGGTCATCTTGGTATGATTTTAAATAAAAGAAGGAATGGGCGCGGGTGGAGAGGTGAGGTAAAGATGAGAAGGTCGCCAGTGTAACGCACCTGATGTGGTAGAATGGCTGCGTGATTGACAAGACAAAGGACAAACAAGTCTGAGAAAGGGAACATTGAGGACATGGCGTCCAGTGGTCTGACCCACAGTTGCTCTGCCTTCAAGATATTTAAAAACATCAAATTAAGGTACTGTTATCCTTCTCTGTCTTAGCCTTGGGAACGTTTCTGTGCATGGTGGTGTTCTATCAGGTTCAGAAGGTCAGAGATTGGTGGCACCACGCAGGTTCCTTCAGGGCTTTGGCTTGATTAAAAAATCGTGAACAGTATTTCAATTGTTCAATCCAGCAAGTGATCTAAGTGTGTACAGACATGATTTTTGCCCTCCATGAGTTTGCAACTCAGTTATTTTGAAAAAGGAATAGTATTTGAAAAAGTATATTAAGAAGATAAATTGAGGTCAAGAGAGAAATTTAGAAAGAGTCTCTAAATCAGAGACTTTCTAAAATTAGACTAAAAATAAAACCAGCCATAACATTAGCCATTTTGTTTGCAAGTGCAAATGGAATTAGTGAGTTAATCTAAACAGTTAAATGATTCTGATCTCTCACAGATTCCAGATTTACTCTAGAACAATTTACATATATCAGGAGACACTAGAATCAAGGGCCATTTGGCTTCACGGGGAAAACAGTTTTCATTAGTAAATAAAAATTCTTTATTATAAGAGATGGTGTACTATCTTCCTGGGCACTGTAACAAAATAGCCCAAACCGTGTGTCGTAAAGCAAGAGAAATGTATTCATTCACGGTTCTGGAGGCCAGGAGTCTGCGTTCAAGGTGTTGGCAGGGTTAGGTGTTCTGGAGGCTCTGAAGGAGAAACTTTCTCATGCTGATCTTCTTTACTTTGGTGGTTGTAGCAAATCCTTGGTCCACCTTCGTTTGTGGACACCCCATTCCAGTCCCTGTCTCCACCTTCACGTTGTCTTCTTCCCTGTGCTTTTGTGTATCCTTTCTGCCTCTTCTTCTTCTTCTTTTTTTTTATAGCATTTATTCAGTTTTGAGAGACAGAGAATGAGTGGGGAGGGGCAGAGAGAGAGGGAAACATGGAATCCGAAACAGGCTCTGAGCCATCAGCACAGAGCCCGATGTGGGGCTCGAACCCACAAAGTGTGAGATCATGACCTGAGCTGAAGTCGGATGCTTAACCTGCTGAGCCACCCAGGCGCCCCTTTTCTGCCTCTTCTGAGGATATTCTCACTGGATAGAGCCCATCCTAATCCAGTATGGTCTTATTTTGAATCCTAACTAATTCTCCAAAGACCTTATGTCTAAAAAAAAAAAAAGTCATATTCAGATATTTAGAGTAGACATGATTTTGGGGAACAGTATGGAACTCACTACAGATGGATCCTCGAATTATCTTAGAAAAAGAACAGAACTAGGCTTTATAAAACTAGCAAGTTTTACAGTTTGAAATCTGGCCCATTGCCTCATTGGAAATATGACCTTAATAAATCAAACTTGCAAACTGTTATGTCCAGATTTATTCATCTATAAAATATGAATAATATTTATCAAAAAATGTCATGAGCTTTGGGTGAAATACTAATGATACATGTTGGTTACTTGGTTTTGTTGTTTATTCTCACTGGCTCGGTATCTTCCACTTTCTAATTAGTTTGTAAATTGAGCACTAAATTTTTAAAACTTTAAGCCTATCTTGAAATCTACAGAGCTTCTGTAAGCATTGTTGGGGATCATTGAGGCAGATGATTATTTTTTATTAGAAATATTGTAAAGAAATAAGAATTGGCAGGTTTCTCAATTTTTCAAAAATTTTAAGTCCATGTTCAAAAGCTTATTTAGGGAGAGTGAAGTATTCTCATCCATCCTCCTTAGAGATACAAAAACATATGTACATTCTAGACTTCCAAGTTCAACAATTGTTTTAAAGTTTATTTATTTTGAGAGAGACAGAGATAGCATGAGTGGGGGAGGGGCAGAGAGAGTGGGAGAGAGAGATTCCCAAGAAGGCTCTGGGCAGCCAGCTCGGAGTCTGATGGGGGACTTGAACTCACAAACTATGAGACCATTACCTGAATTGAAACCGAGAGTCAGACACTTAATTGACTAAGCCACCCAGGTGCCCCTCAACATTTTTTAAAAAAGTTTGTTCATTTATTTTGAGAAAGAGCAAGCAGGAACAGGGGCAGGGTGGAGAGAAAGAGAGAGAGAAACCCAAGCAGGTTCTGCACTGTCAGCGCAGAGCCTGACTTGTGGGTCAGTCCCACGACTGTGAGATCATGACCTGAGCCAAAATCAAGAGTTGGATGCTTAACCAATGGAGCCACCCAGGTGCCCCTAAATTCTATAACTTTAGGACATAATTTATGTTACTTCGAGATTACGCACAGTTGATTACCTCCCTTAACAATACCGGCAAGTCATCGGAATGGCCATGATAGAAACAAACAAACCTGGGGAAAAAGGTTTCTATAAAGTAAGGCGAACAGAAAGAATATTCATTCCCAGGATGGCAGCTTCTTCGCTTGCTTCCTCAGATTGTAAAGTTTATATATACAGATGTATTTGCACCCAATAAAGCCTGTGAATAAATGCACAATGATGGCTGTGTGTGCCCATGCGGGTGAAGGCTCATCCCATACAAGCTGCAGAAAACAAGGGCAAGCAGAGTTTCATGCTGGGCACATGATAGAAGAGAGTTGGAAGGCAAAAGAGCAAGGAGAAAAACGAGACCACTTAGCCTGGTCCAATCACTCTTGCTCTGTAGCTCTGCGACTCTGACACTATTTGCAGTTATTTACAGCCTCTTCCGTGTGGCTTAATGAAAGCCAGAAACATCTCCACATTCTGTAGTACAGTTGTCTGTTGGTAAAGATGTTTAGCTGGCAGTTTCATGCTCTCATTTTGTTAAAAGAGATGTTTTAATGCTCTTTCCATTTCAATTTCTGGAAATTGCTTTATTTTGATGTGGCAGCTCCCTTCCATCCTAGACTCGATGATGGCATATTATTGCCCTGCATGTCTACCGAAGGCAAATATGATGGGTCCCATCCTGGGGATGGCTTTGACTTCATTTCCTAAAGTGTCCTTGAGATAGGCTGATTGTTTGGGTGAATGATAACACCAAGACTCTGTAAAAATGAATTAAAATGTTAGCTCAGGAAAAGAAAAATTTGATAAAAGATTAGTAGCAAATCTTTGGGTTCAATTGATGAGATGTTCATTCATTCATTGATTCAGGAGTATTTTTATTTTAGAGAGAGCAAGCGAGAGAGAGAGAGAAAGAGAGAGAGAGAGAGAGAGCAGGGGAAAGGGGTAGAAGAAGAGGAAAAACTCTTAAGTGTGGATCCCGATATGGGGTTTGATCTCACAACACTGGGATCATGACCTGAGCCAAAATTAAGAGTCAGATGTTCAACCAACTGAACCACCCAGGTACCCCATTCAGGAGTATTTCTGAATGTTCTCTGTGTACCAGCACTGTATAATGCTTGGCTATAAGTTGGTTTAAAAAACATTAAAATGAGCCACTGCCCTAGAAGCTGAATTTATTGTAGGATTCAATCAATAAACATGTGAACAAATAAAAATCCAAATTTTATGTTAAAATACAGTATTTGAGTGGTATGATAGAGAATAATTTACGTGGAATTCTATTCAAAAAATATACTTATGGAAAGTCCCTCGAGGAATTTGTATTTAAACCGAAATTAAGTGATGACCAGTCTGCCATGTGAAAAATGAACTGTGTTGTTCCAAGGGAAAGGAACCAACATGAGGAAAAGTGTGGAGATGGTCAAGCTTTGACATATTTGAGAAATGGAAAGGGAGCCAGGGTGCTGATAGGGAGGCAGAACTGAAATCAAAGAAGATGTAGTTTGTACTACTTAGGCCTTGTAAATCGTAGGAAGGCATTTGAAATAGACACCAACATGGGTCAGTATGGTAGTCATTCCTTCTTTACTAATTGGTATTATTTCTGTGATTCAATAGAACTTACTGAATAAAATACATTTATTCAATATACACTAATAGACTCCTCTATCAGTGATAAAGACAAACTATCTTAGATCACCCAGTGGAGAAGAACTGGCGTTATGATAGCTGACATACTGAAGGGAAGGAGGGAGACTTTGAGAAGACACAGACTAAGGTTAAGGGGTGGAAGCAGTTTTAGATCGTAATTCATGTTTAATCTTTAACACGATTCTGTTGAACTTCAGTGGATTAGAAAACTAATCCTGGAATCATTGATGTATTCTGATACAGTGCCACCCAATAAACTATGTGATAAGATGGTGTGTCTGGCAGGATTCAGGAACTGACGATGTAATGGAGATGGAATGGTTTTCCAGTTTGGATCTCTGTACTTTCAAAGAAAGATGGAAATGAGTAGAACCTTAAAATCTTGTGAAGTGCATATGTTGTAATGCACATTTGTGTCAAGGATATTAAAATTAAATGCTGTACCAAGAATGTCCCCAATTTGTAGAACATTTGCTTCACCGGAGAGTTTGGGGGAAAGGCATGCAGGTAATATCGTCAATATGGTGGGTAGAGTTGTCCTTGAGCAAATGTCCATAATTGTTTGCCCTACTTCAGCTGCAATGTATTTGTCCCTTTACCAGCTATCCCTTCATGTCTTCCTGTCCTCTGGGCCCTTCCCTGTGTTTGAATCCTTCCAACGGTATACTGTGTAATATACCCTCCTTCACACAGCAAAGCACTATTTTCTATAATTGCTGGAACACCTGACATGCTGGACATTACAGGAAAGAAGACACTGTCCTTCTTTGCAAAATACCGAAACTGGATAAGTAGGAAGAAATGCTTAGGTGAATTACTACAATGTAGGAAAAAAGTTAGTGTTGATACAAGAGACATTTAAAACATGTGAGGGTGGAATTCAGAAGAGAGAGTGACATTGGGTTGGGAGGGGAGGTTGAACACATTTATGGAGGCAGCAGAATTCGAACGGATACTTGAAGAACGGACATTATTTTGCAGGCTGGGAAAGGAGGTCCAGGTGCGGAACATGGTGACGGACGTGAGGCCTGCATGTGCTCATCTTGGGGAGGGTGGAGTGATTGCTGCAGACAAGCCAGTATTACCCTGCTTGTTCATGCCCTTTATTCATCTTATTGGCACCAAATGACTGTTGGTTTTCAGCAGAAATACAGCCTCCCTAGTAAGATAACGATATCTATTCTGATACCTTTATGTCGGTGTTATCGTAGGATTCAGGATCCTAGTAATTCACGCCTTTTTGCGGTTCACTCCCACCTTGCACCAAGGTTGGTCTCTGGGACCAATGTAATACAGACGAGAGGATGGGATGTCGCTTCTGAGATTAAGTTCTAAATACCTGCTGCTTCTGTGTTGGTTGTAACTTGCTCTCTCTTGGATTGCGTGCTCAGGGAGGGAAAGGTCAGCTGCCGTATGTGAATGGAGGGAGCGTCCTCAGAGAGGAACTGTGGCCTCCAGCCAATAATCACATGGGTGGCCTCCGTAGGAGAATGTAGAACCGCCAGGAGGCCTTCGGATGACCAAAGTCTTGGACTCCATTTTGATGGCAACCCCATGGGAGTCCCTGAGACAGAACGACCCAACTACACTGCTCTTCGATTCCTGATCATCAGTGTTTTCTGTTTTCAGCTGCAGAGTTTTGGAATTTATTTCATTACACATCAATAGATAACTAATACAATTCCGAATGCTTAGAATAAGGTCTGATATATAAAAATGATTTTAGTAAAGGCTTAAGAGAATAAGTGAATGGAGTGTTCACTTTTTATACTAGGGACTATTTTTAAAAAAAACTTTTCAATCTGAATATATAAGCTTCTATATAGAAATCAAATTATGTCTCAAGAATTTTTTTAAAATACTATTTGCAGTTATGGAATATACCATTTGCTTGTTTACTCCCCAGGTTAGTCCCTGACATTCAAATATCACTGCTGGCTTCAGGTTAAGATTGAATTTTGAGCAGCTGGCTTTATCCTATATAAAAGGCTATGATTCTATTTTTGTTTATCACCTATGATTTTTATTTTAGTCTCCAGAAGCAATTTAGTCTCCAAAATGGTTGATGAAAGTGTTAATTCTTAAATGAAACATTCCATGATGAAGATGTAAACATAATCAGGAAATAGAATGTTTTTAAAGTTCTTTATTTTTCATTACATTTAAAAGTTTCTGGTTATGAGGATATCTGATTTGAGAACTTAAATAACATTTATACAGATCTCAGTGATATGGGGAACCCGGGTATTATGCTGTGTCTTGATAAGTCCTTTATAATTTTTTTAAAAAATTATTTTCTTAGAGAATTTTAAGTTTCGTGGAAAAATTGAGAGGATGGTGTAGAGATCTCTCATGTATTCCCTATCCCTGCCCCGTTGTTGACCACCCCCTCCAGAATGGTACATTGTTATAGTTGATGAACCTTTGTTGACACATTGTAATTACTCAAAGTACATAGATGACATTAGGGTTAACTCTTGGTGTTGGCCATTCTGTGGATTTGGACAAATATATAATGACATATATCCATCATTATGATATGACACAGAGTATTTTCACTACCCTGAACATCCTCTGTGCTCCACTTTTCATCCCTACCCTGCACAAACCCCCTGCAAACACTCGTCTTTTAGTTTCGCCTTTTCCAGAATGCCTCAGAGTCCTAAAGTATGTAGCCTTTTCAGATTGGCTTCTGTCACTTAGAAATATGCTTTCAAACTTCCTCTGTGTCTTTTCATGCTTTTTCATGCTGCCATTGTCTATATGTAGCGCAGTTTCTTTATCCACACCTACTGAAGGACATCCTGGTTATTTACATGTTTCGGCAATTATGGATAAAGCTCCTATAACATCCGTGTGCAGGGTTTTGTGTGGACATAGTTTTCAACTCCTCTGGGAGAAATACCAAGGAGTGTAGTGGCTGGATCATATTATAAGAGCCTGTTTAGTTTTGTGAGCTGCTGCCAAACTGTCTTCCCAAGTGGCTGCACTGTTTTACATCCTGTGCCCCTGACCCCGTGATGGGAGACGGTTCCTGCCCCCCCACACCCTTGCTGGCATTTGCTGTTGTCACTGTTCCATGTGTTCATCATTCTAACAGGTGTGTCATTGTAGCTCATTGTTTTTGCGTTTCCCTGATGACCTACGATAGGGAACATTTTTCTGTATGCTTATTTTCCATCTGTACATCTTTGGTGAGGTGTCTGCTAAGGTCTTTGGCCCATTTTTTAATCACGTTGAGTTTAAGAGACCTTTGCATGTCTTGGCCAACAGTGCTTTATCAGACGTGTCTTTGGTAAACATGTTCTGGACTCTGGCTGGTCCTCTCATTGTCTGGACGCCGTCTGTCCCAGAGCAGAAGCTTTAATTTTAGTGAAGTCTAGCTTCTCAGTCATTTCTCTCAATCCTTAATTTGAGGTATTGAGATAATGGACGCATACGTGTTTTAACAGGTTGTGTCTGTAACTTAGTGCAGCAGAGCGACCCCGCGGTGACCCCCACGAGGCCCAGTCCCTGACCTCCGTGCCTCTGTGCAGCGCCCCCTGCTTGCGTGTCGGCAGGACCCGTGCTGTGCTTCTGACCAGCAGCTGCCGCGAACACAACGGGGTGTCATTCCTGTGATCCTATCAGGTTGTGGAAGACCCTGTCCAAGCAGACTGCAGCGAGGGCCTCCCCTCCTGACCCTGATGAAATAAGTGGCCGTGTTCCAGAAGCCCCTGAGGTGAGGAACTACCGGAGGCTTCTGGGAGCAGTGGGCAGCCCCTGGCACCCGAGGTAGCCTCAGGCCTACAGTCTGCAAAGAGCCAGGCACTCACACAGCTGCAAGGGGCTGCCTCAACCACAACCCGAGTGGGCGAATGAGCGTGCAAGCCGCTTCGTCCCCAGTGAGGCCTCCGGGTGGGAATGCGGCCACCGGGTGCCTTGTTTGCAGCTTCGTGAGACCACGAGCAGAGGACCAGCTCTGCTGTGGCTGGACTCCTGACCCGTAGCCACGAGAGAAAATAAATATGTCCTGGTTTAAGCAGCTAAGTGTGTGTTCATGGACACATGGCGAGAGAAACAGTCTGTGATCTGAGATTTTTAGTCCTGTTCCTAACCTTATTTAACCCATTCGTGTCTTCGATAATAACAAATACATACATTCACTATTTCAAAATAGATTAAAATTACTTAACAATAAAGAACTACAATGCGGATCAAAGCATATCTTTTTTCAAGAGCACATTTCCCCTTGGATGTTTCTAGTACCACTCTATGGCGGCCGGCGTGCGTTTATGAAATTTTCCTCCCTGACACCAAATGGCAATCACTTCTGTAACACACAGGCACCTGTTGGGTTGTTTGCATATGTAGGGAAAAAGGAGGGAAGTGGGAAGGCAGGACCATTTACTGTCGGTCAGTCCTGCATTTCATTGCCCACAGATGTGGTCAGTGCGTGGCGGTAAGTCACCCTGGGGTGAATGACTGGGATCCCTTTCGAGGTGGCCGAGTCCCCGGCTTCTGTTGTGCAGAAAGGACCGCGTGCTCTCAGTGTGTCAGTCTTCCTCCCCCCTCAGCTCCAGGCTGCACGGACGTGCGTGTGCAGAATGGCTGCACTTCACGGAACCCATTCAGTGTGGGTCCCCCCGTTACGGGGACCTCACATCTTCTTCAGTCCCTGCCCGTCCTCCAAGGGCGTGTCATGGCAAAAGTCAACCAGAAACTACCTCAGACGCTAGAACCCACACACTCTGCTTTTATGAAACATCCGACATCATCTCATCTTGAATGGAAAGACTCTTCTCATCTGTACTAATCCCTGTAGTAATATTTTCCATGTTATTACGTTCTGTCTGTATAGTTCCCTGCCCCGTGACTCTGCAGTATCCTTCGGGGCAGTAATCTATTTCCTTTTGTGTTCCTGGCCTTGACTCAGGCTTGTCTTTCTGTTTCCCACCAATTACTCAGTTGCTACTGACAGGTGCTAACTTTGTCCATCGTTGTTTCACTCGGTTTCCCTAATAACCTTATATTTTAGATAACACTGTTATCTCCGATCTACATGTGAGGGAACAGAGGCTTAACAGATTCAAAGTTTGAAGCACTTGACATTGAAAAGGCAGGCAGAAAAATATTTTTTAAATATAAAGAAAGAAAGCAAATGAGAGATAAATTATTTTTAAAAGAAACTATATGGAGGAAAAAGAATATGACCCAGGAGAATTTTGAGGGGAAAATATTTGTTGAACAACACATTTTGAGAGCCCTGATCTAGGCTCTGACAAGACTGGGGATATATTCACTGTGACCTGATTATGGAGGAAACACACTGCTTTCCGAGTGCCCCATAGTGACAGAAGTGTGGCCCCAGGGCTGGGGGACCTCATAGGAAGGATCTGCCAATTTACCCTGAGCTGGGCTTCATGCGTAGTTTTATAGATCAGAATAGTGATGACTTTATGCCACTTGAATAGGCAGAGGTGCGAAAAAATTTTTGTAAAGCAGGAAACTGTGACCTGTAGTGGGAAGGTAAGAAAGTATATATAGTTGGGGCAAATTTCAAAATAAGTACAGAAGTGAAGTCAGAAGAGAGGGGAAAAAAGTCACCATGTGTTTCTCTGCTTGAAGTCAACACCATGACCTTCTGAATCTCCTCCGGTCTGAAATCCGGCCCCCTTTTCCACACCAGGCAAGTTCATTTACTTCAGTTGTTAAGACAACTAAAATAGCTAGGCTAAAAACACAGTTCCCAATTGAATTAGATAAAATCTCCGAAACTGTATGCATTCTTTGAATTATTTTAGTTTAGCTGGGTAAGTGCATGGTCCCCATGAGCACTGATTATCTGTGACTTAAGGGCAGGATCCATGTACAGTTTAAATTTGCATTTCTCAGCGCGGCACAGACCACTAAAGGTAGCAGGACCCTGGTAGGTATCTGTGGAATAGGCCTGGGGCTGGGGTGGGGGAGGGGAATTGGATGGGAACAGTTGGATCAGTGGCCGCTTCTGGAGGGGAGAAGGAAGGGGAGTGCTGAGAGCCCAGCTGGGACCCAGACACAAGAAGTCTGGGTTGTGCGCATTTTATCAGATACTCCGGAGCGACCCTTGAAAGGCTCCTTGAGCAGCAGACTGGTCAGGAGCAGGGCCACTCTGAACAGAGTAATGGAGCGGGAGACTGAGGTTGGAAAGACGATGTAGGAATCTAACAGTTCAGGAGGAGGCAGCGGGCGCCTGACCCAGGCAGTAGGAACAGGCAGACAGAGATGATGGGTCTAAAAAGCGGGAATGCCCGTTCGATTCTGATTCTTTCTTTGAGCAGATCTAAAGTATGAAAATCAAGGGAGTCGTTTCATTATTTTTGTTCTCAAAAAGGAACATTCTGTTACTTTCTTTGGTGGGATGGGGGTTGAGTTGTAACGTTTTGGTATAACGCCTCAGGTCCTGTGTAGCGGTTCATGACATGGATGGACACCACAGGTGCATAGAGGGTGCTCGAGCTCTCACCTGACAGCCTGGGTTCAAATCCATGCCTTCCCACCTGTGGCCCTCCCCACTCTCCCTGATTCAAGTGCATGTGAGGTTAGTAGTAGTGTGAGTACAGCACAGTCAGTGTGGGGATTCAGTACCTGACCCAAAGTAGGGGCTCATGCTCAGCAGCTAGAACCCCCTCTGTTACCATGGCATGCATTTGCAAAATTCTGATCATCACATTCAGTGAATAAACTAAAGAGCACATTGCTTCACTTAATATGGTCCGCCTATATATTTTGTGTTCTTAAATATTGGCCTTGCAATTATCTTTACAATGGGGTCCATTAAACTTATTTTCTTAGGAACAAATTGGTATGCATCACCTAATTTTTTTTTCAATAAACAAACTAAAAGATTCACTTTCTAACTTTCTTTGGAAGAAGAGGAAATTTTCCACACAATGGGACCAAAAATTTAAGTGAAAGAATACCTTTGGGTATTTACAATAGATAGAAGACCGTGTTCTTAGTCTTCCTGAAGGGGTGAAATTATAGTTAATTGCTTTGTTCTCAATTTTAAAGAGCAAGGAGTTCATAAATAATAAGCTTGAGTGGCAATTTGTAAAGGTTCTAAAACCTCTCAATGTGTTTTTCATTGCCAGAGACGTAATTCTTCTGAGTGTTGATTATTCCCATGAATTTTAAAATATTTTAAAAGTGTTCTACGGAAGGTAAACAGATGAAAATTATCTCTGAATTCCTTTTAAATAGAACTCTAAGTATCATGAGAAGCAGACAATCTTTGACTTCCTGTGACACATCGTTCCTTATCTGGTTATAATATTTCTTACAAATATAATGTAGGGTCCTACAGTGAAATATAAATAAGGAATCATTGCTTCCTAACTGCATAATGTTAAGAGTATTTTTTTTTTAATTTGGGTTACCTATTTTATGTTTATGTGTGGAGAGAGAGTCCATTGTCTTCATGTCTGGCAGCTACTTGCTCTTTGAAAATACCCATCATTAAGTGACCATATTATCTACTCAATCCTAAATCCCTCTGGATTCCAAATTTCACCAAATATTTAAAAATACTTACATGTTGGGGCGCCTGGGTGGCTCAATCGGTTAAGCGTCCGACTTCGGCTCAGGTCATGATCTCATGGTTCGTGGGTTTGAGCTCCACATCAGGCTCTGTACTGACAGCTCAGAGCCTGGAGCCTGTTTCAGATTCTGTGTTTCCCTCTCTCTCTGACCCACCCCTGCTCATGCTGTCTGTCTCTCAGAAATAAATAAAACATTAAACAAAAAAATTTTAAAATACTTCCATGGATGTTGAGAACTTTACTATCATTAAGATGCAGTAAGTAGGCCTCACGTTTGGCCTGTTGGCACCAAAGCTCACCACAAAAAATGTCATGAACACCACACCCATCAGAGGGAAATACAAGTCTCTGGGACATCCCAGCACCATGAGATTGAGATTTTCAAGGCACTACCTTTACCTGGACATGTTCTATCACTTTTTATTCATTATTAATAAGTGTTAAACTAGAACTTGATGCGTGTCCCAGGCAATCCATGAAAGGACAAAGAAATCCCACCCTTTTGTAGAGCCGAATACATACAGTTCATCAATGAGCAATAACTATCTCCCAAATAGTGGAATTGACCGTGCCATTTGGCACACATGGGCCATCCTAAATTCATTTGGTAATTGGGGTGACCATCCATGTTAGCTCATTGGCTTTATCCAAAGGACAATCAGATGGCTGAAGGTAGTTTTGGAGCTAGTCGCCTGTAGAAGTCAGGCTCCTCCTTTCCCACAGAAACTGGGAGGTGAGTGCTATTTTCCAGGACAGTTACATTTCAAAGAGATGGCTGGCCTAGTTGGTAGAGCCTATGACTCTTGATCTTGGGATTGTGACTTCAAGCCCCATGTTGGGTGTAGAGATAACTTAAGGTCGAAAGGGCTGGTTCCCAGGTTCTTGAGAAAGACTCTCAGGGGTCCAAAGGTGGTAAGAGGCTTATTTAGCTTTTTTGAAAGATTTATATAAATCTCAAAGACAGAAAGCGTTGACAAGTTTTCTAAAGTAAATGCTCTAAGAAAAGGCAGGCAGGTGAAATCTCTTTCCTTATTTTCAGCAGGAAGCAGGAAGCCTCTTATTTTAATTCTGATTTCCCCATACAGTTCGAATGTCCATTTGGCTTCCTCAGCCTCCTTTTCCTCCCATATAGAAAGGGGGGTGGGGCAGGGATCCATATCTGTGTCTACAAATGACTTGCCTACAAGATTTGAGAAGCACTGAACTGCCAGGAGAAGCTTCCAAATTCTTCCACATTTTCATGTCCATTCTCATGGTAGAATACACACACACACACACACACACACACACACACACACTCACACAAACACACACCTAACTTTTGAAGGTAGAACATTTCAGGTTCAAGCTTGATCGTCACAAACTAAATGTGACCTGGGGCTTATTATTTTCCTCTTTAATCTCCAGTTACCTTGCCTGTAAATGCAGATAGAGTGATGGTGTCATTACAGTTATTGTAAAGACAAAATAAGGGTCAATTTTCTTCCCTTATGAAGGGGTCACTATTTTATAATATACAGTCTGCATTCACAGGAATGATAAGCATATCTACATATTCACCCTGAGTCCCAGCTTTGAAAGCTAAATAAATCTGTCAACTCTTTTTTGTTTCAAATGTTTATTTTTGAGAGAGAGAGAGCACGCAGGGGAGGGGCAGAGAAAAATGGAGCAAATAGCTTTCTTAAAAAGTTTTTCTTTAATGTTTATTTTGGGGAGACAGACAGTACAAATGGATGGGGGGGGGGAGAGAGAGAGACACAGAATCTGAAGCAGGGGCTCCAGGCTCTGAGCTGTTAGCACAGAGCCCAACACAGGGCTCGATCCCACGAAGCGTGGGATCATGACCTGGGCTGAAATCAGACACTTAACCAACTGAGCCCTCCAGGCGCCCTGGAAGCGGATACCTTAGTGGGCTTTGTATTGACAGCACAGGGCCTGATGTGGGGCTCTAACTCACAAACTGCTCTATCATGACCTGAGTTGCAGTCGGATGTCCAACTGACTGAGCCACCAAGGTGCCCAAAATGTAATAGTCTTTATCACTGGCTTGGGGCAGTGTTTCACCCAAGTGTGGGGCTCCTATTACTCATGAGGTCTGTGAGCCTGGTGGCCCATTTCATCACACTGAACTATGTATTGGTGGTATTCTCCTTTCAAAAATGGTTATATATATATATATAAAAGAAACACTTTTATTTTGATTTAAAATGCCTCAAATACATCCCTAAAACTTCCAATCCCACCCTCCCTTCAGTAACACCTTTTGCTAGCAACTATGTATTTTTTCTTTTTTATTGAAAGGAACTTTTGTCATGTTTACTTATTTTGAGAGAGGGAGAGACCAAGGGGGAGAGAGAATCCTAAGCAGGCTCCATGCTGTCAGCATAGAACCCCACGTGGGGCCCAATCCCAGAAACTGTGAGATTGTGACCTGAGCCAAAATCAAGAATTGGACCCTTAACTGACTGAGCCACCCAGGCGCCCCCAGCAACCGTATTTTTCTAGAACGTCATGTATTTGTGTAGCTTTGCCCCTATTTATTTTTACATTTTCCTTCTAAAGACAGCCAGGGCCAGATTTTCATATGATAATAAAAAGGTTTCTCTTAAGTAAAAAAAAAGAATGGGTTTATTTAAAGAAACATGTAAAAGGAAATGAGTGGGTTCCACACAGTTCTGACCAGTGAGGGCATACATCAAGGCAGTAAATTCTTCACCTACTTTCCAGGATGGTAAACAGAAGCTACAGCCTTAAACTATCGCAGTTGGAGGGAGAGGAAGAGAGGAGTGCATGGCCTTGGGAACTCTCCCTTGGCACAAACGTGAATGATTTCTGTGTTGCTGAAGGACCAGGGTCAGAATATAGAACATTTAGCAGAGGTTCCCGTGAAGGAAATCTGGATGATGTTGTCCAAGAATCTTTATTATTCCTTAATACCACGCTTTTGCGTCGTTAAACACACTGATATGACTCTCGTGTTCAAAGCAAGAAGATCATGGTTCTATGGTTTCAGCCTTGCTCACAGCATTTCTTACAACTCGAGTAAACTCCACTTGAGATGGAATTAACAAAATGAAACCCATCCAGTGGGGAATGTATGATAAAGATTTTGAAATCTGTGTCATGAGAGCTAAGGCTGAAGACCCTAAAAGTATTTTTTCGGATGACAGAGCTGGCTAGAAAATCCCTTTTGTACATGTGAACATTTTTCATGTGATCAACCAGCAAGATTTGCTGACAAATACCGTTGTCCGGAGGTGGAGTCGGCAGCCACTTTGGGTAGTGAGAGCTCTGTCAGCAGAGGTAATCAAACAGGTCAGGCAGCAGCTGACAAGGGTGCAGTCACAGCTGTGTGCAAGGGTTGGGACATTGAGGTAAGAGGCCTGGTTGGGGTGTGGTGTGTGGGGTGGAGGTTAGAAAGGAGGGAACATGTGAAAAATACCTGCTAAGTCACCAGCACTTTGGATCATCTGTTTCAGAGTATGAACAACTTTTAAAACTTACTTTTTAGTAAAGTTGCCTAATTCTCACTTTCAGCAACAAGATTGTCACCTGACATGATGTCAGTGCAGCAGAAGCGTGAGTCTTAAAGGGAAACTTCGAAGACCAGAAAGAAAACTAGGGGCAGCCAGCGGGTTTGCCCAGTGCAAGGGCAGAGATCTCTGTAGGGGACGATGGGCCCATAGTATGTTTGGAGGTAATCGTGGGCTACGCTGACGGCCAGCTGGCTTTTCTATTGTGTTTCCTTGTCTTTGAAAAGCGGAGTCTTGGGGCTCAGGTGAGAAAGGCCCTGCTTCTGGCCTCAGTGAAGTCTGAGACTTGCTATGTGTGTATCCGACCAGCAGATGGCAGCATCTGCCCAGCGATGCACCAACCATCCGCTGCTACCAGCTACCAAGGTGGCATGCATTTTGAGGAACACAAGAGGGCACCAGGCTCTCACTGCTGGTGGCAGAGCCGGCTGGTTCAGGGGGTCTCCTGGTCTCCATGTTTCCATCCTACAACTACCTCCCCCCAACCCCACACACCCCCGTACCTAATTCATAAGCGGGATCCTGTGGCTGCCTACATAGGTATGCCTGTTACACACACACATGATTCCCAAGCTGAGACAGGGCCAATCAGCGACCAAATCCCAAGGTGCCATTTCTTCGTACCTTCTCTGTTACATGTTGGCAATCACAAGAAGACTTCTATATTAAATACATGTTTCAGTGGCATGATTTATTAGACTCCAGGGTCAGCCAGGGCACCAGATGGACAGAGGTTGTATCCAGTAGGTAACAACAGCAAATAAGGAATCCAGACTAAGTGTGTGTGTGCCTCTGTGTGCCTGGCTCAATGATCATGGTTGTATCTATCATAAGAAATTACATATTACATATATATAACATATAATTAATATATAATAGTATGTATTATATATAATTTCTTATGATATATAAATAATATATATAGCATAATACATCTCTAGCTTAATTTTGTGAGAGAAGTGACTTCATCCCCTGTTAACACTTGAGGTACCTGGTTCTCCATGTCACTTGCATCACTTCTCCATTGTCACAAGCCACCTAGTGGTAGAAAAGAGATTCAATCCCAAATTTACCTGATTCCAAACACTTTCTCCTTTGTACAGCCTCTTTCTAACTATGTCTCCTACAACATGGGAATAAGAAATATTCAAGCCTCTGAAAGGAATTTAGTGCCACTTGTAATTGTTTTTCCTTTTCCAAATAGAATACAGGTGAGTTAAACAAAAACTCATGCCAAGTGCTACATAGAAACTTTTCTACCAAAGGCAAGTTCCAAGTTCAATGGAATGTAACGTGGAATTCTGGCCTGGTGTGGCTCTGCAGGGGCCTTGCATAAAGCATAATTTTCTGTAATCATAATAGCACTGGAAAAGCCCAATAACCATATAAATTTGAAAACAAGGCTAAATGAAAATTGCTGTGCTTTTTTTCTTGAATGTTAATAAATAAAATCAACTGTATATTCTCAGGTCAAAGTGAGATGGAATGAACCTGACCTAGACGCCTGTCTTACACAGGTTACTTTGGGCCACAAGGCCATTATACTCTGCACCAAGAATCTATCCGGTAAAGCCATATGAGCATGAAATGGCATCAGTAACAATCAAGTTCTAAATAGTGAATGTGATCATGTTCCTCTATTCTGCCTTGGTCACACTGCCCCCACTCATGCCAAGTTCTCACTGCAACGTTTTGGTGAGAGGAAAATGATCAAGAGACTGGATGGTCAGGTATTAACTGCTCTAGGCCAGACATCCCCAGGGCCCTCAGCTCTTTCTAACATTGTAGGCTGGAGAAGAGGTGATTTAAGGAGAGCAGAGTACCTGTAGTCAAATATGCAGAGGATGTTTTGGGATCCCTTGGAGATCAGATGCAGGCCTGGGAACAGAAAGTAGACACAGAGAGCGTCTCCGTTAAGGAAAAACATGGCGGCGCATATCACTGTCCCACCGTGGCCTGGGTGACCTGGTGAGGGCGTCAGTAACTCTTGGTGTACTGAGGAGATACACAAGCAGAAGAAGATCCTTTCTACATTTGGACGTGTAAACCACAGCTGGGAGCGCTGTGGTGACTGGGGCATTCTCATCCTTGCCTCGTTGAGCCTTCAATCTGATGCAGAAAAGTAGACATTACCGCCATGGGTGGTGAAATGTACTAGAATAGGGGAAGAACGAGGTGCTAAGGAGCCCATCAGAAAAGTGTCTAGTCCCTTCTCAGGGGAGCCTGAGAACAATTCCTAGAGAAAGGCTGTCTAATTTGAGACTTGAATATGGGAGTCCGTTGGATCAAGAATGTGGGAGAAAGAAAATTTTCCCATGCAAATAACCCACTTTCCCAAACACAAATGTTCTCATGGCTTTCTATACATATATGACTTTGCCAAAACGCTAAAAGGGTCTTGTATCCATTATCTATTGCTACCTAACAAACTGTCTCAAAATGTTGTGTCCTAAAACTATGGCCATTTATTTGCTCCCAATTCTGCAGTTGGGGCTGGGCCCAGTCTGGTGGTCTTTCTCCTGGTTTGTCTAGAATCACTCACGGGCCTGCTGTCATCCATTAGCTCAATTGGGGAGATGGTCCAGATGGCCTCAGACTTCCGGCAGTTGGTGCTAGCCTCTGCTGGGGGCACTTCGGTCTTCTCCACATTGTTTGGCTTTCTGCAACAGGAAAGACAACCTTCTTTATATGATGATCTCAGGCCAGTATTTCAGGAGGGTAAAGGAAGACCTTTCAAGGCATCCTGGGGGACCAGAGTGTAGAACTCACATAGCATCATTTCCCCCTACTATCCTTAGTAGTCAAAGCAAATCTGAAACTAAAGAATGAGGAAATGGGGTGTCTGGGTGGCTCAGTTGGTTAAGCTTCTGATTCTTGGTTTTGGCTCAAGTCATGATGTGGTTCATGAGTTTGAGCCCCACATTGGGTTCTGCACTGATGTGTGGAGCCTACCTGGGATTCTCTCTGTCCCTTTCTCTATCCCTTTGCTGCTCATGCTCTCTCTTTCAAAATAAATAAACTTAAATTTTTTTAAAAAGAATGAGGAAAAGATTCCTGTTTTTGACAGGAGGAACCTCAAAAGATTGTGGCCGGGAAGTCTATGGCAATCGTGCTGAGAAATCCTGCAGTAGGATCGATTAAAGGTGACTCCAGAGAGCTGAAGCTTGAGCTTAAGGATAAATAAAATTTGGGGTGCTTGGGTGGTTCAGTCGGTTGAGTGTCCAACTTCAGCTCAGGCCATGATCTCACGATTTGTGGGTTCAAGCCCCGCGTCAGGTTCTGTGCTGAGAGCCAGCTCAGAGCCTGGAGCCTGTCTCCCTCTCTCTCTCTGACCCTCCCCTGCTCTTGCTGTCTCTCTCTGACTCTCAAAAATAAAAAGAAAATTAAAAGGGATGAATAAAATTTGATTAAGGAGAGCAGAGTAGGACAGATGGACTATTAAGAGGAGCTTACAGGGTTTGGTATCAAAGGAGCAGGGAAGCAATTGCAGGAAAAGACTCAGCAAGAGAAGAGTATTATCCTTCAGGCACAGTGTCCCACAATGCACTGGCTTGCCTGTGAAATGACCGGTAAACACTGATTCTACCTAGAGAAGCATAAGATTATGAAGGGCCTTATATATGATCAATGCAGGAGTCCAGCAAGAGAACATTTCCATCAAGAGATTTAGACCATGGGTTTTGTTTTTATATAGCTCAAGTGTCCTTTCACAGACGCTGCATAAAGTAGCCTCGGAATTATTTCATTCCCATGGTTTTGGTCAGAACCCCACTTGAACTTGCTGTATTCCCTGGTTTGGCCATCCTGGTGAGTCCTGTTTCCTGGCTTTGGTCCTGTTACATTACCAGGAGAAGAGAAGACTTACTGTTTTCTAAACTGGCTGCAAAACGCAAAACAAAACAAAAAAACCCCAACTATCTGGATTCATTGTAGACACCAACGCCAGTGACTCTGAGGACCATTATGAAAGCATGTGAACTTGAGCACCTGAGGGCAAAAGTGAGCCAACACACGTCTACTGCCAGTTGGATTGCCACAGGATGTTTTCTTCCCCCCTGTGGATTTAACATCAGTTGGTAAAGAGAAGACAGTTTACTGATGAGTGGCCAATGGGAGGAAGAAATGAACAGCAATCTGCTTTTTGGCAAAGGCAAGAAAGAGGCGATTTAGATCACCAAAGGTCTAAGCCACTGGAGAAGGATCGCAAATGTTTCCTCTCACTTTTGGTTATTCTGTGGGCAGGACCAAAGTGTGATTTAAAATTAGAATGCAAACTCTCTCTTTTGAGCAAGTCCTTCTGTTATTTTGAGACAGTCTGGCAACCTCCTAGCTTTCATGTTCTTGGAAACTCTTTTGAAAATCAAGTGGAGACACCTTCTCAAAGCAATCGCAGGTATCACCAGTGTCTTCCGCCTCCTAAGCACACCTCTTTGTTCCTGGAAACCCAGAGGAGCATCTGTAGAAATAGAGAGCAAGCCTCCAGCAATTCTTAATAGTTCTGTTAGAATTTACATTGTTTGGCCAACCTTAATGCTGGCAAAAATTCCTCCTTTGTTTTGCTTTGGGGAAAAGCGGAGTCTCTTCGAGGTAGCAGTAATAAAGACCTGTTGATTCAGCGCATTTTGTGTTTGATGAGCTAGATTCTGTAAAATGACTTGCCCCTGAACTTCAGGTTGTCTATGTTTTGCTAAGATAGGAAGGATTCCCTCAGGGACAGACAGGTCTGGGGCTAATTATGCTGTTGGGTGAATTCATCACTAAATCTTTTTCACTAACAAAGACAAATTACCTCATACATTTTGCAAGGCCCTAAAAAATTAGGTGAGTGAATCCAACGTCCAGCCAACACATGAGTACAGAGTCAGCAAATGGCAGCCTGCCAGAGAAATGACTTCTTGTGGGTTTACATAGACAAAGATGAGCATGAGTGACCATCATTGAGCATCCAGTTGATGAAGTCTCTCACATAGTGTGATCTTTGCTGGAGTCCTTAAGAAAGAGGCATCATCAGTACCTTAAATTGCAAACGAGAAAACTGTGGTCCAGATACATTAGCATCACAGAATCAGAAGAGGTTGGGTTCTAGAGAAATGCAGCTCTTAGCTCCACTTACATTCTGTGTGACATTTAGCAGACTTTTAAACCTCTTTGAGACTCAAGTCTTGTCTTTATAAATGGGTGGGATAATCCCTCTCTCATAGGCTTGTGACAGCAGGGGAGAATTCACTCACTCTTACACGATATATGCACCTCAAAGTTGCTTATGGAGTGGTTACTCTTCATTGGACCATGGAGTCAGACCATGTGTGTTCAAATTCTAGCTGTGTTACCTGCCAAAGGTCATAAACTGAAGAGCTTCTTTCACTTTTCTGTGCCTTATTTCCTAATTTATAAAATGTGGACAGGAATAATAGTTGCCCCAGTGGTTTGTTGTGAAGGTTAAATTTGCTAGCGGTAGGTAAAGTCAATAATAAACACTTTGATGATGATGATGAAAGTAGTGATTCTCTTATTTCTCAGCTGATTTGCCCAGGGTCAAACAGCATGCAGGGTCCAGAGCTGGAGTCCAATCCTAGGTCCTATCTAAAGTTTTAAGGTTTTCGTTGGGAGTCGGGAACACAGAATTGAGGACAGAGATGGGAAACCATCCGAAATCCCAAGTGATGGGACGTCTGTGATGGTGCAAAAGACTTGAGCAACTTTGAAGAGACCATGGAAGTGTGGGAGGGCTTGGGTAATGCTTTCCGTCTGGCCAGGATGGGATCTCTCCGGCTGTGATCAGAGAGGCTCAGAGCCATGCTGCATTGCAGGGCCTGCCGAGTCTCCCTAGTCTGTGCGTAAACTGTTGATCATGAGACTGAATTACAGACCGGTTGTATCTGGGTATTGTCTCTAGCTCCAGTTTGAGAGCAGGATCTCTGCCATGGTCCTGGGGAACTCATATTCTTTTATTATTCCTGCTTTTATTTCCGTGGCTGCTGCTTTTTGGGAAAGTATCTGGGGGTAGTTGTTTATATCCATAGTAGTGTCTTATCCTGTACCATTCATTCAATTGCTCATTCATTTTCCATGTGCTACTACTTCCAACGTCAAATAACTGGTATATTAAGTTCCATTTCTTTATCTGTAAAACTGGTAAGAAGAGTATCTATCCCAGGGTGTCTAGGTGCCGCCGTTGGTTAAGCGTCCAACTCTTGATTTTGGCTCAGGTCATGATCTCATGATTATGGCACTGAGCTCCGCACTGGGCTCTGTGCTGGGCATGGAGCCTGCTTGGGATTCTCTCCCCACGCCCACCCCTCCCTTGCTCACATGCTCTGCCTCAAAAATAAATAAACATTTAAAAAGAGAGTACCTATCCCTTAGGATTTTAATGAAGACCATGTAAAAAAATGCAGGCAAAATACTTAGCTATTTTTATTAGTCATCACCTTACTACTTAAAACTCTATTGGAAGCACATTAGGGATAGAGAAACAAGAAAGGGATTTGTTTTTTCAGCTATTGTCTGAAGGTCTAATTTTTTTTTTTAATTTTTTTTAATGTTTTATTTATTTCCAGGAGAGAGAGAGAGACAGCGTGAGCAGGGGAGGGTCAGAGAGAGAGGGAGTCACAGACTGAAACAGGCTCCAGGCTCTGAGCTGGCAGTCAGCACAGAGCCCGACGTGGGGCCCGAACCCACGAACAGCGAGATCATGACCTAAGCGAAAGTCGGACGCTTAACCGACTAAGCCACCCAGGCGCCCCTGAAGGTCTAATTTTGAGTCCTGGTTCTGCCACTGATGACTAGTGTTACCTAAGGAAAGTCACTTTTTCTCAGAGACTCTTTTGTACTCATCTGTAAAATTAGGATATTGGAAATGGTCAGCACTAAAAGGGTTTTTTCCCCCCCAAGAAACATTAGTTTCATGAAATTGTCCTTAGAATGAAAAGGGCTTGAGTGGACATAGAGGTCTGGGGAAATTTCTATCTTGTGTTCCTCTCCTAGAACACCTCCATGTACGTGGCCACAGTAAGGACCCTGCAGTAAAAGAGTCCTGGGATAAAGAAACCTGTTGTATTCAGATTCAAGTTTCCTAAACCATGTGACCACAGGACTTTCCCCCTCCATCACAATAAATTCCTCTCCCATGGATTATTCTTTTGGTCGTGCTGAACTAGGTGATCTCTTAAGAGCCTTCCCAGTTGTGGCAACCTTTTCTCCCTACGAACATCATCTACATTCCATGTTTCTTTCTATAGTTTCAACATCAGGTACAAGTGGAAATGCTTTCTTGTTGAAGGGGACCACCTCTGGCAATCCCAAATCACCTGGTAGAGGCAACCGACAGGTCTGTATTTACACAGAGCCACGTGGGTAAAATATACACCCATCAGTGCATGCACAAAGAAGACAATAATATGCACCATCTAAAAATGCATTTCACAACATTCTTATCGAAGCCCAAACTGGTTTTTAGGGTTGTTTTTCCCCTGCTGTTCCCTGGGTACCCTTTACTTTCAGAATTGTATCCCGTTTTTCTCACCCAAATGGAGAGAAAAACTTGAGACCAGAAGCCTTCCATGGTCATCTGAGTAGCTGAGCCAAATCAGAGCAATGGTCTGGAACCCAGAAAGTTTGGATTCTAATTCTGCCTGGGCCATGAACTTGACCTTGGTTTGGAGCAAATCCCTTGTTTAATCGAATCCTGGATTTTCCCAGCTAGAAGGTGAGGGGATTGAGCTAGGCTGATCTCTGTGTTCTCTCTCAGGACGAGATGTGGTTTCTGTGAGATAGATGGCATCCAAAGGCTGTTTTTGATCCAGCAGTTTCCTAGGTAGTGCTGGTAGCTTCTGTAGTAGCCGCCTGATTCCGTGTGGTTTCCATTAGCCTCTCTGCACCAGAAAGCAATGGCAGGGATGGGAACAGCTCAAGAACATCTGGCTCTTTCAAAAGAGGCTGCATTTCACACCCCATGTGCTGATACCCACACCGATGTCCCTCTCATTCTTAGGGAAGATGTTCTGTCTATTGGGACAGTATGTATCCCCTAAGCCAGTGGCCTGGATTGTAGGGATTTGGATGGTTTTCTTTCTTTTTTTTTTTCATATGATAACAAAAGAAATGTCATCAACACAAACCCTAATTTCAGTTACGTGAAGGATTTTACTTAAATCCGCAAAAGCAATGAGAACCAGACCCTGGCTTGCAAGTAGAGCCAGACACAATGGCTTAGATTAAGGCAAGGGGATCAGCCTCAATGTTGAGGTTAAATACTGTTCTTTATTTCGTGGCTCTGTCAGCCCCTTAACATCACTTAAGCATAATCGATTCAGGGAAATTGAATGCTGTGAATGTGTACATTGGCTTCTATTTCCCCAAAGTCGTGCCTTAAAGAAGCTTAAATTCCCTGAACTATTGAGGGCAGAGATTCTGTCCATGGACAAAGCCTCAAGTGTTGGTTCTGAGGTTATTAACTGCACCCCTGTCCTTGCTCTGTAGGGAATCTGCTGATTAAGACCTGCTCGGGGCTTGTGCAAATCACTCCAGTAACTCCCTGGGGAGAGGGGTCTTCCTATACTTCTAGGTACAGGAGCACCAGACACCTGAGCTCCGTCTCTGAGTGGGCTGGGTGACTTTGAACTCTGTGACCTTGGGCCAGGCATCTAAGCCCTGTGGGCCATGCTTGGCTTCCTTTTCTGTCCAGCAAGGCAGAGAATCCTTGCCCTGAACCCGTCATGGGGCAGCTCTGTTGGAGCTTCTCTGCCCCCTTCCCCATTTTGCTCTATAATATCTGTAGAACATCTCGACTTTGTCTCCCTCTACCATGTTCTCTGGTGTCTCCCAGACTCTACAAGGTCTTCTGCCTCTTTTTTTTTTTTTTTGCAAATAGTTTATTTGTCAAGTTGGTTTCCATATAATACCCAGTGCTCATCCCCACAAGTGCCCTCCTCCATGCCCATCACCCCCCTCCCCCCCCCACACCCATCAGTCCTCAGTTTGTTCTCAGCATTCAAGAGTCTCTCATGGTTTGCCTCTCTCCCTTTCCCCAACTATTTCCCCCTTCTTCTCCCCCACGGTCCTCCATTAAGTTCCTCCTAATCCTCCTATACATGCAAACATATGATATTTGTCCTTCTCTGCCTGACTTATTTCGCTCAGCATAACACCCTCAAGGTCCATCCATGTTGTTACACAAGGCCAGATTTCATTTTTTCTCATTGCCATGTAGTATTCCATGGTATAGATAAACCACATCTTCTTGATCCATTCATCTGTTGATGGACACTTAGGCTCTTTCCAGGTTTTAGCTATTGTGGAGAGTGCTGCTATGAACATTGGGGTACATGTGCTCCTATGCCTCAGCATTTCTGTATCCCTCGGGTAAATTCCTGGCAGTGCTATTGCTGGGTCATAGGGGAGTTCTATTGTTAGTTTCCTGAGGAACCTCCACACTGTTTTCCAGAGGGGCTGTACCAGTTCACATTCCCACCAACAGTGTAGGAGGGTGCCCGTTTCTCCACATCCTCGCCAGCATCTAGAGTTCTCTGATTGGCTCATTTTAGCCACTCTGGCTGGCGTGAGGTGGTATCTCAGTGTGGTTTTGATTTGTATTTCCCTGATGAGGAGCGATGCTGAACATCGTTTCATGTGTCTGTTGGCCATCTGGATGTCCTCTTTGGAGAAGTGTCTGTTCATATCTTCTGCTCATTTCTTCACTGGGTTGTTTATTTTTCGGGTATTGAGTTTGGTGAGTTCCTTATAGATTTTGGATATTAACCCTTTGTCTGATATGTCATTTGCAACTATCTTTTCCCATTCTGTCGGTTGCCTATTCGTTTTATGGATTGTTTCCTTTGCTGTGCAGAAGCTTTTTATCTTGATGAGGTAAGGGCTTCTGCCTCTTGCGGCAACAGCCTGCATCTTTTCCTTGGTGAACATGTACTCATTTCTTCCAGACTCAAATCAAATGTTTCCTCCCCAAGTTCTTGACATTCCAGGCTAGATATCCCTGCTCTGTGCTCCTCTCTGACACTTGTCATGGTACTGAGAAAACCTAAAATCTCCACCATCAAAGATGCTCAAAGACTTGTGACAGATGTGTCACACTCTTTCACAACCCCCCTCATGGTGGCTAATGCTGTTCTAAACAGTTCACAGTTGGTGAATGAGTGTGAAGAATGTATCTTATTTTTTTTTTATTTTTTTATTTCTAGGAGAGAGAGAGAGAGAGAGAGAGAGAGAGAGAGAGAGAGCAGCGGAGCAGGGGAGGGTCAGAGAGAGGGGAGTCACAGACTCAGGCAGGCTCTGAGCTGGCAGTCAGCACACAGAGCCCGACGCGGGGCTCGAACCCACGAACCGCGAGACCATGACCTAAGTGAAAGTCGGACGCTTAACCGACTAAGCCACCCAGGCGCCCCAGAATGTATCTTATTTTAACACACCATTGGTCCTACTTATGTTAGTTGAGCGAAGGGGAAAAAAATCTTGCTGATGGTCTACCTGCAAGACACAATACTGTATATATTCTACCTTATTTAAGCTCTTCAAATTCTGCTAATGTGTACGGTAGCAATAGACTTTGAAAGAGGAAGAAATGGAACCTCAGAGTTCAATAACTTACTCTGTCAATTATATCCCCTGGGGATCGGGCACTCAGATGCATTTAGTAGCCCAAGTGAGTCATTCTGTGGGAGGAGATGGGCTGGGTGGTTGAAAGCTAAAAGAGGGAGGAGGCACAATTCAGCAGGGAAATCCTTTAGACTATAGTGTGGATCTGACCTCTGTCAAGAAATGGAGGGGGGTGGGGATGGGGATGCAGGATGTGGCAGGGAGATCTCAGACCCTGATGCAGATTTGATGAACTATTGGTCAATTCGACTGGGTGCCCCAGAGCAAAGATTGCCCATTAGACATGTCCCTTGCTGAGCTGAAGCAGTTGCCCTCCAGTACCCCCACTGCATGCAGACGTGAGGTGAGTGATGAAGGTGCCGAAGCTGGAAATTCTCAGCTAACTGGACACCTGGCCACATTGAATCTAGATGTCACCGTCAATGATTTGAAAGTGGGTCAGTCTGACTTCAAAGTCCATTTTTTCTACACTAGACTTCTAAAATTTACGGGGCCTCCTGTTACATATCCTAAAATATAGTTTCAAAGATCAATGGACGGCCTCCATCAGCACAATACTTACATGGATAAGACGTGAGAGTTTAAGCTCCTGTGTAAAATAAGATACAAGATGGCCTTCTTGTTCACAATCCTGCTTCCATTACTCTGTTTTCTCTGTCTTGAAATTGTGTTTTGGCAGGACCTACAGAGATCACACAATACACTAAGTGATGAAGTTCTTAAAACCCCAGATGATTGAACCTACTGATTAAGCAATTGTGTATACATCCAAATCACTTAATGGAGCTCTGATGGTTGCCAAGTGTTGTCACCCTGGGCTGGGAAGGAAAGGGATTTAAACAAGCTGGGCTGATTCTCATGCTTCCTCTACCAGAGCTTAATCTGAGCCAAGTCTTGATTAACCATTACTTTATCTTCATCATAGACATCCTGGGACTGCAAACTTCAGATCACCTCCATCCCTGGCTTGAGCCATCAGAGTAGGATGGCATGGGATCTATTTTAGCATCAGCACTCTGAAGTATTCAGAAAACTACACATCAGTACAGTCTTTTCTTTCAATGCATTGCTTTAAAATAGCTGCAAATTGAGATGTCAAGTAGAGCTATTGAGATCCATTCAGTTTTCCCTCAAATGATTCTATTGCTTAATTTGGTAAGGCCAGGTCTAGAGGTAAGGGTAAAGCCTCTATTCCTCTACTTCTCACACCCCAACCTAGAGTTAATAAGTATTCTGAGGCTATTATTTTATTACTGCTCTATGTGAGAGCATTTATTAATCTATGTCTCAAGAGAATGAGCAAACTAGAGGCAGATAGTAGAATCTGGAATCCTATCCAATCTGTGCTGATCTTTTTTTTTAATAGTTTATTGTCAAGTTGGTTTCCATATAACACCCAGTGCTTATCACCACAAGTGCCCTCCTCCATGCACATCTCCCCCCTTCCCCTCCCCCCACTCCCATTAGCCTTCAGTTTGTTCTCAGCATTCAAGAGTCTCTCATGGTTTGTCTCCCTCCCCCCCCCAATTTTGCCCCTTCTTCTCCCCCATGATCCTCTGTTAAGTTCCTCCTAATCCTCCTATACGTGCAAACATATGGTATCTGTCCTAAGTGGTAGTCCCAAGGTCACTAGTTCTTAAGTGGGAGATATAAACCTAAAACCCAGCCAAGGAGTCTGTTAGAATTATAAGGAGTCATACAGCTTTTCAAGTAAACCTATTAGTGACTGGCTCAACTGGTAGTGAGCTCCCCATTCCTGGAGATATTTGAGCAGAGGCAGCTAGGTCATCTGTCAAGTAGGCTGTGGATGAGAGTCTTAAAGAGGGAGGTAGGTGGGAATCAATAAATTCTCTTGCAACTCTGAAAATCATTCTCTCATAAAGGTAGGCACAGCTAATCCAGTGCAAAAAAATGTCCTATCATTCATGCTTCATATCATATGGGCCAACACTTTCCTTCTGCTCATGCTCTTGTGTCTTGGTGTGTATTTTCTAACTCACATATTCAATCGAAGCAATTCATTGCTAAAATCAACAATCCACTCTAATAGTTCACTGTGGTCCACTCTGACTATGAAGCCTGTCCAACAGGATCTTCTCTTTTCCCTTTGGACCCCCTCCCTTATCATTCTCATTCTTATCTCAGAGCATGACATAAACTTGGATGCCGCCTATATCAGCAATCTATTGCAGTGTAACAAATTATCCCCAAGCATAGTGGCTTACAATAATAAAAATATGTTGTATCACAGGAATTCAGAAGTGGTTAGCTGTCTGGTTATGGCTTGGGGTGTTTCATGAGGTTGCAGGAAAGATGTCAGGCAGGTCTCAGTGACTATCTGAACACTTGGCGGAGCTCGGGAATCTGCTCTCACATGGCTCTGATTGCCATCAGGATCCCTCAGTTCCTCTTCTAGAGGCTTCTCTGTGGACTGCTTGAGCATCATCACAACATGGAAACTGACTACTCCACTGTGTAAAATCCGAGATGGCATAATGCAGAACCCATAGTGTTTTTTATGGCCTTGGGAATCACACATATTTTATAGATTACACAGGTTGGCTTTTTTTTTTTTCCCCCAGTATTAGAGGGGACTCTCCAAGGGCATGAGTACCAGGAGGCAGAGGTGATTGGGGACGTCCTTGGAGGCTTGACGTTGCACTCATAACTCTGAACATGCTGTTCTTTTTGTCCTTGGCTCTTTTCTACCTGGTCCTCTCCCATCCACCCTTGTAGAATCTTCTCAAATGACATTGCATTTGTGGAGCATTCTCTGAATCCATTAAACAGAACTAATAATTTTCTGCCTTTCAACAGAACTCTGTACATACTTCTATGTTATCTCTTATAAAGAAGATGCATTTTATTTTAAAGTACAATTTTATCTCCCTACAAAGAGACATATAAGAGAAAGGGTCATATCTTACCTGGTGTTTCTAATATTGAGTTAAATTTTGGCAAATAACAGGTACTTAAGGAATAGGTCAGTGAGTTAATATAATATCATTTCCCTCATCAACCCAAATGTGATTTTAGGGGCAACAGTCAATGCTGATGAAGGAAAGTACAAAATAGCATGCAAGATAAAGTAAAAGGCCACATGTGTTATATTTTATTCATACACCAAATGTAAGTATACTTTTCATAGGAAACAACTTTCTGTAGAAGACTGAGATAAAATGGAAATTACAGCTATCCAAGCAGGAAAAAGCCTTAAAAGTAATGTTGCCCAAACTTCTCCTTTTGGAAATGGGAAAACTTGAGGTTCAATTTTAACACATACTTTTTTCATGGAAGAAACTAGAAGAGAATTAGACCGTTCTAATAGATTTGATTTTTATTCTTCTATATCTTTCATAGTCCAAAATGTCTAATGTCACTCCCCATAAATTTTTCTGGAAGAAAAGCCATATAGGTTAAATTAATTGAATGAGTCAAAAGGGACAGGGAAAACAGATATAACTCAACAATACTAAGAGAAGGCTCAGGTAACTGGTGCCAGATATAGGTAGAGGAGAGCTCTTTAATAAAAGAAAGAAAAAAACTTGGAGGAGACCCCATTCACCCCTGCTCTGGACTCCAGTATTATCTACTCTTAACATAGAACCCTAACTTTTAGAGTGGGGTGGTTTTTCTGGGAGAAGGGAAAATAGATACAGTGGCGCAGGCCTGGCTAAGTAAATATTGAAGCTTCAGATTCAACAATAAAACTGTCTTCCTTTTAGAAGTAGGAAACCAAGGGAATTAAGAAGAGGGAACACTAACTTTTTTCAAATTCAGCTTTGAATTTGAGCTTTATTTTTTTCCCCTTGGGTAGATCAGGGCTCGTTTATGCTCTCGTTACATTTCCTTTGTGACCTTCACCATCCAAAAGGTACAAGTAGTTCTCATTCAAGAGTTATGCCAACATCAGTGTGAGTTTTCAGGTGTTCTTGGGTGAGGAGAAGGAAAATAAGGTATTTGTGGGACGAGAGAAGTCTAGTGCCCCATTGCACCAAATCCACCAATATAGCATCATAGCAGCAGTGATCTACATACGAAAAGGTTTTGATTTTCATTTTCCAACAATAAGCTCCCTGAGGACCATTTCTCCTATCTTCATTGTGTCCCATGTCACTGCAGCAGCAATACTCTGCCCAGATGTTTTTAATCTTTGCTTGTTGAACCCACCCAGCACACATAGATAAATTGCTTTAGAAACCGTCCTTTCCGGCAACTTACACAATAGGCTGAAGTCATTCCGAGATTTTCAGTGAGAAAGGAAACCATCGTAAAATTATGGAAGATTCAAGAGCTTGGAAGAGCCCTGAAATGACTCATCTACAGTGTTGTTGGAATTAAATCATCAGTTCCAAGCCCTGCTGAATATAAGAATAACATGGGGGAACTTACAGCTCTATCCCAAATCAATGGAATCAAACTCTGGAGGTGAGGTATTGGCATAAAACTTTTTACACTCTCTCTGGGTCATTATAATGCACATTTAGGGCTGAGAATCACAAGATCTAAGGATGTCCTGGGCTCAGGGAGGGAATCAGACTACATCAAGTTCATCCAGAGGATTAATGTAGAGCAAAGCCTAAAGCCCAGGTTTTCTGGTTTCCAATGTGGTCTTCTTTCCAATGTACTTAGTAAGTAATACACTTAGTAATATCTATTTAATCGATTCTGGGAATAGAGGCAGTAAATCTTAAGATCTCTTTCATTAAGGAATGAACTTCAGGCATCCGAGATAGAACCAGAACATTGGGTTCCATTAGTCGTTGTTGAGGATCGGACTGAATTTAGTATTTTTGAGGGGCATTGGTGTTGTAGAAAGCAAGTCAGGTAAAACTGGGTTCTAATATCAGCTTTGCCGCAGGCTAGCCATGCGACTTACGTTGAATGCTGTCAGTCTAGGGCTGTGGTTCTCTCTCCTGGCTGTGTGCCAGAATCATCTCTGTGCGCTTAAAAGATACTAAAGCTCTGACTTCACTCCCAAGTATTTTGTTACCTGAAACAGACCAGCGTCCTAAACCCTGTAATGTCAGGTTTTACTGTGTGACTTTACGTGAATTATTGCCCTTTATGGAACCTCAGTTCCCCTATCCTTCAAGGGAGGAAATGATAACGAGGGATTTGATGTGAGAACTTAGGAGAGAGTGCACACAGTGTCTTAGCCTAGCATCGGGCCTCAGTAAATATCAGCCTATTTTTGTCTGTGTAGCAGTAAATGTCTTGGAAAGTAGCTGAACTGGCTGCTGATTATTTGGCTAGTGCATTTGAAGGCAGTAAAACCAACATCTGAATGATCTGGGTTGATAAGATTATCTAGATCACTGCTAAATTTCCCTGCCACTTTGTACTGAGGACACTGAGACACCTAACTCCCAAAGATAATCTTCCAAAAAGCAATTCTTTATAGGGTAACTCTGAAAGACTCTTTGTGCTAGCAAACAATACCCAGAGTGTGCCTTCCAGATACGCAATATGGTAAAACAGCATGTTAATCTTCCCCCAAATCCTATTTCATGTCTTCCGGACCTTGCAGAGGGAGATGGGTGGAAACAATCGATCCATTGAGAATCGCAGGCTGACCTCCAATTGAGACCTCTACCTGGGTGAGGAAATTTGGATGCGGAACAAGTGATTTGGCCCCAGCGAAAGGTTGTTTCCGGCTCCCTGGCTGAGGCTGGCTGCAGTTCAGTTATGAACTCGGCCAGCAAGACTGCCACTGGAAAAGACGTTAAAAGTGCCCACCCAGTCAGGATTTAATTAATCGTCACAGGAACCAACTTCCTCCCACTCGGGGGGAAAAGGCGTTTGGCCGCTGGCCACTCCCAGGCTGCCAGCTCTCAGTCCTTGGAGGACGCCAGCTGATCATCTGTGCCAGAGGGCTGGCAGCTGAGGGTCAGGTGGTCTAGGGCCTCAAGATATCCCAGCCCCCAATGAGATTGCTTCTCTAGTCAGTTCCTGAAAACTTCAAAGTCCTAGAACTCATCTTAGGGCTTTTAAATCTCCTTTGCTCTCCCGAGGGCATCTGGTTTCTTCACCATTCCGTGTTCTTTTCTTGCTTGTCATTTTTATAGTTCTTATTTGTTGAGTATTACTATGTGCTAGGCACTCCTATGGAGGGCACAATGCCTTACTGAACATTCAAACAATTCTAGTTTCTGTAATTCCTCCTCGGTTGATCACTAGTGAATGAATGACATACTGGTTCAGAGTCTGCATGGGGTTGAGTGAAGGAATACATTTCCAGGCACCTGGGGGTTTTCTGTGCTTGCAGAAATCGTGGGTGTTGTGAGTTACAGCATGACCTTGGCAGAAGACGTGCAGGTGCTGGCTTTGGGAGTAAAATTACCCCACAGGTAGATGTGCAAGAAAATGACTAGGGGTTCCCTGTGCGAATGAATAGAACACGTTAGAGCTTCTGCTATGATCATTCACCGTTTCTGCTTAATCCTTATCATGGCTGTAACTTTGTTAGTCTATGAGATGGCTTGATTAATGACATTCCACCTCCGTGAATCATAAGCCCAGTGATGGCAGAACTCTGTTTCTCCTCCACTGCGTAACGTCCAGAACAGTGGTGCTTCCATTGAATAAATAATTAAGTACTGTCCCTAGATGAAGAAATTAAGACTCAAAGAGATGAAGTGCTACTGCTACAGACCAGAGGGATTCTTTGGGGGTAACCTAGGATATGGACTTGGGGGTTCTTGTGGTTGTAAATTCCTGACTCTTAACGTAATAATGTCTCCTTGAATCTAATGCCAACGTGTGAAATGTCTGTGAGTTTTGGTTCCCATGCATAATTAAGAGGGTTAATAATAATTCATTTCGCATGTCTTTTGCAGATTCAGGCAACTACAGAAATTCAGATGAATACAGGGAAAATACCTTGCATGTGGCAGATACGCATTAATGTTAGTCATCATTGCCTCTTCACCACTCTCCCAGTTCCTAGTGCTAGTCTCTGGGAACTCTAGTATCTTACTACATCTTTCTTACTGGTTTTCCAAGTAAGGAAAATTTAATGGAAATGAACAAAACATTTAAATTTCATCAGATGATTCTCCAAACGGATTTTAAAAAATCTCTTTCATAGAATCCACCAAATATTAAAGAGAACTGTGTCCAAAATACCTTCCTCTAGGTATGCCTCCTTTTTAATGTGTGGGGTATAAAGAAGGAAGTGGTCAAATTAGTTTTTCCTTCCCTCCACCCTCTCCAGGCCCAACCTTATGGTGGATACTTTTATCCCTTGGGAGGGAGGTTGCCGTGAATGCATATGAAGCTGTTCCCACCATACTCCTAAAGAGTAGTTTGAGTGAGTAAGGGATGGTGCCGGTTGGTAGGACCCGATTCTCCTGTTTTCTGCAGCTAGAACTCAGAACTTTAGAAGTGTTTCCAGCCGAAAAAGTTGTGCTCCTGACAAGATCCTTATGCTTCGATGACATTACAATAAAAATAAAGGGTTGATTTCCAGTCTGGTTTATTTCCTCATAGGATCCAGTCAAGGGCAGGAGGATTTAAATTGCATTGTTTCAGCTGTTCTACTGTTCTTTGTTTCTTTGTTTTTAAATGTTTATTTTTGAGAGAAAGAGCATGAGCAGGGGAGAGGCAGAGAGAAGGGGGACAGAGGGTGCAATGTTGGCTTGTGCGTGCTGAGAGCTGGATGCGGGGCTCAAACCCCTATGAGTCCTGAGATCATAACCTGAGCTGAAGTCAGACACTCAACCGACTGAGCCACCCGGATGCCCATCCTAACTGAACAAACATAGTAAGTCAAACGACTCTTTTAACTGGGCCTATATGGCCATTTAAAACATATTGATGAGGGGCGCCTGGGTGGTTTAGTCGGTTAAGCGTCCGACTTTCGCTTAGGTCATGATCTCGCGGTTCATGGGTTCGAGCCCCGCGTCGGCTCTGTGCTGACTGCCATCTCGGAGCCTGGAGCCTGTTTCAGTCTGTGACTCCCTCTCTCTCTGACCCTCCCCTGCTCACGCTGTCTCTCTCTCTCTCCTAGAAATAAATAAAAAAAAATAAAAAAATAAAATAATAAAATAAAAATAAAAAGTAAAACATATTGATGATACCATTTGGGTCACAAAACATGCTTACTATCTATACCCTAAACATTGACTCAAAGGAGTCTAGGGAGCCAAGTTAGAAAACTTTTAAAACAAATGCTGACATTAAGACTGTCTTTTTCATCTCAATCATCAAATGATCACAAAAAAAGAACTTTAGAAACAGTCTCATGTAGTGTTCTTTTTCAGGCTCCACAGAATTCTCTTTCATAGAGGATTTCAATTGTTTTGTTTTGAAAATCCTACTTGATTTTCTGAACCTCTTACAAGGCTATACGTTTGAAGAGGCAGCGTGTGTCTATCGTGTTTCCCTGTGCATCATCTATTCAAGAAACTCTAGGTAATAGTGATACCATACGAAATAAGACCAAAAAATCCCCCTGCCTTTATGAACCTTACATTCTGACTGCATCTTCAGTACCGAGGACAATGATTGAAAATTATCTTTCTATGGTTATTTGTTGAGTGAAATAGTAAATGGATGAATAAAGTTGCCCTTCTGAAATAAAATTTTCTTTGAGGTTCTATGTTGCACCAAGTAAATATCCCCAGTGGGGTGTAAACAATACAGGAAGAACTGATGCTGTGTGGGAAAGCTCCTGTGTGACCATCAGTGTGAGCATAGATAATCAATATTTTTTAAGCATATTCTGTTTTATTATTATTGAAGTGTAGTTGACATTAGTTTTCACGTGTACAGCATAGTGATTTAACAGTTATGTACATTAGGAAGTGATCACGGTGGTAAACCTAGTACCATCTATCACCGTACAAAATTGTTACAATATTATTACCTATATTCCCTGTACATCACATCCCTCTGGCTTATTTTATAACAGAAAGTTTGTAACTTTTAATCCTCTTTCCCTATTTCACTCATCCCACAGCCTCCCTCCCCTCTGGCAACCACCAGATTGTTCTTTGTATCTTTGAGTCTATTTCCGTTTTGTTTTGTTGAGTGGTTTTGGTTTTTAGATTCCAGGATTTAAGTGAGATCATGATATTTGTCTTCCTCTGACTTATTTCACTTAGCATAATATCCTTTAGGTAGGCCCATGTTGTTCCAAATGTTGTCTTTCATTCTTTTATATAGCTGAGTAGTATTCTATTGTGTGTGCACATCTATACATAATATATACATATGTAATATACACATAATTTATAATACACACATACAATATAAATCATATCTATTTATATATGTAGACACACACGCACACAACACATCTTTATCCATACATCTTTCAGCTGACACTTAGATAGTTGCCTTATCTTGGCTTCTGTAAATAATGCAATGAACACAAGGGTGCATATATCTTTTTGTATTAGTGTTTTCACTTTCTTTGGATGAACACCTGGAAGAGGAATTGCTGAATCCTAGGGTGGTTCTAGAATTAATTATTTGAGGAAGCTCCATACTGTTTTCCAAGAAGCTGCACCAATTTACATTCCCACCAATGGTGAATGAGGGTTCCCTTTTCCATGTCCTCACCAACACTGGTATTTCTTATCTTTTTGATATTAGCCATTCTGCAGGTGTGAGATGATTTCTCATGATGGTTTTAATTTGTGTTTTCCTGATAGTTTGTGATATTTAGTATCTTTTCATGCGTATCTTGGCCATCTGCATGTCTTCTTTGGAGAAATGTCTATTATCTCCTGTGCCCATTTTGTAATCAGAGTATTTGTATTTTTGATATTGACTTGTGTGAGTTATTGATGTGCTTTGGAAATTAACCCCTTATCAGTTATATCACTTACAAATATCTTCTCCCATTCAGTGGGTTGCCTTTTTGTTGATGGTTTCCTTTACTGTGCAAAAACTTCTTTTTAGGAATCTTGAGATTTAGTGATTTTTATTGAAACTGAGCAACATGAAATCAACATCAAAATCCTAACATGCTGCGCAAAACCTTTGTAATTTGACAGAGTTCAATTTGCTTATTTTTGCGTCTGCTGCCCTTGCCTGAGGAGACATTCAAAAAATATTGCTAAGATGAAAGTCAGAGAGCTTACTGCCTGTGCTCTCTTCTAGAAGTTTTATGGTTTCTGCTCTGAGATTTAAGTCTTTAATCCATTTTGAGTTTATTTCTGTGTATGGTGTAAGATGTTGGTCCATTTTCTTTCTTTCGCATGTAGCTGCCCAGTTTTCCCAGCATCATTTGTTGAGGAGACTGTATTTCCCACATTGTATGTTCCTGCCTGCTTTGTTGAGTACATGAGCATGGGTTTACCTTGGGGTATTTTCTTAATTTTTATGCAAATGTAAATGAGATTGTTTTCTTAATTGTTCTTAACAGATTTATGCATATTAATTTTGTACTCCTCTGCAATTTTCTGAATTCATTTATTCGAACAGTTTTTGTGGAGTCTTTAGGGTTTTGTATAGATAGCATCGTGTCAGTAACAAATAATGACAGATTCACTTCTTTTCCAATTTGGATGCCTTTTATTTCTTTCTCTTGTCTAATTGCTGGGGCTAGGGTGAGAGCGGGCATGCTTGTCTTTTTCCTGACCTTAGAGGAAAAGCTTTCAGCTTTTTACCATTGGGTGTGATGTTAGCTGTGGCTTTTCTTATATTGAGGTATGTAACCTCTGTTTCTTGTATTGAGGTACGTAACCTCTGTTACCCATTTTGTTGAGAGTTTTTATCATAAGCAGATATTGAAATTTATTAAATGCTTTTTCTATATTTATTGAGACAATCAAATGATTTTTGCTCCTTGTGTTGTTGTTGTTAATGTGGTGTATCATGTTGATTGATCTGTGGATATCAAACCATCTCGTATCCCTGGACTAACCCCCACTTGATCATGGTATATGATTCTTTTTGTTGTTGTATTTGGTTTGCTAATATTTTATTGAGGATTTTTGCATCTATGTTCATCAAGAATATTGGTCTATAATTTTCTTTCTTAGTGGCATCTTTGCCTGGTTTCTGGTCTTACAGAATGTTTGGAAGCCTCCCTTCCTCTCCAATTCTTTGGAATTGTTTGAGAAGGATAGGCACTAATTTATCTTTAAATGTTTGGTAGAATTCACCTGTGAAGCTATCTGATCTTGGACTTTTGTTTTGTTGGGAGTGTATATATTACTGGTTCAATTTCATTACTAGTAATTGGTTTGTTCATATTTTGTTCCTTCTTGATTCAGTTTGGAAAATTGTGTTTCTAGGAATGTATCCATTTCTTCTAGGTTGTCCTATATGTTGGCATATACTTGTTCTTTGTAGTGTCTTAGGATCCTCATACTTACATGGTATGAGTAGTAACTTCTCTTTCATTGCTGATTTTCTTTATTTGGGTCCTCCTTTTTCCCTGTTGCATCTGGCTAAAGATGCGTATCAGTTTTGTTCACCTTTTCAAAGAAACAGTTCTTAGTTTCATTAATTTTTTTGCCTTTATTTCATTTATTTCCACTTAGATCTTTATTATTCCTCCTTTCTACTAACTTTGGGGTTTATTCTTTTTCTAGTTCCTTTAGGTGTAAGATTATTTGAGATTTTTCTTGTTTCCTGAGGTAGACCTGTATCACTATAAACTTCTCTCTTAGAACTTTTTTTGCTGTGCCTCATAGATTATGGACTGTTGTATTTCCATTTTTACTTATTTCAAGGTATTTTTTGATTTCCTATTTGACTTTTTACTGACCCATTGGTTGTTTGCTAGCCTGTTGTTTAGCCCCCATATGTTCGTGGTTTTCTTCTAGTTTTCTTCTAACTGATTTCTTGTTTCGTGTCATTTCTAGTGATTGGAAAAGTTGCTCATTATGATTTAATCTTCGTAAATTTATTGAGACTTGTTTTGCGGCCTAAGAGGTGACCTATCACAGAGAATGTTTCATGTGTACTTGAAAAGAATGCGTATTCTTCTATTTTTGATGGAATGCTCTGTACATACCTATTAACTCCATCTGGTCTAATGTATCATTTTAGGCCAAGGCTTTATTGATTTTCTTATCCGTTGATAAGTGGGGCAGTAAGGTCTCCTACTATTATTGTTCTACTGTCAATTTCTCCTTTTATTTATGTGAATATTTGCTTTATGTATTTAGGTGCTCCATGTTGGATGTATAGGTATTTACAAGAGTTAGAGCCTCTTATTGGATAGATTCCTTTATCAGTATGTACTTGGGTTCCTTGTTTCCTATTACAGTTTTAGCTTTAAAGTCTGTTTTGTCAAATATAAGTATTGCTACCCTAGTTTTCTTTTCATTTCCATTTGCATGGAATGTCTTTTTTCCATCTCTTCACTTTCAGTCTGTACGTGTCTTTGCATCTGAAGTGAGTTTCTTATAGGCAGCCTATAGATATTATCCATTCAACCACCCAACGTCTTTTGGTTGGAGCGTATAGTCCATTTACACTGAAAGTAATTATTAACAGATATGTGCTTATTGCCATTTCATTGATTTCTGTTTGTTGTGGCAGTTATTCTCTGCTTTCTTCTTCTCTTGCTCTCTTGTAATTTGGTCACTAAGTATTTTTATTCCTTTCTCTTTATTTTTTGTATGCTTATTATAGATATTTGGTTTGTGGTTACCATGAGGTTCACGCAGAACCTCCTATGTATATAACAGTCTATATTAAGCTGATGGTCACTGGAATTCAAATGCATTCTAAAAGCACTACATTTTTGGGCACTCCCCTATGTTTTGGGGTTTTTGGGCCATATTTTACATCTTTTTATTTGGTGTATCCTTTGACTAATTGTTGTAGGTCTAGATGATTTTACTCTTCTTGTCTTTTAACCTTCATACCAGCTATAAAGGTGGTTGATCCACTACTACGTGCCTACGTTTACCAGTGAGATTTTTTTTCCTTTGTGATTATTGCTAGTGATGGCTGTTTCTTTTCAGGTTCAAGAAGTGCTTTTAACATTTCTCGTCAGGCCAGTTTGGTGGTGATGAACTCCTTTAGCATTTGCTTGTCTGGTGAATTCCTGATCTCTTCTTTGATTCTGAGTGATAACCTTGCTGGTAGAGTATTTTTGGTTGTAAGTTACTTTACTTTTCCATATAGTGTGGTCCTCCCTCCTGGCTTGTAAAAATTTTCTGCTGAACAATCACCTGATAGCCTTATGAGGGTTCCCTTGTATGCATCTGGTGTTTTTCTTGCCAGAGTCCCGCTCCAGCTGGTCCAGAGGTCTCTGAAAGATGGATGGTGTTGACAAGAGAGCGATGAGAGAGCCCACGAGATTCTTTTCTGATCATCAGGCAGGCATCTCTGTACTGACTGAGACTTAGCTTTATTTATGGGTAAGTGTATGGGGAACAGCACAGAAGTGGCATTTACCTTAGACAATGATTTCTTTTTTTTTTTTAAACAGTTTATTGTCAAGTTGGTTTCCATATAACACCCAGTGCTCATCCCCACAAGTGCTCTCCTCCATGCCTATCTCCCCCCTTTCCCTCTCTCCCACCCCCATCAGCCCTCAGTTTGTTCTCAGCATTCAAGAGTCTCTCATGGTTTGCCTCCCTCACTCTCCCCCACTATTTTCCCCCTTCTTCTCCCTCATGGTCCTCTGTTAAGTTTCTCCTAACCCTCCTATACGTGCAAACATTCGGTATCTGTCCTTCTCTGCCTGACTTATTTCGCTCAGCATAACACCCTCAAGTTCCATCCTTAGACAATGATTTCTGATGATAAATTCTTTGATATGTAAAAATTGCCCAGAACATAGATTTGTAGAAGACTCATGCATAACCTTTATCAATAGTGATTGATGTAGGTGAGTTAGATGCTTATCGTATGGGGAAGAAAAGTATCTTTAGCATTCAAATACAAGGCAATGTTTTTAGCACAACAGAGGCAAAAGTTAGTTGTGAGCAGGGGTCAATAGCCTGTTTGCTTAAGGGGATGTATAAGAAAAACAGGATCCTCAGGAAACACAATGTCTGCTCCCATGATCACAAAAGAAGAAGTTCCTATAATAAATTCCTTCACAAGGTGCAATCAGCATATCAGGGCCAGAATAAGTCATTCCTGATACCAATCAACAAGGTCCTTTGGGGAGTCAATGCTCAAGCAGAAACAATTGAGTGGGAGTAGATATCGGTCATCATCTGATGGCAGGAGACCTTGCAAATCTGCCTTAGGCTCACAAGGAGTATTCTCAACTAGTGAGTGCAGAATGGCTCCCATTTTCTTGTGCTGCTTTTAAGATCTCTTTTAAGATTCAACTGTTGACAGTTTGATCATAATGTGTCTTGTGAGTCTCTTTGAGTCATTTTATGTGGGATGCTCTGTGGTTCCTGGACTTGGGCATCTGTTTCCTTTGCCAAGTTAAGGATGGTTTCAGTCATCATTTCTTCAAATAGGTTTTGTGCCCCTTACTCTCTGCTCATTCTGGAACCCCTCCAATGTGATCGTTAGTTGCTTGGTGTTGTCCCAGAGCTCCTTAAACTATACTCCTTAATTTTTTTCTATTCTGATCAGGTGTCCTCAAGATCGCTGATCCATTCTTCAGCATCCTCTGATTTGCTATTCATTCCCACTATGTATTTTGCATGTCAGCTGTAATATTCTTCAGCTCTGTGTGGTTCTTTTTTATATTTTCCCTCTCTCTGTTGAAGTTCTTACTGTGTTCACCCAGTCTTCTCCCAAGGTCAGTGAGCATCTTTAAGGCCTTTACTTGGAACTCTTTATCTGGTAGATTGTTTGTCTCCATTTCATGCAGTTCTTTTTCTGAGGTTCTGTCTTGTTCTTCCATTGGAAACATATCCCTCTGTCTCCTCATGTTGTCTACCTCTCTGTGTTTTTTCTATGTACTTAGTAGATGAGTTATGTCTCCTCATCTTGAAGGAGTGGCTTTATTAAGAATGTGTCTCTTGGGGGGCGCCTGGGTGGCTTAGTCCATTAAGTGTCCGACTTTCGCTTGGGTCATGATCTCGCGGCTCGTGGGTTCGAGCCCCGCGTCGGGCTCTGTGCTGACTGCCAGCTCAGAGCCTGGAGCCTGTTTCAGTCTGTGACTCCCTCTCTCTCTGACCCTCCCCTGCTCATGCTGTCTCTATCTCTCTCCTAGAAATAAATAAAAAAAACATTAAAAAAAAAAAAAAAAGAATGTGTCTCTTGGGGCCCAGTAGCACAATTCCCCTCTTGTCACTTGAGCCAGGTGTGTCCCCTGTGTGTGTTCATGTACCCCGCTGTTGTGGTTGGCCCGTGATTGATGCAGACTCATCCTATGTGATGTCCCCCAGTGTGGATGTCTGTGGGGCCTAGACTTAACTGCTGTGAGCACACTGGTAAGCAAGGCTGGCCACCTGAGGGTGGGGGCTGCTTGGTGGGGGAACATCAGTGCTGGCTGAGGCTGCCCACTCAGTGTGGCTTGGTGGGAGCCATCCAAGGTCGGCCAGTTGGGCAGGGCACATGGTGCTAGCACAGTAGATGAAAAGAGACAGAAATAGGCCCAGCTCGGTAGAAGAGGAGTGAACAAAAAATGGTGTCCACCAGCACTTCTGTCCCTAGTGAACATTCCAATGGACCCTTCTGGCACATGCCCGATGCTTCTTCGTGCATAACCCATGTGCTTTTCAAACTGCTGCCTCCGCCCTGGGACTGGGTGAGATTGTGGAGATGTCCTTTAAGAGCTGTGTCCCTTCCGGCTCTCCCTGACATTAGCTCTGCTGGTTTTCAAAGCACACATGATGGGGGCTCATCTTCCTTGTGCAGGTTTGCTGGGCTTGGGAGACTGATGTGGGGCTCAGACCCCTTGGTTCCCCCGGGAGGGCCTCTGCAGTGGTTCCCCCTCCTCCATGTGGGTTGCTGTGCCACGGGGAGTGCATCCTGACTAGACCAGGTCTCTGCCCTCCCTGCCTATTTTCATGTCTATGATCTGCTCTGCTGGACTTCAGTTTGTTCTCAGAGACCGTGGTTCTATATGTAGTTATAGTTTTGGTATGTCTGTCGGAGGAGGTGAGCTCAGGATCTTCCTACTCCACCATCTTCATACCACCTTGCATATTTTTAAATTTAAACTGATTTACTGAGATATAATTTACACACCATAAAATGTACCCATTTAAAGTATCCTATCCTGGGGCACCTGGGTGGCTCAGTTCGTTCAGCATCTGACTCTTGATTTCAGCTTAGGTCATGATCTCCTGATTCTCAGGAGCAAGCCCCGCGATGGGCTCTGTGCCAACAGTGTGGAGCCTGCTTGGGATTCTCTCTCTTCTCTCTCTGCCCCTCTCCCACTCTCTCTCTCTTTCAAAAATAAGTAAACATAAAAAATTTTTTTAAAAACCTTAAGTGTCCAATCCAGTGGTTTTTAGTATATTTACAGAGTTTGCATCCTTCAACATCATTCTTAATTCACGGTTCAAGGCCAAGTAATGGCTCAGACAATTGGAGAGGGAAAGGGTCAGATATTTGTAAAAATTGGTACTTTTATGAGGTCACCTTTGCCCTATGTAGAGGAAATATGACAACATTTGTTTCACTTCTCGTGGTCCTGGAATATGTATTTCTTTTGGGGGATGGGAATTTAAGTTAATAGCACATGAGGTCAGCAATGTTTCTTATTAGGTTTGATTTAAAACTTACTACTCATTAAAATTGTCCTTAAATGCAATAACATTGCCTGTCAGGTTAAGAAAATCAGCATTTTATAACACAGTGAAAAGTATACTTGCATGAAAATTATTATAGCTGGCTTTACACCTAGACTTACCATTAACTCACTGTAATTTTAGGAAAGGCCCTCACATACTTAGTTCTCTATGTCGACATCTGTGAGGGAGAGAGAGTGAAACACTGAAATCCTCTTCTAGTTCTTTCTTTTAATGTTTATCTATTTACTTTGCGAGAAAGACAATGAGAGTGAGCAAGCAGGGGAGGGCGGAGAGGAAGGGGGAGAGAGAATCCCCAGTAGACTCCACACTGTCCTCGCAGAGCCCGATGTGAGGCTCAGTCTCACGAACTGTGAGATCATGACCTATGCCGAAACCAAGAGTCGGACACTCAACTGACTGAGCCTCCCAGGCACCCGCCAGTTGTTAATTTCTATACAATAATTTGCAAGTGGGTCACTCTCTACTTAATAATTTGGTGACGATTATTTTTGAAGGGGAAAAAAGTCTACAGTCTTCATGATCCTTATTTGTGCCTGTGATCTTACCATATCCCATGTGATAATAATACAGCCTAAGAACACACATTGTCAAATATTGACTGGGGTGAGTGTAAAAGTGAGAAGTTAAAACAAAATCTTAGGGCCATATGATCTTGGACCATTGCCTACTTGCATAGATAAGCAACCTGTGTTTTCAAATACCAGTCCCTAAGGGTCCAGAACTAGATCTGCTTCTATTGTTCAGACCTCACAGTGCAGTTGGTGCTCACTAAATGCCTCTTGAAAGAATGAATGTATTTTGGCTAGCAAACGTAGGAAAGAAAATTTGAGCCCAGGCAAACCGAGCTATACAAGGGTGAATGTGACTCTGTCTCAGACCTTTAGCATGAAAACGAACACTCACCTCTAAGAAAATGTGAAGCGTTTGCCCCGTCAGCAGACCTATCTGCAAGTAATAAAAACCCTAGACAATGTGGGCACCCTAACAAAGGAAAAAACTGCTGAGCACAATAATAATTATGCCTTTATTGGTTTAGGACTGTGCAGACATATAAATAGACAGACATGTTCATTTTAAGTATCTGGAGCCAGTATTAAAACAAGAACAATAACCCCGTAAACTAATGAAATGAGTCACTGAACAAGGAAAATCAGAGCCCCACAATAGCGCAGTTTTAGGGAACATGAAATTACCTTGTTTATACTTCAGTGTGGCCATAAGTATTGTTGTAGCAGCTCTTGCTGCTATTTTCAAAGACTTGATGTCTTTTTCTTATGTTGTACCGAAGCGGACCCTCTTCATTTGTTCTAGGCAGCCAAAGCGTTTCTGGCAATTTGTAAGCAAGTGACAGTTGGCCTTGATTCATAAAAGTGATTAATTCACCTCTTGGCACCCCGTGACTCGGCAGGAAATAGGGCGGAAGTCTTCATTCTGCCCTGACTCTGGGTCTCAGGAGCACAGCTATTTGCCGTGCACTGTGGGTTTCTCTGTGCACACGCACACACGAGGCCAAAAGATGCTTTCCAATAGGATTCCATTGGCTTCTCCATTGTATGCCCTTTCTTTAAAAAAAAAACAACAACAACTAGTTCTTGCATGTGACTGCTTGCCTGAGAAAAATGGCCGTTTCCCCTCAATACCGCTCTTCCAGCCGCCCACCAAACCCTGCTCTAGGCTACTCACATTGGTTGGGAGTAAGAAACCTAGATGGGGCAGAGAGGGGCTGGGGGGCTCAGTCACTTGAGCATCCAACTTTGGCTCAGGTCATGATCTCACTGCTCATGGGTTCGAGCCCCGCATAGGGCTCTATGCTGATAGCTCGGGGCCTGGATCCTGCTTCAGATGTTCTCTCTCTCTCTCTTTCTCTCTCTCTCTCTCTCTCTCTGCTTCTCCTCTGCTCACGCTCTGTCTCTCTCTCAAAAATAAACATTAAAAAAATAATAAAATAAGAAACTGAGACAAAGATGACCAGGGAAGTAGTCCTTCCCTATGAGCCACTTCTTGACCCACTATTTACAGCCCCAAGAGTTTCCCAGGTGAAGTACATACAGAAGCTGAGAGCAGGCAACACCCCCTTTATTGTTGGCTGAGATCAGCTCAGGCCACGGCAGAGCTGTGCCAGAGGGCATTGCGCCTGGGGACTCTTGTGCCCACCCAAGGAAGACAGACCCACGGAACTTTCTTTATTGGCCCTAGACCACTGGTTCCAAAACTAGCTTTTCCTTGGAGAAACTCGAATGCCTTTTAAAATATCAATCCCCAGGCCCTACTCCCACAATTAATGACATTTCTGGAATGGGGCCTGGGAATCTATGAAATATCCTTAAGTGATTGTAATGCCGCTAATTATTTAGAAACTATTGTCCTGAGACGTACTCTAGATCCAACCTGACTTTCAACGGGATGGGGCAGGGTAGAGAAAACCCCCTTTCCAAGAAAGGCGAGATAGTCCACCCCATGGAGTATGGAACAGAGGACTGTGCTAAGGAACAGTGGGGCTGGCTTGGCTTTCTGACAAGAGGGGGTGCTGCCTGGTCCTTCCTGTGCTGCAGCCACGTCAAAGAAGAGAGAGGAGGGAGTCAGCCAGAAGGAGAGACATGTCTGGGCCTCGTCTCCAGCAGGAACAGCCTCTGGCCCTGGTTCACCTTCAAAGACCATTTCTCAAGGGCTCTGTTAACTTTTATTTATCACAGGGGGAAGGTGCCACTCTGTGCTGCACACTCGTTTTGGAAAGTCAGCCGTAAAATGGAGGGTAAGTTACGCAGTGCCACGTGTTCATCCTGGGTTTTCCAACACGTGGTATCGGCATCGTGGCGCCACGCTAGGTGATGTCAGGCGATGTCCTAACCTGAATGGGGCAGAGGCAGCCTCAACGGGGAGGCCGAGGCAACTCAGGGAAGGAGGAAAGAGGGGCGGAAAGAAACAGGTGGATGGGGGAGACATGGCTTAGAGGGTGTCCTTTTCCTAGACACTGGTGCCTCTTTTTCAGCCCAGTTAGGATGCTACGAACAATCTTTGAACCTTCATGTCTGTTAAAACAACTAACAATTATGTAAATGCTTCTTGTGATTAAGGGGCCCGATTATGAACTCAGATACATCCCTCACTAAAGACCGTTTAGGAAAACAAATGCACCTGCAGGTATGGCTTCATAACGTTCGAACATGATGGTGCTTGTGCACAGAGGGGAAGCAGTTCACCGTGACTTGACATAAATGACTGAGCACGTTTAGAAAAATTCTTTCTGGATATTACTCCTGATGGCTTTTCTATGCGCAGAAATTTGAACAAAAGTCACTCACATCTTGATTCTCCATGTCTATCAGGAAAAGGGACAATTAAATAGTTTTCGTTTTCTATGCACAAATGTCAATTAGGATTAAAGATAAAACTCCTCTTACTGACAGGAAATTCCAGCTTTATCTTTACCTGAAGGTTCCTGAGCAACTCTGAATGGTCCCCTATTCTTGCTGAGGATTTTTTCCCCCAGATATGAATTCTGTAGACCAATTACAGTGACTATTTTTTAAAAAATTTTTTTAATGTTTTATTTATTTCTAGGAGAGAGAGAGAGAGAGACAGCATGAGCAGGGGAGGGTCAGAGAGAGAGGGAGTCACAGACTGAAACAGGCTCCAGGCTCTGAGCTGACAGTCAGTACAGAGCCCGATGCGGGGCTCGAACCCACGAACCGTGAGATCATGACCTGAGCGAAAGTTGGACGCTTAACTGACTAAGCCACCCAGGCGCCCCTACAGTGACTATTTTTAATTGAAATGAACAATTTAAATGTTTGGTTTTTATGGAGCATACTTTTATGGCTACCTTGGATGAAATACTTGATCTCTGAATCCCAGGGTCCTCATCTGCAAAGGGGAAAAAATAGTATCATCCTAACTGTTGTGGGGATTAAAAGAGATAACATACATATATAAAGAGCTTAGCTCAGTCCCTGGTGCTCAGTAAACACTAAATATATGGTTGCTTTCATTAATCTTTTATTACCAAAAAGCACAAGAATGCCTTGTCTTTTCTGCTGTTTTTTAAATGTTTATTTTTGAGAAAGAAAGACAAAGGCAGAGCACAAATAGGGGAAGGGGAGAGAGAGAGAGAGAGAGAGAGAGAATCTGATGCAGGCTCCAGGCTCTGAGCTGTCAGCACAGAGCCTGATGTGGGGCTTGAACACATGAACTGTGAGATCATGACCTGAACTGAAGTAGAACGCTTCACCAACCAAGGCACCCAGGTGCCCCTCTTTTCTGCTATTTTTACTCATCTCTTTTTCATTCTAAAGCAGTTCATTTGCCAAATAGAATAATTCATATTAAAACCTCTTAATGATCTACATGCATAAATGATCCACATACATTCATATACATATGATACGTGTGTGTGTGTGTGTGTGTGTGTGTGTGTGTGTGTGTGTGTAGATACATAAAATCACATATGTAAGAAAAAATGTATTCAGGTCCACTGGATGGACAGTGCCCAGATCGTTTTTGTTCTCCACTGGTCTGATGATTCCAAATTTGGGAATCCTAAAATAACTGCTTTTTAATTGTTGTTTCCTTCCTCCCTCTCCCCTCTTTCTTTTTGCAAAACAAAACAAAACAAAAAAACCCACATCTATCTCACCAGAATGCTGTTCAAATGGAAAAAGCAAAGGAGAAAGAAAACCAACTACACTTACGGCAGGCTTATCTAACTAACTTGGATGCTTTGCACACATGTTGAACCAGCATTAGAGCAGGAAAAAAATAACTCTCTCTCTGGAAGATGGTAAATCTTCCTCTGTTTCACTCTGGCATTTGGTGGTTTCTAATTTTCTCTGACACCAAGGACAACCAATTAATGAATATCTTCTCTTCCCAACTTTTCCTTGCCACGCTTCTCTCTGAAATTCCTAATCAACATTTACACAGCTAGGGGCGCCTGGGTGGCTTAGTCAGTTAAGTGTCCGACTTTCGCTTAGGTAATGATCTCGCAGTTCATGGGTTCGAGCCCCGTGTCGGGCTCTGTGCTGACTGCCAGCTCGGAGCCTGGAGCCTGTTTCAGAGTCTGTGACTCCCTCTCTCTCTGACCCTCCCCTGCTCACACTGTCTCTCTCTCTCTCCTAGAAATAAATAAAAACATTAAAAAAAAAAAAACATTTACACAGCTAAATCCTCTTGGAAGTAACCTGGCTTCTAATGTATTCAAGAACTTAACAAATTTGAAAGATAAAGAAACAGAACACTTTATTATAAAACTTATAAAATAATTAAATATTACACATATATTTTGACTTTTCTCTATAACCCATTGTTTTATTCAACATTTCTCCTCAGAATTAATATCACTTGCTCAGAGAAGCAAGCGAGAACACATAAGAATAGGCTATTAATAAATTAATTTTTCCATAAAATAATAAAATGATCATTATATAAAGAAACGAATAATTTGCAGTTTTCAGGGGGGGAAGGGGGTGGGGAGGTGAAACTGTATGTTTCCGATGGTAAAATGGCCACTACTCTAGGCCCAGCCAAGTGGATTGAGAGACTATTCAATCACTATTTCTCTGAGATTCAAGAAGGCATGATTTTAATCAGAATGGGAACAAAGGATGCTCTAAAGTTAACAAACCACTATCCAGTTGGTTATGCTGAGCTGGCAAAACCCTGTTTGAGTTGAGACTTTATAAAGCAGTAAAACTGGGTCCCATTCATCAAAGAAACTGAGGAATAGCATAGAATTATATAAATATGCCCTTTTTAACCACATCTCAAAAAGTTACAGGAGGACTCAGCCTTGGAAGTCACTTTGGTTTTGGCAAAATAGTGTGGTATTTTCCAATTGAGAACAATTTTAAGTTCATTAGTGCCTATCACCAGCTGGCTTCTGGTGACTGAAAGTATCATCCGTAAGATTATAAAATACTCTTATTGAGTGAAGGGTCTTGGCTTATGATTTGTTAATATTAACACAGCAAGGAGACAGATGGGTTTTTCTATTGCCCCTCTTTTTACTTGCTGTTAACTAAATCTTACGGAAAGTTGAAACATGACAGTTGGTAGGAACAAACCCACAAGTGGTCTTTAATTTTCCAAGCAGCTCTGAGGATACATAGGGAACGCTATAAATGATGGTCTACCCTCCTTCAAAACACTGTGATTTTGCTAATTAGCCCCTCCTCGATTTTTACCAGAAATGAACACTTCACCACCAATTCTGATTCCCAAAGAGCAGACTCGAGGCCCCGTGTCCTTGTTCAGCTAGCACCAAAAGTTACGAGGTTCACATAATGGGTAGGATGTCGACATTTGCCTTTTAGGTGAGTTTGTGGTTTTTTTTTTTTCCCCCCAGATTGTGAATTTCAGTTCAACAGAGATCTTATTAAACAGTCTGTGTTGCCCTGTTTTCAGAATATTCCTCAGAACACTTTTCAAGTTGTGAATTTTAGTCTTGGAGACTCTCTATAAGCAGAATATACTTTGAACAAAATAATAAAAACAACACACGCACACTGAATAAACATAACACGAAGCTTGTTGGGCCAGCAGCAAGCACAGTTATGAGCACCATTTGGCTTCCTGGGTAACTCCGAGTTCGGGCTATCCACAGTGTCCGGCGAACTGTGGGCCCCCAAGTAACGGGGAGGCAAGGTGTTCGATCCATATTTGATTGCTCCAAGGCTCAGTCTTTGAGCTCAGTCTTCAAGAACCGTTTCAAAACAGATGTCCTTGCCACAGAACACTCTAAAGTCCAAAGGGGGGGGGGGTCTCTCCCAGAGTTGACTGGATTCTCGTCACCTCTTTCCTGTAACAGTGCAAATCGAAGTTCTTTTGTCTTTTCCCTTGGAAGCCAGACGTGTCCTCGCTTCCCACTGTCAAGTGCTTCGGAGTACCGTGTGCTTTGGGGAAGTGGGTAAGGAGCCTGTCTGTTCTTGAGGGCGGTCTCATGGGTGCTGCTGTAGGGCTGTGGGAGTGGACTGCTCGGGGTCCAGCTTTCAGGCTCCGGAGGCCAGAGGTAAGACCCGGGAGGCCATCGAGATCAGCTCTTCCTCGTACATGACTTGCAGCACTGTTGACCATAAAATTTGTGGTTGCAGACGCCATGTTGAGGAACTAGGTGACACCAGCTGAAGAAATCGACACAGGAGGGATCCTCTGCAATGGGAAAAGAATATATACTTAACGCCGAAGAAGAGAGCTTAGCCTTTTTCTTAAGGTGAGGGGCTGCGTGCCTTGTGTCTCTGAATGGTTCTGCTCATTACGGCCTAGAACTTTGCTGGGAGGGTGGGAGAAGGAAGATCGAGACCCCAAAAGGGACAGTGACCCTTCGCTAAATGTTAACAGGAGGGGGAGAGGATGTTCAAAACAAAACAAAACATGTCATATCCAGCCAGAGATTCAAGGGTGATCCTTCCCAGGAGCCTGGGAGCTACCATTCTGCAGCCCTAGAACATGGCGTTAGGAAGCCCCTGGAGATCGGATTGTGATTCAGAGGGTCTGGGCTGGGGGCTGAAGTGCTGCATTTCTAAAAAGCACCCAGGGGCTGCTGCTTGGTCTAATAGATTGGGAGTTGGCACACCTGGATTTGAGGCCCAGCTGCAACACTGTCCATTTAAACAAATCCTGTAGCCAATTTGCAACTAAGCAAATTTAAGTCAACACCAGTCCTTTGTTGTTGTTGTTGTTGATTTTTTAGAGAGAGACACAGCATGAGTGGGGAGGGGCAGAGAAAGGGAGACACAGAATCCAGAGCAGGCTCCAGGCTCTGAGTGGTCAGCACAGAGCACGAGGCGGGGCTCGAATTCGCAGTGAGGTCCTGACCTGAGCCGAAGTCAGATGCTTAACCAACTGAGCCACCCAGGTGCCCCAACACCAGTCCTTTCTAATGTCTTTTGTTAACCCATGTGATTACGGGCTGGACGGAGACCACTGTATGTTGGGGAGTCTCACCCAGAGGGGCCGCGCTAGATACGGAATGCACATGACATTTGATACAAGATTTTCTTTATATAAAACCTCCGTGCACATTTTAGGGTCGGGGCCTAGCTGTCCTACTGGACTCGTGAGGAGTTTTGAATTCAAAAGTACTTCCGTCTCCCCGGTACACAAATAAGTCTCATTCGTGGTTGGAAGTGCTTTCCCCTTACTCTCTGCAAGGCTTGATAGTTACCGGGCCCAAGCCGCACACTGCCCATAGGTACCCCACCCACGTCCCTTCCAAAATCCTCCTTAAATGGCTCTGCTTAGTGCCCTGGGACATGGCATGCAATTTTCTCAGTTCTCCTGGTCCTTTTTCTGGGGCTCCCGATTTGTACCCTGTGTCTGTGATTCAGAACTGCCTACACTTCCTTCCCCATGCCTTCATGCCTCTAAAATACAACCCCCTCCCGCTCCCGCCCACCCTGCTGATCCTTGGAAAATGTAAGTCCATTGATGCCGTGTCTCAGCCCTAAACTCTCCCTTTGGCCCCTCCATCCACCCACAACAAAAGGTTTACTCCTTACAATGGCCGCCAGGGCCCTAGGATTTGGTTCATCCACTAATACTTGACCTCATCTTCCTCCTCTCTTCCCTCCCCCACACGGGCCACCTGTCTGGTGCCCTATCATGCCAGGCAGAATGTGGTTTCTCGCAGGATCCCAAGTGTCTGCTCAAGGTCACTGACAGTAAGGCCTTCCCAGAGTCCCCCATACAAGCAGCAGGCTCTGTGGCCTCTCAGAAAGCCCTCCCTTGCTTTATTTTTCTACAATGATCTATGAGCACTCATCATATTATGTGCCTTCTTATTGTCTGGCTCCGCTCTGGAATGTAAAATCCTTGAGAGCAGAGATTTTGCCTACAGTTTTCATTATTTGAGTCTCAAGGGTTAGTGTCACAAAGTAGCTGCTCAAGAAATATTTGTTGAAAAAATGTTTCAGTATCTTTATAGCTGAACCAACCAGTTCAAAACCTACAAAGTTTGACTTGGGCATAAAGGTGAAGTAGCAGTGATTTTTTTTTTTTTCCTTTTCAATAACTCCTGGATATAATGTGAAGGTAGAGTCTAGAGAATTTTCTGGCGGGTTGGTAAAGGTATGAGAGAAAAGAAAAATCAAGAATGGTGACAGGCTTTTTGCCCTGAGCATCTAGAAGAATGCTCATGTGTACTGACATGGGGCCATCACGGGCCGGGGGAGGGGTTGTGGTGGTGGAAGAGTGTGGAGTCTATTACCTTAGGGATACAAGTCAGATATGAGATGAAGACCCATCCAAACTCTGTTTGCATATACATACATATATATACACACACATATATGTGTATATATATATATGTATACACATGTATATGTATAGATGTATATATATATCCATTATTTTAAATATATACTTGCACGGTATCTTACATCACAATCAATTTGCATGTAGCCCATTCAGTCAGAATGTACATCTGAGTCAGTTTCTGTTTCAATTGTAGAGCTACAGCATCAGGATAAAACCACTAAAACCACGGTCCTAACTGCGCTGTTTTATGGACCCCTCTTGGGGATAAGGATGGGATTTCAGCAGGCTGCTGCAGCTCGTGCTGTAAGCTAAATGTACATCCAGAAGCAGAAGTGGGGTGTATCACTGTGCCGTCAATATGGGCACCATGTTTCCGTATGGTTGATACTGATTACTAGGAGCTGGTTATTTGAGCTGGTAATCGGTCATGTGTTTTATTTATGCTGAGAATGACCTTGGAGTTCTTTTTCTTTGCCTCACATCCTGCATGCAAACACCTGACAGATATCATACGCGCCACCTTCAGAACATACTGGCACCATTCCCACTAATGCCACTGCTCTAGTGGGACGTCTTCCTGACCAGAGTAGACAAGTCCTCCTTCTGCCCTGGGCCCTGTGCTCTTCTCTGGGTAATTGCTGAGGATACTCTTACAAGTCCGATCCCACTGCTCCTGCGATCAAAGTTCAGTATAAGCTTCTAACTCACTGAGAGTTAAATCTCAGGTCCTTACTGGCAAGTCTTCTAGGACCAGCTTCAGCTAATCACCTAACTCCTGTCCATTGTCTACAGCCTACTCCAAGTGCCTTGCTCTTCCTTGATCAGACCCACACTTTCCAGCCTCAGGGCCTTTGCATGCACGGTCCTCCCTGCCAGGAACACCATCCTTCTAGATACATACCTAGCTCACCTTCCTTTAGGTCCCTGTTTAAATATCACATCATCCAGATGGCCTTGCCCGACTAGTCTAAGTTGGTTTCCCCACCTCCTCCTCACCCCCAGTCTGTCTCATGCTCCATACCCTGCTTCAGTTTTATTTTCGACTTTATCATCTGAGATGGTGTATTTACTGGTTTCTTGTCTGTTTCCAGATACGACAGTGGAAACTTTGCCCATTTTGTTCATCGTTCGATCTATAATCAGACACCAAATCAGCTCTTGGTTCACAGTAAATGTGAAAAATGACCTTACTTAACGCTCAATGACATTTCAAGGTAAGCATCATTTCCCCATTTTATAAATAGCTCAGAAAGTTTAAAAAACTTACCCAGGGCCACAACCTAGCAAGTGTCAGAGTGTGGATTCAAATCCTTTTCACGACCTCTGAGTCCTTGCTCCTTCCACCGGAGGATGCAGCCCACCCCTCCTTTCTCCACGTGAGGATGTGAGATTCCATGAGGAATAACTTAGCCCTATTGGGTGCTTCCCCCCGCCCCCCACTAACCCCCACCAAGCTGCAGCCCAGGCATCTTGCACAGATTCAGTGAGACCGACAGGTTTGTGAGTGACCTCACGGCCCCTGGCTTTCCTTTCCTGAATACAGTTTACACCTAAGTGTGTACAGTGCTGAGTCCTAGGATGGTCTCCCCAAGTGGAGATCTGATGAGGGCCCAAGCATTGCACGGTGATGATGGTAGAGCCGCTGCCAGTATGGGTGGGGGGCAGGGGGTTGGCAAACGTGCTTGGCTGGACCGGAAGCCCGGGTGATGCCCATGTGGGCAGAACTGTCCTCTCCAAACTCCTTGAGGGGCAGTCTGCACCTCAAAAGCATGGCCCATCCTGGGAGTCGCAGAGAAGGTGCAAAGTATTAACACTTCTTCCCTGGGTCACCATGGGTCTGCTTACTGCTCATTAATGCTTTCATTTCCTTTTGTTTTTAATTTAAATTTTAGTTCATTAACATGTAGCACAGCATTGATTTTAGGAGTAGAATTCAGTGATTCATTATTTAGCTACAAGGCTCAGGGCTCATCACAGACAAGTGCCCTCCTTAAAGCCCATCCCCCACCCACCTCCCTCCGTCAACCCACAGTTTGTTCCCTGCGTTAAGCATCTCTTGTGGTTTGTTCCCCTCTCTTCTCTTCCCCCCTCCTTCCCATATGTTCATCTCTTTTGTTTCTTAAATTTGACGTGTGAGTGAAATCATATAGTATTTCTTTCTCTGACTTATTTTGTTTAGCGTAACACACTCTAGCTCCAACCGTGTCGTTTTAAGTGACCGCCCACTCGTGTTTGTTGAGAACCCGCTGTCAGAAGACCCATGGTCATCCTGCCGATGATCTAAGAAGGAAGATGAACCGGGCAGTAGTAGCTTGGGCCATGCCACTCGCCCAGGGGGAGGCCGGAGGTGTCCTCCAACTTCGTAAAACCACAAGCCACAATTCTGGCCCAGAAGAAACACCTAGGCTTGTGTCTTTCATACCTGCCTTCTTACTTTACTCCTCTTTCCTAGAGAGGCCGGATTCAGTCAAGAGGCACGGAGAGCAGTCCTTCTAACAGACCTTTTTCATATCATCTTTGGCCGTTCCCATCACCGCAGCCCATGAAGAGCTGACCTCCATCCTAACACTGGTAACACTCCACTCATATTTGTTGTTGCAGCTTCTTCCTCCTCCGAGACCCTGCCTCCCGGCAGCTTAAGAGACGCAATGTTGCCTTGCTCTTTTATCCCTAGAAGAATGCTAGGGAAATACGGCAGGTGCTTAGTGGCAGAGCTGTGAATGAAGCAGAGACCCTCAGGGTACTTTACACACAGTCTCTCATTTAACACGTGCTGAGCACCCACGGCGCGCCAGGCCTCGTGCTGGATGGATAAGATGATAACACCAAGGGTCTCCCCACCATCTTGGACCTAACGTGGGTCCTGGCTCTTCCCACCTCGCGCTCCTGCCCATGAGATATTGCTGAACAATTTCAGGATCGACCACCGTCCTGTATTCTGTCTCTGAGTACTTAGGGGCCTGCACTTCGGATTCTTGGCTTGTGTTGGGCCATCTGACTAAAGGGTGGAAAGGAGAAATCACCGATGGGGAAGAGAGGAGGAGACTGTCCGCAAGAACAGGACCACTTGCTCGAAACATGTGTTTCTCTCCCCCCACCCCCCCGTTAAGATTTCTGCTGAGAAAGGCTGCAGGCGGGTAGAATCCCAGCATTGCCTGGGAAGTGACATGGCCCTGAGTAGTTTTCTCCTTTGGTGCAAGCCTCAGATAAGGAGAGCATGCAGAGGAGGGAAAATGGATGGCCAGAGCGTGGAGCTAAGGCTATAAAATGTAGATAAAATGCAAAGTGCTAGGGACAGTGGAGGGCACGCGAGGGACAGTTCTGAATAGGATTCCCCCCAAACTGGAAAGCACGGGATAAGAAGTGGAACAGTCTTGGGAAAGCTGTGATTGGATGAAACACAAACCCAGCAGGCACACGGTGGGAAATAATTCTTTAGCACAAAGAAATCTGAGCAGAGTCAGGAACTATCCCCTGGTGTTAGATTTCTTCAAAATAAGTTGGGCTAGCGAAAAGCAGTACAGTTCGCTCAGATAATTCAATTTCCCATTTCTCCACCAGCACACACTGCACTTCGCTGAAAGGGACGGTAGCGAAGGAAACATCTCAGGTATCGTGTAGGATGATGCGTGTTCGCTGAAACTCACCTATCTCCCCAACTCCTGTTCACGCTCGCATTCTGGCCATGTAGCGCTGTCTCTCGTGGTTACTTTTTCATTTGCTTATTCAACTAAAACAGTTTTTAAAAATGGACTTGCGGGTGCCTGCGTGCCTCAGTGGGTTAACCGTCTGACTTCAGCTCAGGTCATGACCAAGTGGTTTGGGAGTTTAAGCCCCGCATCTGGCTCTGCACTGACAGATCAGAGCCTCCTTGGGATTCTCTCTCTCTCTCAAAAATAAATAAACTTAAAAAAAAAAATGGATTTGCAAGATGAATGTTTCCCCCTTTCAAAGTAAGAATTCATAGCTAAAATCATAGAATTAAATGCTCCCTGCACATGCATGCAAATGAGCATTTGGGGCACGCACCACCCCACACTTGGGCCTTGTACACCTCTGAGGAGCACTGTTCACAGACTGTGATGTGAACGGCGCCCCCTAGAGCTGTGCTAGGAATAAGCTGCACAAGCACGTATGATGGACTTTTGGAAAATTCTCTGATGCTTTAGTAAAACTGACTAGAGAGCAGGGCCCTTTACCTCTCTTTTCAGGAGCTGGACAGAAGTTTGTGTTACAGGCTCGTAGCACCGCAGGTTTCTGATGGAGCAGACAGCTCGAGGAAGGCCGGCCCTGCTGAACGCAGTGGACCGAGCGGGTCTGGACGCCCCCTCCACAGGTCACCGTGCACTACGCAAAAGGGAAAGAGGAAGGAGTCAGCAACACTCAGCCGGAGGGTGTCCTGTCTGAGGTCAGTGATGTCAAATAGAATGGGATCTCCATGCTTCACGCCATGACTATGGGCCCTGCTGGCAAAATGGGAACTGGCCAGAGCCTGGTAGGTGTGCTCAAGTTCATGGATGTTCTAACACACAGGAGCTATGTGATCTGATCGGAAGGGGGTCTTATACAAATGCTGTCTCACTCTCCCCAGAGTATGTACCTCCAGTTAAGTGACTCATAAAGAGCTTCCAGAAATACAGAAGCTGCCATAAGAATGCTGAAACCTAGGCAACTCATCATAGTATTTAAATAATTCCAAATAATCTCTGCACATGCAGTCGTGAGGGGAGAGACAGTTCGGAATTAGGACAGCAAGGAAATAATACTTCATCCAAGGCAGCTTTGGACCCGTGCCCTCGGTGGCGGCCAGCCAAATTCCGAGTTGGCACAGTGGGTGAGGTGCTTCCCAGAAATCAGTGATTTCTCTGTTAAATTAAAATGAAAAAAATAGATGGCTAACAAGGACTATCAACTTTTTTCATTTTTCCAGACACATACGGAAAGACAGTTTATAATAAAAGAATAAACAAAATATCGGGGGGAAAAAAAGCCCTTTTACACTGATTATTTTTGTTTTGCTGTTAAAAATTCACTACGTTATTTTTCTTATTTTCTTGCAGATACGTGAAGTCTTCATCTTGGACAAGCAGCCTGATACGAACTGGTATTTGGGAGGGTAAAAATGCGGGGCTGGAAAGACTGAGTTTTGGATTTGGCACCAAAGTCAAATATAACTATAGGATTATTATCAGATTATCTAGACCAGGAGTTGGTAAACTTTTTCCTGTAGAGGCCAAGATGGTCAATATTTTCCGTTTTGGGGGCCATGCGGTCTTTGTTGCAACTCCTCTGCCTTTGTAGCATGAAAGCAGCCATGGGCAATATGTGAACAAGCAAGCATGACCGTGTTCTAATAAAACTTTATAAATAAATAGGTAGGGCTTGGGGGGCACAGATTGCCTGCTGGCAATTGTTTGCTGACCTCTTTTCTAAATAATCTTAAGAGAATCAATTTCCAAACCTCTCAAGTGAGTGAAAGGGTGATAAAAACTTGAGCAAGAAGTCCATAGAGATATATAAAGCCCTGAGCATGATGTCTGGCCCATTAGAGATGATGATCATACTACTTTCCTTTTTTTCCCCCTCTATGGTTTAGTTCTCAGATGCTTTTCAGTACATACAGGTACACATATTATACATACCTATATACATGTGTCTGTATTTACAAACACATGTGGGTGCATATGTGTATACAGATACACACATGCATCCATAAGTGTTATTATACATAAGTGTGTATGTGTGAATATTTACATAGACACAAATCTGTACACATACACTTGTGCTTGCACATCCCCCCACCCAGCCCCTGTATTTAATGACGGGGTGGGCGGCACCTCTTAAGCTGGTGAGTTCTTTGAATAGCTATGTGACATCTGTTAGTTGGAAGGTTCAAGCCTTTGCTTCCCACACCAGTCGCAGCCAATCAGAACCTAACCATTGTAACCAAAGTTTTGTCCAAGTCTTCTGAGATAAAGGGTACCTCTAACATCTAATGAATTTAAGAGCTGGGTGTCCTTGCCTGAATGGCCTAGCTCCGAGCTTTCCCTGTCTCCTCTACGAAATAGGGACAAAAATCCCCATGAACAAGGCTGTTTGTTTGACAAATGTTAGCTATTATTACATTATTAGAAATATGACCTAAAAACCAAAGGAGTCAAGACTCTGAGCAGTTTTTCTAAAACACAGATTTGGGGCACGTGGGCAGCTCAGTAGGTTAAACGTCCAACTCTTGATTTTGGCTTAGGTCATGATCTTATGGTTCGTGAGTTTGATCCCTGCATCAGGCTCTGCACTGACAGTATGGCACCTGCTTGGAATTCCTTCTCCCTCTAAATAACAAACTAAAAACAAATATGGAAGACCCTAGTGGGACAGCAGCTATAGTGAACACTTAACACCAGGGGACAAGCCCAGTATAAATATTTTACATTTGATACTCATGAAAAAAAAACCAGCCCTGTAAGATCTTATCATCTTGATCTTCTAGATGTGAAAGCCAGAGCCCACAGCTGCTGGAACAAGCCCACAGGTGGTGGAGCTGGCCCAAGACCGCAAGCCGCTTTGCCTCCAGCACCTGAGCTTCCGTCCTTCCTGTTTGGACGGGTCCCTACAGGACAGTGGTGGGTGGGCTCCCTCCTTTCTGGGACTCTCACTTAACTACACACCTCCTGGACCTGGGCACGCTTACCTGCTGCCATGGTGAAGAATACCATCCAGCCGTCACGCTGAACCCGGGTCGGGCTGGACAAGCTGCCCGCTGACAGGCTTCTTCCAAGTCAAGATTCGGTTTCTTAATATGGCGGCACCTTCGCTCCGGAAAAGTGATCAGCTTTCCCTGGAAGGCCTTCTCGCTGCATTTCATCTCCCTCTTCCTCACGCCCAAACCGCAGGTCATTGAACACTAGGAGCCAAGGAAAAAGGCATTACACAGGCAGAGCCCCACGGTCAAGTCTGCTGAGCAGATGTTCCCCCCCATGTGGAAATCTGGCACAGGTCATCCTTGACATGTGCTCAAGGATCCTAAAGCTAAAGCGACCCCATCCCTCATACTAGAGACTTTGGGTTAGGGGTAAAGTCCCAGAGCTCATCAGCACCGTGAAACAAAATGAGGCGCCATCCAGCAGCACGAGACCCGTATGGCTGTGGGATGGGCTCCTAGAGAAAGACCAGAGGGCAGAGGATGAGAGCAGGGTCTCTGGGGAGTGGTTCAGTGGATGTCCACATTTGGGGTGCTTCATCTATGGGCCCAGGTCCACCTCAGACCTCTCTGAAGCCCCGGGGTCCATGCCAAGGAGGCGGGGCACGGAGATGAGGGTTAGAGACGGCTGAGTGGGAAAACCACCAGGTAACACTGCCTCTCACTTCACTGAGCTCCAGCCTGACGCTGTGTTGCAGGAGGAGAAAGAGAAATGGAGGCTGATGAAGGAAGTATGAGGACACTGGTTTCAGGTACGTTAAATGGATTGCAGGATAACACGGGGAGCCTTGACGACGGGAATCAGTAAGGCTCGGACACATTATAACTGAGTGTAACTATGATACGCAGTAAAGGAGGACACTGAACTTCACACAACAGCTCGGTGAGGGAGGGACAGCTGTTGGATGAGGCGAGGCTCTGCCGTGTTGAGCGGGCAGCCTGGGGTCACACCCAGAGCAAATACTGAGGTTGCGAGCAAATGGAGGACATCTGGTTTACCCAACCATTTATCTATTAGGGAGAGAGACAGGGCTTGAGCAGGGGAGCAGCAGAGAGTGAGAGGGAGACAGAGAATCCGAAGCAGGCTCCAGGCTCTGCGCTGACAGCTCAGATGCAGGGCTCGAACTCACAAACCATAAGATCATGACCTGAGCTGAAGTCCGACGCTTAACCGACTCAGCCACCCAGCTGCCCCTTGGCTATATGGTCTTTTAAAGAAAATGGGTGGGAAGAGCAGTGGACGCATTGCTATGCGGGTGGCTTTTTATTTAGATGGAATAAAAGGGCACCGATGGGCTAGACACCCCGCCTCTCCCATACCTCATCATCCCCACTAGGGACCGTTGCTCATCCTCTGCCTCTGTCTTCCTCACCATGCTGCGATCTCCTGCGCAGCACAGACCTCATCCCATCAGTTACTGACATAGACTTCAGGCTTGGCGCCTTTCCTCATGTTGCCTACAGCTGCGCATGCGCCCGAGTGTCCCAAGCCAGAAACCCAGGAGCCATCTTCACAGTCTACCTCCCTCCACCCACATATGCCCGAAGGCGGCAATGGCCTGTATAGGAACTCTCGAAGATTCACTCCTCTCCATGCCTGGAATGCTCTCATCCTTTGCCCCGATGACTGCAATCTCCCCGTGAGCGCCCTGCATCAGATTGTTCTACTTCTTCATTCAAAGTTCTAGGTGGCCCCGACACCGGGGTCCTGATGAAGCTTCCAGCTCCCATTCCATATTCATCCGGTCATACTGGTTTGTGTGCTCTTCTCTCCTCTCTCCCTCCTATGGGGTGTGCTCTCCGTTGGGAACAACCTTCCCCCAACCCACCCCTGCCTAATTCTTGCTCATCCTTCAGACTCATGCTCCCCGGAAAGTCTCCTCTGACAAGGACTCCTCCTAGCGGAAGGGCTGGGGGACCCCAAGCTCTCCCAGTGGAGAAACAGACCCCCCACCCCCGCCAAGCAGCACTCTGCATACCCCATCCGTGGTGCCATACACACCCTGGCACAGGCCTGATCAGTGCAGTGGGTGCTTTCTCAGGGTTTGCAGAAGAGTCAGGGGGGGAAGAGTGGATAATGAGCAGGAACCTGCTGTGTGTGTGGAAGAGGAAGAAAGTTTGATCATCTGGGTGCTGGTGGATGAGCTGGGCATTTAAAAAAAATAAATAAATAAAGGGATGCCTGGGTGGCTCGGTTGGTTGAGAATGTGATTCTTGACTTTGGCTCAGGGTCATGGGATTGAGCCCCACATTGGGCTCCAAGTTCAGTATGGAGCCTGCTCAGGATTCTCTCTCTGCCCCTCCCTGCCCTGCTCATGCTCTAGAATATGTATACACACACACAGACACATATAAGCAACCCCGCAGTACCTCCTCAACTCCTACCTCACTCCAGGAAGAGACAACCCACTGCAGCCGGTTGTTCTTGGGGCATCGTCCGGAGACACAGCCCTCCTGGGACTCTGGCCTAGGGGCGCTGGAGCACAGGGTCTCTGGCAGATTCTCCGCCGCGGGGGGGCTTCGGCACAGGACTTCGCGTTTCCTCATGCCTCGCCCGCAGGTCTTGGAACACTAGAGATGACAGAACAGAAGCCATTTGCATGCTGGTTGCCAATGATGTTCTTCCAGGTTAATCCTGAGAACCTATGAGTGAAGAATTTGCAAAACTATTTCTAAGCTCTCGAACCAAAGGCCCAGTCACATCCCTTGCAGGCAGCAGGAGGCGCTTTCCCTCCACGCAGAGGCCTTACATGCAGGTGGATGGTCCCTGTCAACATTGTGGATGCCCAGGGGCTGCTGGGTGCCCGGGCTGGAGATGGTTTCCTCCTCACGGCACACGTGATCACCTGGAGAATGGCACGTGGCCTGTTCGTTGGTAGGACTGTGGCCCTGTCCGGCACAAGGCACAACTCGCCTGGGCACACGGCTAAGGAGGATTATTGTGCTTCTGATAGTATCCTAGAAATATATGTGCACATGAAATAGCAGCCCACTGTAACATTGATAAAAAATCGGTTGGGGATGTTCAACTCTTGTCATTCCTACCCATCGGCTGCCTCTAGGCAGGGCTCTGTGCTAACTATTGGGGAATTAAATAGGCACTCGGCCAATGTCTGTGAAATGTCACAAGAACCCTGTGAAATAGACAAGGTGGGGAATAATCTCCTCGCTCTCAGATGAGTACTCAAAAAACTTGCAAGGTCCCTTAGAAGGTGTTGGCTGCAGGTCTGGGTCTGCCCTCAAGGGACACGTCCTCTCCCTGCATGAGATGGGCCCCTCTCTCTCGCCTTGGCTCTGCGTCAATATGCACACATCTAGGCACAATTCCAAGCCTGCTCAGAGGACCAACGTGACTCCTCGCTCTCCAGGGAGAGAGATGGTGAGGATGTTCTCATTATCTGCAAACTACAGCAGCAGGACACGTCTGCTCAGTGCTGCCATCCCATTCTCCAGAAGAGCTGTCTAAGACTCAGAGCTTCGAGAACTTGACCAACATCAGTTAAAGAGCTGCCAAGTAGTGGAGAGGGAGCAAGCAGATGAAAGTCTGGTATCAGACGGGGCTGGGTACCACTAATCATGTCATCCTTGTTCACACACAAAATTTCTAACTGGCTGGTCCTTGTTCAACAGAATTCTTCCATATCCATGGTTTTTTCTTTTCTTTTCTTTTTTAATGTTTTATTTATTTCTCAGAGAGAGAGAGACAGCGTGAACAGGGGAGGGTCAGAGAGAGAGGAAGACACAGAATCTGAAGCAGCCTCCAGGCTCTGAGCTGTCAGCACAGAGCCTGACGCAAAGGCTAAAACAGCCCTTTGAATTTTCCTCTTGTAAACTGTACCTCCTTACTTGCAAAGAAAGAAACCAGACAGAATACCATATCCTATTTAGACTTAACCTTCTGCTATCCATGAATATAGCCTTCATTTGAAACCGTATCTATGCATGCTCAAGGATCCCCTTTCCTACCACTGGCTCCGAACTCCCTTTAAATAGAGTTGTAACATTTTTTTAAAATGCCACCTCCTATAATTTAAAAAGAAAATCTCAGTCCGAACTCTGTTGGGAATATGCTAGTACACTGCTGTACTTTATCAGAAATCAATACTCCAGGATAACGCACCCTGAGAGAGGGCATGATAGAAACGTGGTCTCAGACTTCTACCTGGCTTCGCTGTTCGGGCAACGAAAGCACTGCATCTTGTTGATTATTCCCTAAAATTGGCTTGACATCCTTGGTTGAGCAGAGACTGACTGGGCTATTAGAGGGCAGAATTCTCCTGCCGGCAGATTTTGGACCAGATAAGTCTCTGTTTCAGGAAGCTGTCTACACCCTCCGTTGGGGGATGTTTATCTCTACCAAGTAGATGCCAGTAGCATCATTGTCCTGAGTTGGGACAGCCAAAGATGCTTCCAGAAACTGTGCCTGAGGGGACCTTGCAAACTCAGCCCCCACTGAGCACCCGAGTTGTGAACAGTAGGTAGCTCTATGCCTCGTCTGATTTTATGACTTTCTACTTTTCACTGAGAGTGTGTGACCATAGGAAACTTGATGCCTGACCCCCCCTGTACCCCTCCACCCCCACTAAGTAGGAGCTGAGTGTCCTTCCTATGCCGCAGCCTTTGTATTTGCATTTTCTATGTGCTTTGGAGAATTCAGTAGCCATTTCGTCCGCCAGTCCTTCCCCAAATCCTTTCCAGCTGTGTTCCCAGCCTAGCCCGAGTGGCCCCCATACTCTACTTTCTAGACTTCTAAGTAAGACCCTCAGCAGTTGTGCAGGGCTTCCTAATCTACAGGATGCATAAAAATCACAAAAAATACAAATTAGAACACTTCATCACGTTAGCTCAGGGTGATTCCCAGGAGAGCGTAAAAGCCGAGTGCCTCGGGGGGAGGGGGAGCCGACACCCCGATTTCTGCCACCTTCTTTGTCCACGGGGAACAAGACTCATGACCCCGCCTCTTGCCCGCTCACCTGAGACCAGGGCCCAAGGCTCCATGCCGGGGGGCAGGCACGGCTGCTGCAGACTTGCACCTGAGTGGGTGTGCTCACCGGGCACAGGGAGTGCGGCACCGCTTCCTCCTTCTGGAACGGCCTCTTCTGGACACACTGGATCTTCCTGCTCTGCTGGCCCCCCGCGCATGACCGGCTGCACGCGCTCCATTCGCCTGGCTTCCAGCTGGCAGTGAAAAAACAACATTACTTCCAATGAGGCTGAGACTCTGGGCCGTCCCTTCCAAAGCCTAAGATTGAGCCACCGGATAAAAGTCGTCCATCAGTTTTGGAACCAATACGGGCAATTCAGAGTCATTCTTCTTCTATAGGTTTTGAAGCCTGTGCTAGTGAGGTCTAGGGACAGGGAGTCACATCTAATCACCACACAGTTTGGGGCAAAAAACACAGTCTTGTCCTCGGCAAGGGGAGAAGCGTGTGCCGCTTGGAGACCGGAGCCATTGTTTCATTCAGCCAAATCTACTGGGCTCATCACTTTGTGCCAAGGACTCGCCCTGGCGTCAGGCTTGGAAAAATGAACGACGTGGTGTTCTTCACATTGAGGAGCTTACAACACAGTGATGAGGGACAAATAGAGACAACATAATACTTGCTACAAGAGAAGTCAATACACAGTATAGTAATGAGACGAGGGGAAGAGTGATTAATGAAGGGGAGGGGTGAGACGGGGGAAGGGAAGGTTGCGGGAGGGGAGAGGTGTGCACATGCATCACACATGCTTGCAGGGGAGAGGGGCACATTCAGAGGTGGGCTTACAGAAGCTACTTCTAGGTAGGTACTTCCCCCCAGCTAACTTTTCTGGTTACTCTTAAACTTTATGAACGGTTGAGAGACATAACCTCGTGTTTGTTACTGAAAGATTGCCATGGGGCGCCTGGCTGCTTCAGTTGATTAAGCATCTGACTCTTGACCTCAGCTCAGGTCATGATCTCATGGTTTGTGAGTTCGAGCTCCACTCGAAGCTCCCTTAAGATTGCCATGGGGCACCTGGGTGCTTCAGTTGATTAAGCATCTGACTCTTGATCCCAGCTCAGGTCATGATCTCATGGTTTGTGAGTTCTAGCCCCACTCGGAGCTCCCTTGGGATTCTCTCTCTCTCTCTCTCTCTCTCTCTCTTTCTCTCTTGTGGACGTGCTCTTGCTCTCTCTGTGCCCCTCTCCTGCTTGCGCGCACGCTCTCTCTCTCAAAATAAATAAAAATAAACTTAAAAAAAAAAAAAGATTGCCAGATCACTTTTAGCACAGTTGAGACTTTGTGTGAACGTGAGGGTGATGCACTGAAACTACTAATCCTTTCCGATAATTGCATTGGACTAATTGATATTCGAGGATTTGAAGGCCTAGCATAAAAAAGATCTGTGAGATAAGATCTGATACGTTTCAGTCACAGGAGCAGTGTGTGAAACTGACCTTGGTTCACCAGTGTTCTAAATTTCATTTCAAGAAACAAAACATCACGGAGGCCAAATAATGTTTTACCTTTGCATTTTCTGCCACTTTAACTAGTTCTGTAATGTTTCCCTCAGGTTCTCCCACCAGCCTGATGTGTGAAATTAAAAACCCTCCATTTAGGGGCGCCTGGGTGGCTCAGTCGGTTAAGCATCTGACCTTGACTCAGGTCATGATCTCACAGTTTATGGGTTTGAGCCCCGCATCGGGCTCTGTGCTGACAGCTCAGAGCCTGAAGCCTGCTTCAGATTCTGTGTCTCCTTCTCTCTCTGCCCCTCCCCCATGCAGGCTCTGTCTCTCTCTCTCAAAAATAAACATTAAACATTTTTTAAAACAAATAAAAATAAAAGCCTTCCCTTTAGTCCAGAGAATTTGGCACATAAGTTCTAGGCGATATGTGTTCTAAAACACTGCATAATCCCTATTCCCTTAAAGACAGAGAATCCAAAATAAAATAATTCCTTATTTGTAGAATTATTTGTCTTTGTAAGATGTAAACAAAACATAACTTATTACGAAATTCTTAGTTTCAGCATTCTCCTATAAAGAGGGTGTTTTTGTCTACCCAATTCAAGTTTTTCCTTCATGCAGCAAATATGATGAGTCTGTAAAAGTACAGAAAGAGCACAACACAGGTGGGCTTTCCTCATGACCTTCATGGTTCTGCACATGTGAGCCCCAGGCTCACGATCTATCTGTCCTTGATCCCTATGAGCCCGACCTCAAAGTCCAGCTTCTATGCTGTCCATTTTCCCCTCATTGCGAATTTTATACAGAACATAGCACATAGCTCAATGCATCTCGATTATTTCCTTCCACACCCAGTTCTTCCGTTAGATTATGGGTTCACTGATGGGAGGAGCTCCACTTTCTCCAGACCCAGCCTGGCATCCAGGAAGTGCCTATGACGTGGTTGTTCCGTGGGAAAACAACAGAATTAGACTGGATGAGCTCCTTTGTCCCTGTAACTCGAATAGGCAAAGACCTCATTGCTAGTATATCTCTGGGGAACCATGGTCCCTGAAGGTCCCATTATTCCCACAGAAAATACAAAGGTATAAATGAGAAGGTGGAGAAGAAAGGAGCAGAGCGAAAGATCCTGCCTGTGACCGCACTGCAATCCTGCAGAGCCACTGTGAGGGCGGTTCTGGTTTTAAATAGCTTGGAAACTGGTCGCAGAGTATCATGTCTACACGTGGTCATCACAGAGGTTCTAGAAATCAGCCATAGTGAGGCTCTCTCTCTTTCCATGGATGTACATATGAATAGGGTCCTTTTTTTCCCTTGCTTGGCAGGAATAACCAACAATGGGAAGTGGGCTTAAAATCTGAAAATGGCAGCACACCATTCAAGCAAACTCGCAATTCTCACACACACACACACGCGCACACACACACACACACACACACACACGCACACACGCACGCAGGCACGCACGCACGCAGGCACGCACGCACACCATCTAAAGAAGACGGGACTCCAGAAGGGTCAATAACACTGTCTGGTAACCACGTCTTAGAGCCACTGGATGTTTTTTAGGACCCGATATTTTTTTTTTTTTTCTAGGATAGAGAGAGACAGCGTGAGCAGGGGAGGGTCAGAGAGAGAGGGAGTCACAGACTGAAACAGGCTCCAGGCTCTGAGCTGGCAGTCAGCACACAGCCCGACGCGGGGCTCGAGCCCACGAACCGCGAGATCATGACCTAAGCGAAAGTCGAACGCCGAACCGACTAAGCCACCCAGGCGCCCCTAGGACCCGATATTTCTTAATAAAATGGGGGAAAAATCCATAGAAGCCCACCAAATTTCTTCCTACTCTTTGTGTTCAGGATACAGCTGGTTCCAGATTCTGTGAGGAAGACAAGGTTGACGACTGGGCGTAGGGGTGGGGAACTAGCTGAAGCCCCAAACGATTATGACAAACGGACTCTTCCAAGGAAAAAATATACGTATGTGTATAAAAAGATTGTGCAATATAACTGCATCACCACAAAGCAAACACTACTTATTAAAGTGATCTCAAACATTAGTGAACACAGCACTGCTTTAGAAGAAACTCCATCAATTCTATATAAATACATTTGGCAGAAGATAAATCACACAAAAGACTCCATTCAGCTGGGAAGATTACTTAAAATTAGCGTTCGAACAATAGTGTGGCTAAAATCCGTCCAAAAACAAACCCACCGAGATCCCCATAGAGCCCCATCATCAGAAGTGCATTACCACTTGGCCTCTGCTCTTCCTTCTTATTTTGTGACTTGCTACTGTATAATTTGCATTTGGGGTTTCATGGTCTGCATAGTATTATGATTTTTAAATTCTTGGATGACTATATGAAAGCTAAGCACACACCACATGTAAATTCAACTAATATAGGATTTGGTGTTATTTAAGTAACTGTTTGAGTTCAGAGGAGTCTCTGTGTAAAGATTTAAAAAGAAAAATAGAGATACCTTTAAATCCCAAGGTTAGGTATGCACGGCCAGAGTTAAAATGAGTGTCCCAAGCAAAGTTGTGTCTTTGAAGTATATATTTTAACCTCAACTGTCTTCTTTCCTCTGTTACTTTATAGGGCATTCTATCTCTCTCTGAGTCATTTTTGATCAGAAGCACCGGCAGTGGGTTTCGATTTTCTCCCATCAACAATAAGAGCATGCAAGTGCAAACACAGCCAGAAAGACATTTCCAGATGACTTACTAAGCAGGACAGGAGAAAGCATTGCATATTTTGGGTTCCGTTGCTGGCTTGGTTCTTGCATTGCAGAAGGAGGAACTGACTTGAGTGTTTTGATCTCGTAAGCAAATGGCCTTCACACTTATGTAACCTAATAAGACATCAAAGTTACAAAGTGAAAATTACAGATGACCAATTCAGTTTCATTTCCGCGGTTAGCTTCTGACTTACCAGGATTCTGATGTTGTGTTGAAGGTACGGAATCCAAAATAGTGTGTGAGAACACCTCCTTCTGATAAAATCTGGGACTCATTTGAATCCCAGCCCCCCCTACCCTCCCACTCCCCCCACCCCCGAGATAATAACTTTTGTATTTTAATGATTTTAATGTGTACTTTCTTAGTTTTCAAGCCCGGTGCAGATTCTCAAACCATGAAGTGATAAGTACTAACTTTTGAAAAGAGAGCAGCTATGAAGGAAAACATCCTGCAAACTAACTCACATTGCATCCATCTCTGAAAATTGTTCTTCAAAGAAACACCGTTGGTAAGCTATGGGTAGAAACTCCAAGGATTTGCTTTTCCTCGAGGTATCTTGTACTTCCGTAAGAAGGAAGAAGTTCCTTCCGTAAGAAGCTCAAAAGTTGAGCTCTCTGAATATGTGTTCATACCTGTCAGCTACGACTGGGGATTTTGGGGGTTTTTTGTTTTGCTTTGTTTTTCATTTTCTGTTTTGTTTTAGTGGTAGCAGTTTCCTGGCTTGTGGTATCCATCTCAGGACTTCTCATCAGAGGCACATATTTTTTGTGTGAATAATTTTATCTGTCAGCTCTCCCAACAGGAAGGCTGCCTCCTCTTTGAATTCTGTTTGTCTATATTTACATAGTACGTTTCCTTACAACAGAATCCGAGAAACAATGAAAAGTCACTTTTGTGATCATGATTAGTTAAAGTAGGTTACCAAAACTGTACTGGGAATCCCTAACGTTCATCGTTTACTTCTGGAGCATTTATTCATTTGGACTCCCCTTCTCATATGCCTCAGACACATGGCAGGCAGTCAGTCACGTGAAGGGCCTGCTAAACCAAGGAAGGGGAGAATCCCACAATGCACTTCTCCAGCATCCTCCCGTTGGTTAGACTCGTTTTCCATCAATAGAAAATGGACTGAATCTCTCTCCTTCCCAAGGAACTGTGCTCTCCCAGGAACGGCAGGAAGTTATTGCAAATCATCTCAAAGAGCATTAAAAAAGGTGAACATCTGCTCATAATTTAAGTGAAAAAGAGCAAAGAGCAAAGTGTCAACAAACATCGATAGCATGGTGTTTCTCTGTGGTGAAAAAAAGTATACAAAGTGATCTGTGTGGCATGTGTCTGAGAACATTAAATGCACGTGCTTTTATGTTTGCATAAGAGAATAACAGAATGACATAGCAACATATCAACACTGGCATTTGCACATTAAAAGATTAGGGAAAATTATATTTCTTCTGCATAGCATAGTGCCTTTCAAGTGTTTATTAATGAAAATGTATTACTTCTTTGGGTACTATTCCATGTTTTCCTTTTTCCCTTAAGCGTAACTAACATACAGTGATGTGTTAGTTTCAGGTGCACAACATGAGGATTCCACAATCGTGTACGTTACCCAATGCTCATCACGATACGTGTGCTCTACTCCCCTTTATTTCTCTAAACATGTATTCCCTTTTAATTATTTAATCTATTAAAAAATAAGAATTTTCTCCTACTTTGTTAATTAGCACGAGCACCTGCAGAGGTCTTACAGACATGAGAGTTGCTTCACTTTCTGTATTTCGGCTCTGTGTCTGGTCTCAAGATGCCCCACTGTGCTTGGCGCGACAGGGCATAGGAGGGAGATGCACTGTATCAGATGCTCTGATAATGAGAAAAGTGAATGACTGACGTTGACATTTTGGCTTCATGGATCTATGTGTAGACTTTCATCCTTCTCGAAGGAGCAAGCGTGGCAAAGACCGACTGACATGCAAACGTGTGGTGGGATCTTCGGATCTACATAAAACGCTTGCCTTCTACTCACTGAGAGGATGGTTGTAGTTTTTTCTCCCTTAGGAGGCCGATTTCTCAGATTTAACAAACTTCCCTCCTGAGAGAGACCTCCTGAAGGAGAGACCTTCCCTCCCCCACGGAGGGAACGGAATGACACGACGCCTGTGTTTCAGAGGGACGCCTCATGTCTGCCTTCTGTGTGTTCCCACTGGTTTT